>OX451735.1:1203261390-1203281390 GCA_948472305.1 Vicia faba
GTTGTTGTTATTGACGTTGTTGTTGTTGTTGTTTATTTGACGTTGTTGTTGTTGTTTATTTAACATTGTTGTTGTTGTTGACAGTGTTGTTGTTGTTGTTGTTTATTTGACGTTGTTGTTGTTGTTGTTTATTTGACGGTATTGTTGTTGTTGTTTATTTGACGTTGTTGTTGTTGACGTTGTTGTTGTTGTTATTGTTTATTTGACGTTGTTGTTGTTTATTTGACGTAGTTGTTGTTGTTGACGTTGTTGTTGTTGTTTATTTGACGTTTTTGTTGTTGTTGTTTTTGTTGTTGTTTTTTTGACGTTGTTGTTGTTATTGTTTATTTGACGTTGTTGTTGTTGTTGTTGTTTATTTGACATTGTTGTTGTTGTTGTTATTGTTGTTGTTGTTGTTGTTTATTTGACGTTGTTGTTGTTGTTGTTTATTTGACGTTGTTGTTGTTGTTTATTTGACGTTGTTGTTGTTAACATAGTTGTTGTTGTTGTTGTTTATTTGACGTTGTTGTTGTTGTTGTTTATTTGACATTGTTGTTGTTGTTGACGGTGTTGTTGTTATTGTTGTTGTTTATTTGACATTATTGTTGTTATTGTTGTTGTTGTTGTTATTTATTTGACATTGTTGTTGTTGTTGTTTATTTGACGTTGTTGTTGTTGTTGTTGTTGTTGACGTTGTTGTTGTTGTTTATTTGACGTTGTTGTTGTTTATTTGACGTTGTTGTTGTTGTTGTTTATTTGACGTTGTTGTTGTTGTTGTTTATTTGACGTTGTTGTTGTTGTTGTTGTTTATTTGACATTGTTGTTGTTGTTATTGTTGTTGTTGTTGTTGTTTATTTGACGTTGTTGTTGTTGTTTATTTGACGTTGTTGTTGTTGTTGTTTATTTGACGTTGTTGTTGTTGTTGTTGAGTTGTTGTTGTTGTTTATTTGACGTTGTTGTTGTTTATTTGACGTTGTTGTTGTTGTTTATTTAACATTATTGTTGTTGTTGACGGTGTTGTTGTTGTTGTTGTTGTTGTTGTTGTTTATTTGACGTTGTTGTTGTTTTTGTTTATTTGAAGGTATTGTTGTTGTTGTTATTTATTTGACGTTGTTGTTGTTGTTGTTGTTTATTTGACGTTGTTGTTGTTGTTGACGTTGTTGTTGTTGTTGTTGTTTATTTGACGTTTTTGTTGTTGTTGACATAGTTGTTGTTGTTGTTGTTGTTGTTTATTTGACGTTGTTGTTGTTGTTATTTTTTATTTGACGTTGTTGTTATTGTTGTTTATTTGACGTTGTTGTTGTTGTTTATTTGACGGTGTTGTTGTTGTTGTTGTTGTTGTTGTTTTATTTACGTTGTTATTGTTGTTGTTGTTGTTGTTGACGTTGGTGTTTATTTGACGTCGTTGTTGTTGTTTATTTGATGTTGTTGTTGTTGTTTATTTGACGTTGTTATTGTTGTTGTTGTTTATTTGACGTTGTTGTTGTTGTCGATGTTGTTGTTGTTTATTTGATGTTGTTGTTGTTGACATGGTTGTTATGGTTTATTTCACGTTGTTGTTGATTTTGACGTTGTTGTTTATTTGACGTTATTGTTGTTGTTTATTTGACGTTGTTGTTGTTGTTGTTTATTTGAGGTTGTTGTTGTTGTTGTTGACGTTGTTGTTGTTGTTGTTGTTTATTTGACGTTGTTGTTGTTGTTTATTTAACATTATTGTTGTTGTTGACGGTGTTGTTGTTGTTGTTGTTGTTGTTGTTGTTGTTTATTTGACGTTGTTGTTGTTTTTATTTATTTGAAGGTATTGTTGTTGTTGTTATTTATTTGACGTTGTTGTTGTTGTTGTTTATTTGACGTTGTTGTTGTTGTTGACATTGTTGTTGTTGTTGTTGTTTATTTGACGTTTTTGTTGTTGTTGACATAGTTGTTGTTGTTGTTGTTTATTTGACGTTGTTGTTGTTGTTGAGGTTGTTGTTGTTGTTGTTTATTTGACGTTGTTGTTGTTGTTATTTTTTATTTGACGTTGTTGTTATTGTTGTTTATTTGACGTTGTTGTTGTTGTTGTTGTTTATTTGACGGTGTTGTTGTTGTTGTTGTTGTTTATTTTACGTTGTTATTGTTGTTGTTGTTTATTTGACGTTGTTGTTGTTGTTGACGTTGTTGTTGTTGTTTATTTGATGTTGTTGTTGTTCACATAGTTGTTGTTGTTTATTTCACGTTGTTGTTGTTGTTGACGTTGTTGTTTATTTGACGTTGTTGTTGTTGTTTATTTGACGTTGTTGTTGTTGTTGACGTTGTTGTTGTTGTTGTTTATTTGACGTTGTTGTTGTTGGTTATTTGACATTGTTGTTGTTGTTGACGGTGCTGTTGTTGTTGTTGTTTATTTGACATTGTTGTTGTTGTTGTTGACGTTGTTGTTGTTTATTTGACATTGTTGTTGTTGATGTTGTTGTTGCTGTTTATTTGACGTTGTTGTTGTTGACGTTGTTGTTGTTGTTATTGTTTATTTGACGTAGTTGTTGTTGTTGACGTTGTTGTTGTTGTTGTTTATTTGACATTTTTGTTGTTGTTGTTTTTGTTGTTGTTTATTTGACGTTGTTGTTGTTATTGTTTATTTGACGTTGTTGTTGTTGTTGTTTATTTGACATTGTTGTTGTTGTTATTATTGTTGTTGTTGTTGTTTATTTGACGTTGTTGTTGTTGTTGTTTATTTGACGTTGTTGTTGTTGTTGTTGTTTATTTGACGTTGTTGTTGTTGTTGTTGAGTTGTTGTTGTAGTTGTTTATTTGATGTTGTTGTTGTTGTTTATTTGACATTGTTGTTGTTGTTGACGGTGTTGTTGTTGTTGTTGTTTATTTGACATTATTGTTGTTATTGTTGTTGTTGTTGTTGTTTATTTGACATTGTTGTTGTTGTTGTTTATTTGACGTTGTTGTTGTTGTTGTTTATTTGACGTTGTTGTTGTTGTTGTTGTTTATTTGACGGTGTTATTGTTGTTATTGTTGTTGTTTATTTAACGTTGTTATTTTTGTTGTTGTTGTTTATTTGACGTTGTTGTTATTGTTGACGTTGTTGTTATTGTTGTTTATTTGATGTTGTTGTTGTTGTTGTTGTTGTTTATTTCACGTTGTTGTTGTTTTTGACGTTGTTGTTTATTTGACGTTCTTGTTGATCTTTATTTGACGTTGTTGTTGTTGTTATTGACGTTGTTGTTGTTGTTGTTTATTTGACGTTGTTGTTGTTGTTTATTTAACATTGTTGTTGTTGTTGACAGTGTTGTTGTTGTTGTTTATTTGACGTTGTTGTTGTTGTTGTTGTTTATTTGACGGTATTGTTGTTGTTGTTTATTTGACGTTGTTGTTGTTGACGTTGTTGTTGTTGTTATTGTTTATTTGACGTTGTTGTTGTTGTTTATTTGACGTAGTTGTTGTTGTTGACGTTGTTGTTGTTGTTTATTTGACGTTTTTGTTGTTGTTGTTTTTGTTGTTGTTTATTTGACGTTGTTGTTGTTATTGTTTATTTGACGTTGTTGTTGTTTATTTGACATTGTTGTTGTTGTTGTTGTTATTGTTGTTGTTGTTGTTGTTGTTTATTTGACGTTGTTGTTGTTGTGTATTTGACGTTGTTGTTGTTGTTGTTGTTTATTTGACGTTGTTGTTGTTGTTGACATAGTTATTGTTGTTGTTGTTGTTTATTTGACGTTGTTGTTGTTGTTGTTTATTTGACATTGTTGTTGTTGTTGACGGTGTTGTTGTTGTTGTTGTTGTTGTTTATTTGACATTATTGTTGTTATTGTTGTTGTTGTTGTTGTTTATTTGACATTGTTGTTGTTGTTGTTTAATTGACGTTGTTGTTGTTGTTGTTGTTGACGTTGTTGTTGTTGTTGTTTATTTGACGTTGTTGTTGTTTATTTGACGTTGTTGTTGTTGTTGTTTATTTGACGTTGTTGTTGTTGTTTATTTGACGGTTTTGTTGTTGTTATTGTTGTTGTTTATTTAACGTTGTTATTTTTATTGTTGTTGTTTATTTGACGTTGTTGTTATTGTTGACGTTGTTGTTGTTGTTGTTTATTTGATGTTGTTGTTGTTGTTGACATAGTTGTTGTTGTTTATTTCACATTGTTGTTGTTGTTGACGTTGTTGTTGTTGTTGTTTATTTGACGTTGTTGTTGTTGTTTATTTGACGTTGTTATTGTTGTTGTTGTTTATTTGACGTTGTTGTTGTTATTGTTTATTTGACGTTGTTGTTGTTGTTGTTTATTTGACATTGTTGTTGTTGTTATTGTTGTTGTTGTTGTTGTTTATTTGACGTTGTTGTTGTTGTTTATTTGACGTTGTTGTTGTTGTTGTTTATTTGACGTTGTTGTTGTTGTTGTTGAGTTGTTGTTGTTGTTGTTTATTTGACGTTGTTGTTGTTGTTGTTTATTTGACATTGTTGTTGTTGTTGACGGTGTTGTTGTTGTTGTTGTTTATTTGACATTATTGTTGTTATTGTTGTTGTTGTTGTTGATTATTTGACATTGTTGTTGTTGTTGTTTATTTGACGTTGTTGTTGTTGTTGTTGACGTTGTTGTTGTTGTTGTTTATTTGACGTTGTTGTTGTTTATTTGACGTTGTTGTTGTTGTTGTTTATTTGACGTTGTTGTTGTTGTTGTTGTTTATTTGACGGTGTTATTGTTGTTATTGTTGTTGTTTATTTAACGTTGTTATTTTTGTTGTTGTTGTTTATTTGACGTTGTTGTTATTGTTGACGTTGTTGTTATTGTTGTTTATTTGATGTTGTTGTTGTTGTTGTTTATTTCACGTTGTTGTTGTTGTTGACGTTGTTGTTTATTTGACGTTCTTGTTGTTCTTTATTTGACGTTGTTGTTGTTGTTATTGACGTTGTTGTTGTTGTTGTTTATTTGACGTTGTTGTTGTTGTTTATTTAACATTGTTGTTGTTGTTGACAGTGTTGTTGTTGTTGTTGTTTATTTGACGTTGTTGTTGTTGTTGTTTATTTGACGGTATTGTTGTTGTTGTTTATTTGACGTTGTTGTTGTTGACGTTGTTGTTGTTGTTATTGTTTATTTGACATTGTTGTTGTTGTTTATTTGACGTAGTTGTTGTTGTTGACGTTGTTGTTGTTGTTTATTTGACGTTTTTGTTGTTGTTGTTTTTGTTGTTGTTTATTTGACGTTGTTGTTGTTATTGTTTATTTGACGTTGTTGTTGTTTATTTGACATTGTTGTTGTTGTTGTTGTTATTGTTGTTGTTGTTGTTGTTGTTTATTTGACGTTGTTGTTGTTGTGTATTTGACGTTGTTGTTGTTGTTGTTTATTTGACGTTGTTGTTGTTGTTGACATAGTTATTGTTGTTGTTGTTGTTTATTTGACGTTGTTGTTGTTGTTGTTGTTTATTTGACATTGTTGTTGTTGTTGACGGTGTTATTGTTGTTGTTGTTGTTTATTTGACATTATTGTTGTTATTGTTGTTGTTGTTGTTGTTTATTTGACATTGTTGTTGTTGTTGTTTAATTGACGTTGTTGTTGTTGTTGTTGACGTTGTTGTTGTTGTTGTTTATTTGACGTTGTTGTTGTTTATTTGACGTTGTTGTTGTTGTTGTTGTTTATTTGACGTTGTTGTTGTTGTTGTTTATTTGACGGTTTTGTTGTTGTTATTGTTGTTGTTTATTTAACGTTGTTATTTTTATTGTTGTTGTTTATTTGACGTTGTTGTTATTGTTGACGTTGTTGTTGTTGTTGTTTATTTGATGTTGTTGTTGTGGTTGACATAGTTGTTGTTGTTTATTTCACATTGTTGTTGTTGTTGACGTTGTTTTTTTTGTTTATTTGACGTTGTTGTTGTTGTTTATTTGAAGTTGTTATTGTTGTTGTTGTTTATTTGACGTTGTTGTTGTTATTGTTTATTTGACGTTGTTGTTGTTGTTGTTGTTTATTTGACATTGTTGTTGTTGTTATTGTTGTTGTTGTTGTTGTTTATTTGACGTTGTTGTTGTTGTTTATTTGACGTTGTTGTTGTTGTTGTTTATTTGACGTTGTTGTTGTTGTTGTTGAGTTGTTGTTGTTGTTGTTTATTTGACTCTGTTATTGTTGTTGTTTATTTGACATTGTTGTTGTTGTTGACGGTGTTGTTGTTGTTGTTGTTGTTGTTGTTTATTTGACATTATTGTTGTTATTGTTGTTGTTGTTGTTGTTTATTTGACATTGTTGTGGTTGTTGTTTATTTGACGTTGTTGTTGTTGTTGACGTTGTTGTTGTTGTTGTTTATTTGACGTTGTTGTTGTTTATTTGACGTTGTTGTTGTTGTTGTTTATTTGACGTTGTTGTTGTTGTTGTTGTTGTTTATTTGACGGTGTTATTGTTGTTATTGTTGTTGTTTATTTAACGTTGTTATTTTTGTTGTTGTTGTTTATTTGACGTTGTTGTTATTGTTGACGTTGTTGTTGTTGTTGTTTATTTGATGTTGTTGTTGTTGTCGTTTATTTCACGTTGTTGTTGTTGTTGACGTTGTTGTTGTTGTTTATTTGACGTTGTTGTTGTTTTTTATTTGACGTTGTTATTGTTGTTGTTGTTTATTTAACGTTGTTGTTGTTGTCGATGTTGTTGTTGTTTATTTGATTTTGTTGTTGTTGACATGATTGTTGTGGTTTATTTCACGTTGTTGTTGATTTTGACGTTCTTGTTTATTTGACGTTGTTGTTGTTCTTTATTTGACGTTGTTGTTGTTGTTATTGACGTTGTTGTTGTTGTTGTTTATTTGACGTTGTTGTTGTTGTTTATTTAACATTGTTGTTGTTGTTGACAGTGTTGTTGTTGTTGTTGTTTATTTGACGTTGTTGTTGTTGTTGTTTATTTGACGGTATTGTTGTTGTTGTTTATTTGACGTTGTTGTTGTTGACGTTGTTGTTGTTGTTATTGTTTATTTGACGTTGTTGTTGTTGTTTATTTGACGTAGTTGTTGTTGTTGACGTTGTTGTTGTTGTTTATTTGACGTTTTTGTTGTTGTTGTTTTTGTTGTTGTTTATTTGACGTTGTTGTTGTTATTGTTTATTTGACGTTGTTGTTGTTGTTGTTTATTTGACATTGTTGTTGTTGTTGTTGTTATTGTTGTTGTTGTTGTTGTTTATTTGACGTTGTTGTTGTTGTTGTTTATTTGACGTTGTTGTTGTTGTTTATTTGACGTTGTTGTTGTTAACATAGTTGTTGTTGTTGTAGTTTATTTGACGTTGTTGTTGTTGTTGTTTATTTGACATTGTTGTTGTTGTTGACGGTGTTGTTGTTATTGTTGTTGTTTATTTGACATTATTGTTGTTATTGTTGTTGTTGTTGTTATTTATTTGACATTGTTGTTGTTGTTGTTTATTTGACGTTGTTGTTGTTGTTGTTGTTGACGTTGTTGTTGTTGTTGTTTATTTGACGTTGTTGTTGTTGTTGTTTATTTGACGTTGTTGTTGTTGTTGTTTATTTGACGTTGTTGTTGTTGTTGTTTATTTGACATTGTTGTTGTTGTTATTGTTGTTGTTGTTGTTGTTTATTTGACGTTGTTATTGTTGTTTATTTGACGTTGTTGTTGTTGTTGTTTATTTGACGTTGTTGTTGTTGTTGTTGAGTTGTTGTTGTTGTTTATTTGACGTTGTTGTTGTTTATTTGACGTTGTTGTTGTTTATTTGACGTTGTTGTTGTTGTTTATTTAACATTATTGTTGTTGTTGACGGTGTTGTTGTTGTTGTTGTTGTTGTTGTTGTTGTTTATTTGACGTTGTTGTTGTTTTTGTTTATTTGAAGGTATTGTTGTTGTTGTTATTTATTTGACGTTGTTGTTGTTGTTGTTGTTGTTGTTTATTTGACGTTGTTGTTGTTGTTGACGTTGTTGTTGTTGTTGTTGTTTATTTGACGTTTTTGTTGTTGTTGACATAGTTGTTGTTGTTGTTGTTTATTTGACGTTGTTGTTGTCGTTGAGCTTGTTGTTGTTGTTGTTTATTTGACGTTGTTGTTGTTGTTATTTTTTATTTGACGTTGTTGTTATTGTTGTTTATTTGACGTTGTTGTTGTTGTTGTTTATTTGACGGTGTTGTTGTTGTTGTTGTTGTTGTTGTTTATTTGAC
This sequence comes from Vicia faba, assembly GCA_948472305.1. Taxonomy (NCBI): domain Eukaryota; kingdom Viridiplantae; phylum Streptophyta; class Magnoliopsida; order Fabales; family Fabaceae; genus Vicia; species Vicia faba. Next base: position 1,203,269,472 of record OX451735.1, read on the forward strand.
GTTGTTGTTGTTGTTTATTTGACGGTGTTGTTGTTGTTGTTGTTGTTGTTGTTTATTTTACGTTGTTGTTGTTGTTTATTTGACGGTGTTGTTGTTGTTGTTGTTTATTTCACGTTGTTGTTGTTGTTGACGTTGGTGTTTATTTGACGTCGTTGTTGTTGTTTATTTGATGTTGTTGTTGTTGTTTATTTGACGTTGTTATTGTTGTTGTTGTTTATTTGACGTTGTTGTTGTTGTCGATGTTGTTGTTGTTTATTTGATGTTGTTGTTGTTGACATGGTTGTTATGGTTTATTTCACGTTGTTGTTGATTTTGACGTTGTTGTTTATTTGACGTTGTTGTTGTTGTTTATTTGACGTTGTTGTTGTTGTTGTTTATTTGACGTTGTTGTTGTTGTTGTTGTTGACGTTGTTATTGTTGTTGTTGTTTATTTGACGTTGTTGTTGTTGTTTATTTAACATTATTGTTGTTGTTGACGGTGTTGTTGTTGTTGTTGTTGTTGTTGTTTATTTGACGTTGTTGTTGTTTTTATTTATTTGAAGGTATTGTTGTTGTTGTTATTTATTTGACGTTGTTGTTGTTGTTGTTGTTTATTTGACGTTGTTGTTGTTGTTGACGTTGTTGTTGTTGTTGTTGTTTATTTGACGTTTTTGTTGTTGTTGACATAGTTGTTGTTGTTGTTGTTTATTTGACGTTGTTGTTGTTGTTGTTGAGGTTGTTGTTGTTGTTGTTTATTTGACGTTGTTGTTGTTGTTATTTTTTATTTGACGTTGTTGTTATTGTTGTTTATTTGACGTTGTTGTTGTTGTTGTTTATTTGACGGTGTTGTTGTTGTTGTTGTTGTTTATTTTACGTTGTTATTGTTGTTGTTGTTTATTTGACGTTGTTGTTGTTGTTGACGTTGTTGTTGTTGTTTATTTGATGTTGTTGTTGTTCACATAGTTGTTGTTGTTTATTTCACGTTGTTGTTGTTGTTGACGTTGTTGTTTATTTGACGTTGTTGTTGTTGTTTATTTGACGTTGTTGTTGTTGTTGACGTTGTTGTTGTTGTTGTTTATTTGACATTGTTGTTGTTGGTTATTTGACATTGTTGTTGTTGTTGACGGTGCTGTTGTTGTTGTTGTTTATTTGACATTGTTGTTGTTGTTGTTGACGTTGTTGTTGTTTATTTGACGTTGTTGTTGTTGATGTTGTTGTTGTTGTTTATTTGACGTTGTTGTTATTGACGTTGTTGTTGTTGTTATTGTTTATTTGACGTAGTTGTTGTTGTTGACGTTGTTGTTGTTGTTATTTATTTGACATTTTTGTTGTTGTTGTTTTTGTTGTTGTTTATTTGACGTTGTTGTTGTTATTGTTTATTTGACGTTGTTGTTGTTGTTGTTTATTTGACATTGTTGTTGTTGTTATTGTTGTTGTTGTTGTTGTTGTTGTTTATTTGACGTTGTTGTTGTTGTTGTTTATTTGACGTTGTTGTTGTTGTTGTTGAGTTGTTGTTGTAGTTGTTTATTTGATGTTGTTGTTGTTGTTTATTTGACATTGTTGTTGTTGTTGACGGTGTTGTTGTTGTTGTTGTTTATTTGACATTATTGTTGTTATTGTTGTTGTTGTTGTTGTTTATTTGACATTGTTGTTGTTGTTGTTTATTTGACGTTGTTGTTGTTTATTTGACGTTGTTGTTGTTGTTGTTGTTTATTTGACGTTGTTGTTGTTGTTGTTGTTGTTTATTTGACGGTGTTATTGTTGTTATTGTTGTTGTTTATTTAACGTTGTTATTTTTGTTGTTGTTGTTTATTTGACGTTGTTGTTATTGTTGACGTTGTTGTTATTGTTGTTTATTTGATGTTGTTGTTGTTGTTGTTTATTTCACGTTGTTGTTGTTGTTGACGTTGTTGTTTATTTGACGTTCTTGTTGTTCTTTATTTGACGTTGTTGTTGTTGTTATTGACGTTGTTGTTGTTGTTGTTTATTTGACGTTGTTGTTGTTGTTTATTTAACATTGTTGTTGTTGTTGACAGTGTTGTTGTTGTTGTTGTTTATTTGACGTTGTTGTTGTTGTTGTTTATTTGACGGTATTGTTGTTGTTGTTTATTTGACGTTGTTGTTGTTGACGTTGTTGTTGTTGTTATTGTTTATTTGACGTTGTTGTTGTTGTTTATTTGACGTAGTTGTTGTTGTTGACGTTGTTGTTGTTGTTTATTTGACGTTTTTGTTGTTGTTGTTTTTGTTGTTGTTTATTTGACGTTGTTGTTGTTATTGTTTATTTGACGTTGTTGTTGTTTATCTGACATTGTTGTTGTTGTTGTTGTTATTGTTGTTGTTGTTGTTGTTTATTTGACGTTGTTGTTGTTGTGTATTTGACGTTGTTGTTGTTGTTGTTTATTTGACGTTGTTGTTGTTGTTGACATAGTTATTGTTGTTGTTGTTGTTTATTTGACGTTGTTGTTGTTGTTGTTTATTTGACATTGTTGTTGTTGTTGACGGTGTTGTTGTTGTTGTTGTTGTTTATTTGACATTATTGTTGTTATTGTTGTTGTTGTTGTTGTTTATTTGACATTGTTGTTGTTGTTGTTTAATTGACGTTGTTGTTGTTGTTGTTGTTGACGTTGTTGTTGTTGTTGTTGTTTATTTGACGTTGTTGTTTTTTATTTGACGTTGTTGTTGTTGTTGTTGTTTATTTGACGTTGTTGTTGTTGTTGTTTATTTGACGGTTTTGTTGTTGTTATTGTTGTTATTTATTTAACGTTGTTATTTTTATTGTTGTTGTTTATTTGACGTTGTTGTTATTGTTGACGTTGTTGTTATTGTTGTTTATTTGATGTTGTTGTTGTTGTTGTTTATTTCACGTTGTTGTTGTTGTTGACGTTGTTGTTTATTTGACGTTCTTGTTGTTCTTTATTTGACGTTGTTGTTGTTGTTATTGACGTTGTTGTTGTTGTTGTTTATTTGACGTTGTTGTTGTTGTTTATTTAACATTGTTGTTGTTGTTGACAGTGTTGTTGTTGTTGTTGTTTATTTGACGTTGTTGTTGTTGTTGTTTATTTGACGGTATTGTTGTTGTTGTTTATTTGACGTTGTTGTTGTTGACGTTGTTGTTGTTGTTATTGTTTATTTGACGTTGTTGTTGTTGTTTATTTGACGTAGTTGTTGTTGTTGACGTTGTTGTTGTTGTTTATTTGACGTTTTTGTTGTTGTTGTTTTTGTTGTTGTTTATTTGACGTTGTTGTTGTTATTGTTTATTTGACGTTGTTGTTGTTTATCTGACATTGTTGTTGTTGTTGTTGTTATTGTTGTTGTTGTTGTTGTTTATTTGACGTTGTTGTTGTTGTGTATTTGACGTTGTTGTTGTTGTTGTTTATTTGACGTTGTTGTTGTTGTTGACATAGTTATTGTTGTTGTTGTTGTTTATTTGACGTTGTTGTTGTTGTTGTTTATTTGACATTGTTGTTGTTGTTGACGGTGTTGTTGTTGTTGTTGTTGTTTATTTGACATTATTGTTGTTATTGTTGTTGTTGTTGTTGTTTATTTGACATTGTTGTTGTTGTTGTTTAATTGACGTTGTTGTTGTTGTTGTTGTTGACGTTGTTGTTGTTGTTGTTGTTTATTTGACGTTGTTGTTTTTTATTTGACGTTGTTGTTGTTGTTGTTGTTTATTTGACGTTGTTGTTGTTGTTGTTTATTTGACGGTTTTGTTGTTGTTATTGTTGTTATTTATTTAACGTTGTTATTTTTATTGTTGTTGTTTATTTGACGTTGTTGTTATTGTTGACGTTGTTGTTGTTGTTGTTTATTTGATGTTGTTGTTGTTGTTGACATAGTTGTTGTTGTTGTTTATTTCACATTGTTGTTGTTGTTGACGTTGTTGTTGTTGTTGTTTATTTGACGTTGTTGTTGTTGTTTATTTGACGTTGTTATTGTTGTTGTTGTTTATTTGACGTTGTTGTTGTTATTGTTTATTTGACGTTGTTGTTGTTGTTGTTTATTTGACATTGTTGTTGTTGTTTTTGTTGTTGTTGTTGTTGTTTATTTGACGTTGTTGTTGTTGTTTATTTGACGTTGTTGTTGTTGTTGTTTATTTGACGGTGTTGTTGTTGTTGTTGAGTTGTTGTTGTTGTTGTTTATTTGACGTTGTTGTTGTTGTTGTTTATATGACATTGTTGTTGTTGTTGTTTATATGACATTGTTGTTGTTTATTTGACATTATTGTTGTTATTGTTGTTGTTGTTGTTGATTATTTGACATTGTTGTTGTTGTTGTTTATTTGACGTTGTTGTTGTTGTTGTTGACGTTGTTGTTGTTGTTGTTTATTTGACGTTGTTGTTGTTTATTTGACGTTGTTGTTGTTGTTGTTTATTTGACGTTGTTGTTGTTGTTGTTGTTGTTGTTTATTTGACGGTGTTATTGTTGTTATTGTTGTTGTTTATTTAACGTTGTTATTTTTGTTGTTGTTGTTTATTTGACGTTGTTGTTATTGTTGACGTTGTTGTTGTTGTTGTTTATTTGATGTTGTTGTTGTTGTTGTTGTTTATTTCACGTTGTTGTTGTTTATTTGACATTGTTGTTGTTTTTTATTTGACGTTGTTATTGTTGTTGTTGTTTATTTGATGTTGTTGTTGTTGTCGATGTTGTTGTTGTTTATTTGATTTTGTTGTTGTTGACATGGTTGTTGTGGTTTATTTCACCTTGTTGTTGATTTTGACGTTCTTGTTTATTTGACGTTGTTGTTGTTCTTTATTTGACGTTGTTGTTGTTGTTATTGACGTTGTTGTTGTTGTTGTTTATTTGACGTTGTTGTTGTTGTTTATTTAACATTGTTGTTGTTGTTGACAGTGTTGTTGTTGTTGTTGTTTATTTGACGTTGTTGTTGTTGTTGTTGTTGTTTATTTGACGGTATTGTTGTTGTTGTTTATTTGACGTTGTTGTTGTTGACGTTGTTGTTGTTGTTATTGTTTATTTGATGTTGTTGTTGTTGTTTATTTGACGTAGTTGTTGTTGTTGACGTTGTTGTTGTTTATTTGACGTTTTTGTTGTTGTTGTTTTTGTTGTTGTTTATTTGACGTTGTTGTTGTTATTATTTATTTGACGTTGTTGTGGTTGTTGTTGTTTATTTGACATTGTTGTTGTTGTTGTTGTTATTGTTGTTGTTGTTGTTTATTTGACGTTGTTGTTGTTGTTTATTTGACGTTGTTGTTGTTGTTGTTGTTTATTTGACGTTGTTGTTGTTGTTGACATAGTTGTTGTTGTTGTTGTTGTTGTTGTTGTTTATTTGACATTGTTGTTGTTGTTGACGGTGTTGTTGTTGTTGTTGTTGTTTATTTGACATTATTGTTGTTATTGTTGTTGTTGTTGTTTATTTGACATTGTTGTTGTTGTTGTTTATTTGACGTTGTTGTTGTTGTTGTTGACGTTGTTGTTGTTGTTGTTTATTTGACGTTGTTGTTGTTTATTTGACGTTGTTGTTGTTGTTGTTTATTTGACGTTGTTGTTGTTGTTGTTTATTTGACGGTTTTGTTGTTGTTATTGTTGTTGTTTATTTAACGTTGTTATTTTTATTGTTGTTGTTTATTTGACGTTGTTGTTATTGTTGACGTTGTTGTTGTTGTTGTTGTTTATTTGATGTTGTTGTTGTTGTTGACATAGTTGTTGTTGTTTATTTCACATTGTTGTTGTTGTTGACGTTGTTGTTGTTGTTTATTTGACGTTGTTGTTGTTGTTGTTTATTTGACCATGTTATTGTTGTTGTTGTTTATTTGACGTTGTTGTTGTTATTGTTTATTTGACGTTGTTGTTGTTGTTGTTGTTTATTTGACATTGTTGTTGTTGTTATTGTTGTTGTTGTTGTTGTTTATTTGACGTTGTTGTTGTTGTTTATTTGACGTTGTTGTTGTTGTTGTTGTTTATTTGACGTTGTTGTTGTTGTTGTTGAGTTGTTGTTGTTGTTGTTTATTTGACGTTGTCATTGTTGTTGTTAATTTGACATTGTTGTTGTTGTTGTTGTTGTTGTTTATTTGACATTATTGTTGTTATTGTTGTTGTTGTTGTTGTTTATTTGACATTGTTGTTGTTGTTGTTTATTTGACGTTGTTGTTGTTGTTGACGTTGTTGTTGTTGTTGTTTATTTGACGTTGTTGTTGTTTATTTGACGTTGTTGTTGTTGTTGTTTATTTGACGTTGTTGTTGTTGTTGTTGTTTATTTGACGGTGTTATTGTTGTTATTGTTGTTGTTTATTTAACGTTGTTATTTTTGTTGTTGTTGTTTATTTGACGTTGTTGTTATTGTTGACGTTGTTGTTGTTGTTGTTTATTTGATGTTGTTGTTGTTGTCGTTTATTTCACGTTGTTGTTGTTGTTGACGTTGTTGTTGTTGTTTATTTGACGTTGTTGTTGTTTTTTATTTGACGTTGTTATTGTTGTTGTTGTTTATTTGACGTTGTTGTTGTTGTCGATGTTGTTGTTGTTTATTTGATGTTGTTGTTGTTGACATGGTTGTTGTGGTTTATTTCACGTTGTTGTTGATTTTGACGTTCTTGTTTATTTGACGTTGTTGTTGTTCTTTATTTGACGTTGTTGTTGTTGTTATTGACGTTGTTGTTGTTGTTTATTTGACGTTGTTGTTGTTGTTTATTTAACATTGTTGTTGTTGTTGACAGTGTTGTTGTTGTTGTTGTTGTTTATTTGACGTTGTTGTTGTTGTTGTTTATTTGACGGTATTGTTGTTGTTGTTTATTTGACGTTGTTGTTGTTGACGTTGTTGTTGTTGCTATTGTTTATTTGACGTTGTTGTTGTTGTTTATTTGACGTAGTTGTTGTTGTTGACGTTGTTGTTGTTGTTTATTTGACGTTTTTGTTGTTGTTTTTTTTGTTGTTGTTTATCTGACGTTGTTGTTGTTATTGTTTATTTGACGTTGTTGTTATTGTTGTTGTTTATTTGACATTGTTGTTGTTGTTGTTGTTGTTATTGTTGTTGTTGTTGTTGTTTATTTGACGTTGTTGTTGTTGTTGTTTATTTGACGTTGTTGTTGTTGTTGTTTATTTGACGTTGTTGTTGTTAACATAGTTGTTGTTGTTGTTGTTTATTTGACGTTGTTGTTGTTGTTGTTTATTTGACATTGTTGTTGTTGTTGACGGTGTTGTTGTTATTGTTGTTGTTTATTTGACATTATTGTTGTTATTGTTGTTGTTGTTGTTATTTATTTGACATTGTTGTTGTTGTTGTTTATTTGACGTTGTTGTTGTTGTTGTTGACGTTGTTGTTGTTGTTGTTTATTTGACGTTGTTGTTGTTTATTTAACGTTGTTGTTGTTGTTGTTTATTTGACGTTGTTGTTGTTGTTGTTTATTTGACGTTGTTGTTGTTGTTGTTGTTGTTTATTTGACATTGTTGTTGTTGTTATTGTTGTTGTTGTTGTTGTTGTTTATTTGACGTTGTTGTTGTTGTTTATTTGACGTTGTTGTTGTTGTTGTTTATTTGACGTTGTTGTTGTTGTTGTTGAGTTGTTGTTGTTGTTGTGGTTTATTTGACGTTGTTGTTGTTGTTGTTTATTTGTCATTGTTGTTGTTGTTGACGGTGTTGTTGTTGTTGTTGTTGTTTATTTGACATTATTGTTGTTATTGTTGTTGTTGTTGTTGTTTATTTGACATTGTTGTTGTTGTTGTTTATTTGACGTTGTTGTTGTTGTTGACGTTGTTGTTGTTGTTTATTTGACGTTGTTGTTGTTTATTTGACGTTGTTGTTGTTGTTGTTTATTTGACGTTGTTGTTGTTGTTGTTGTTTATTTGACGTTGTTGTTATTGTTGACGTTGTTGTTGTTGTTGTTTATTTGATGTTGTTGTTGTTGTCGTTTATTTCACGTTGTTGTTGTTGACGTTGTTGTTGTTGTTTATTTGACGTTGTTGTTGTTTTTTATTTGACGTTGTTATTGTTGTTGTTGTTTATTTGACGTTGTTGTTGTTGTCGATGTTGTTGTTGTTTATTTGATGTTGTTGTTGTTGACATGGTTGTTGTGGTTTATTTCACGTTGTTGTTGATTTTGACGTTCTTGTTTATTTGACGTTGTTGTTGTTCTTTATTTGACGTTGTTGTTGTTGTTATTGACGTTGTTGTTGTTGTTTATGTGACGTTGTTGTTGTTGTTTATTTAACATTGTTGTTGTTGTTGACAGTGTTGTTGTTGTTGTTGTTTATTTGACGTTGTTGTTGTTGTTGTTTATTTGACGGTATTGTTGTTGTTGTTTATTTGACGTTGTTGTTGTTGACGTTGTTGTTGTTGTTATTGTTTATTTGACGTTGTTGTTGTTGTTTATTTGACGTAGTTGTTGTTGTTGACGTTGTTGTTGTTGTTTATTTGACGTTTTTGTTGTTGTTTTTTTTGTTGTTGTTTATTTGACGTTGTTGTTGTTATTGTTTATTTGACGTTGTTGTTGTTGTTGTTGTTTATTTGACATTGTTGTTGTTGTTGTTGTTATTGTTGTTGTTGTTGTTGTTGTTTATTTGACGTTGTTGTTGTTGTTGTTTATTTGACGTTGTTGTTGTTGTTGTTTATTTGACGTTGTTGTTGTTAACATAGTTGTTGTTGTTGTTGTTTATTTGACGTTGTTGTTGTTGTTTATTTGACATTGTTGTTGTTGTTGACGGTGTTGTTGTTATTGTTGTTGTTTATTTGACATTATTGTTGTTATTGTTGTTGTTGTTGTTATTTATTTGACATTGTTGTTGTTGTTGTTTATTTGACGTTGTTGTTGTTGTTGTTGTTGTTGACGTTGTTGTTGTTGCTGTTTATTTGACGTTGTTGTTGTTTATTTAACGTTGTTGTTGTTGTTGTTTATTTGACGTTGTTGTTGTTGTTGTTGTTTATTTGACGTTGTTGTTGTTGTTGTTGTTGTTTATTTGACATTGTTGTTGTTGTTATTGTTGTTGTTGTTGTTGTTTATTTGACGTTGTTGTTGTTGTTTATTTGACGTTGTTGTTGTTGTTGTTTATTTGACGTTGTTGTTGTTGTTGTTGAGTTGTTGTTGTTGTTGTGGTTTATTTGACGTTGTTGTTGTTGTTGTTTATTTGTCATTGTTGTTGTTGTTGACGGTGTTGTTGTTGTTGTTGTTGTTTATTTGACATTATTGTTGTTATTGTTGTTGTTGTTGTTGTTTATTTGACATTGTTGTTGTTGTTGTTTATTTGACGTTGTTGTTGTTGTTGACGTTGTTGTTGTTGTTGTTTATTTGACGTTGTTGTTGTTTATTTGACGTTGTTGTTGTTGTTGTTGTTTATTTGACGTTGTTGTTGTTGTTGTTGTTTATTTGACGGTGTTATTGTTGTTATTGTTGTTGTTTATTTAACGTTGTTATTTTTGTTGTTGTTGTTTATTTGACGTTGTTGTTATTGTTGACGTTGTTGTTGTTGTTGTTTATTTGATGTTGTTGTTGTTGTCGTTTATTTCACGTTGTTGTTGTTGACGTTGTTGTTGTTGTTTATTTGACGTTGTTGTTGTTTTTTATTTGACGTTGTTATTGTTGTTGTTGTTTATTTGACGTTGTTGTTGTTGTCGATGTTGTTGTTGTTTATTTGATGTTGTTGTTGTTGACATGGTTGTTGTGGTTTATTTCACGTTGTTGTTGATTTTGACGTTCTTGTTTATTTGACGTTGTTGTTGTTCTTTATTTGACGTTGTTGTTGTTGTTATTGACGTTGTTGTTGTTGTTGTTTATTTGACGTTGTTGTTGTTGTTTATTTAACATTGTTGTTGCTGTTGACAGTGTTGTTGTTGTTTTTGTTTATTTGACGTTGTTGTTGTTGTTGTTTATTTGACGGTATTATTGTTGTTATTTATTTGACGTTGTTGTTGTTGACGTTGTTGTTGTTGTTATTGTTTTTTTGACGTTGTTGTTGTTGTTTATTTGACGTAGTTGTTGTTGTTGACGTTGTTGTTGTTGTTTATTTGACGTTTTTGTTGTTGTTGTTTTTGTTGTTGTTTATTTGACGTTGTTGTTGTTATTGTTTATTTGACGTTGTTGTTGTTGTTGTTTATTTGACATTGTTGTTGTTGTTGTTGTTATTGTTGTTGTTGTTGTTGTTTATTTGACGTTGTTGTTGTTGTTGTTTATTTGACGTTGTTGTTGTTAACATAGTTGTTGTTGTTGTTGTTTATTTGACGTTGTTGTTGTTGTTGTTTATTTGACATTGTTGTTGTTGTTGACGGTGTTGTTGTTATTGTTGTTGTTTATTTGACATTATTGTTGTTATTGTTGTTGTTGTTGTTATTTATTTGACATTGTTGTTGTTGTTGTTTATTTGACGTTGTTGTTGTTGTTGTTGTTGACGTTGTTGTTGTTGTTGTTTATTTGACGTTGTTGTTGTTGTTTATTTGACGTTGTTGTTGTTGTTTATTTGACGGTTTTGTTGTTGTTATTGTTGTTGTTTATTTAACGTTGTTATTTTTATTGTTGTTGTTTATTTGACGTTGTTGTTATTGTTGAAGTTGTTGTTGTTGTTGTTTATTTGATGTTGTTGTTGTTGTTGACATAGTTGTTGTTGTTTATTTCACATTGTTGTTGTTGTTGACGTTGTTGTTGTTGTTTATTTGACGTTGTTGTTGTTGTTTATTTGACGTTGTTATTGTTGTTGTTGTTTATTTGACGTTGTTGTTGTTATTGTTTATTTGACGTTGTTGTTGTTGTTGTTGTTTATTTGACATTGTTGTTGTTGTTATTGTTGTTGTTGTTGTTGTTTATTTGACGTTGTTGTTGTTGTTTATTTGACGTTGTTGTTGTTGTTGTTGTTTATTTGACGTTGTTGTTGTTGTTGTTGAGTTGTTGTTGTTGTTTATTTGACGTTGTTGTTGTTGTTGTTTATTTGACATTGTTGTTGTTGTTGACGGTGTTGTTGTTGTTGTTGTTTATTTGACATTATTGTTGTTATTGTTGTTGTTGTTGTTTATTTGACATTGTTGTTGTTGTTTATTTGACGTTGTTGTTGTTGTTGACGTTGTTGTTGTTGTTGTTTATTTGACGTTGTTGTTGTTTATTTGACGTTGTTGTTGTTGTTGTTTATTTGACGTTGTTGTTGTTGTTGTTGTTTATTTGACGCTGTTATTGTTGTTATTGTTGTTGTTTATTTAACGTTGTAATTTTTGTTGTTGTTGTTTATTTGACGTTGTTGTTATTGTTGACGTTGTTGTTGTTGTTGTTTATTTGATGTTGTTGTTGTTAATGTTGTTTATTTCACGTTGTTGTTGTTGTTGTTGTTTATTTGACGTTGTTGTTGTTTTTTATTTGACGTTGTTATTGTTGTTGTTGTTTATTTGATGTTGTTGTTGTTGTCGATGTTGTTGTTGTTTATTTGATGTTGTTGTTGTTGACATGGTTGTTGTGGTTTATTTCACGTTGTTGTTGATTTTGACGTTCTTGTTTATTTGACGTTGTTGTTGTTCTTTATTTGACGTTGTTGTTGTTGTTATTGACGTTGTTGTTGTTGTTTATTTGACGTTGTTGTTGTTGTTTATTTAACATTGTTGTTGTTGTTGACAGTGTTGTTGTTGTTGTTGTTTATTTGACGTTGTTATTGTTGTTTATTTGACGGTATTGTTGTTGTTGTTTATTTGACGTTGTTGTTGTTGACGTTGTTGTTGTTATTATTGTTTATTTGATGTTGTTGTTGTTGTTTATTTGACGTAGTTGTTGTTGTTGACGTTGTTGTTGTTTATTTGATGTTTTTGTTGTTGTTGTTTTTGTTGTTGTTTATTTGACGTTGTTGTTGTTATTGTTTATTTGACGTTGTTGTTGTTGTTGTTTATTTGACATTGTTGTTGTTGTTGTTGTTATTGTTGTTGTTGTTGTTGGTTATTTGACGTTGTTGTTGTTGTTTATTTGACGTTGTTGTTGTTGTTGTTTATTTGACGTTGTTGTTGTTGTTGACATAGTTGTTGTTGTTG
>OX451735.1:1203283890-1203296390 GCA_948472305.1 Vicia faba
GTTATTGTTGTTGTTGTTGTTTATTTGACATTGTTGTTGTTGTTTATTTGACGTTGTTGTTGTTGTTGACGTTGTTGTTGTTGTTGTTTATTTGACGTTGTTGTTGTTTATTTGACGTTGTTGTTGTTGTTGTTTATTTGACGTTGTTGTTGTTGTTGTTGTTTATTTGACGCTGTTATTGTTGTTATTGTTGTTGTTTATTTAACGTTGTAATTTTTGTTGTTGTTGTTTATTTGACGTTGTTGTTATTGTTGACGTTGTTGTTGTTGTTGTTTATTTGATGTTGTTGTTGTTAATGTTGTTTATTTCACGTTGTTGTTGTTGTTGTTGTTTATTTGACGTTGTTGTTGTTTTTTATTTGACGTTGTTATTGTTGTTGTTGTTTATTTGATGTTGTTGTTGTTGTCGATGTTGTTGTTGTTTATTTGATGTTGTTGTTGTTGACATGGTTGTTGTGGTTTATTTCACGTTGTTGTTGATTTTGACGTTCTTGTTTATTTGACGTTGTTGTTGTTCTTTATTTGACGTTGTTGTTGTTGTTATTGACGTTGTTGTTGTTGTTTATTTGACGTTGTTGTTGTTGTTTATTTAACATTGTTGTTGTTGTTGACAGTGTTGTTGTTGTTGTTGTTTATTTGACGTTGTTATTGTTGTTTATTTGACGGTATTGTTGTTGTTGTTTATTTGACGTTGTTGTTGTTGACGTTGTTGTTGTTATTATTGTTTATTTGATGTTGTTGTTGTTGTTTATTTGACGTAGTTGTTGTTGTTGACGTTGTTGTTGTTTATTTGATGTTTTTGTTGTTGTTGTTTTTGTTGTTGTTTATTTGACGTTGTTGTTGTTATTGTTTATTTGACGTTGTTGTTGTTGTTGTTTATTTGACATTGTTGTTGTTGTTGTTGTTATTGTTGTTGTTGTTGTTGGTTATTTGACGTTGTTGTTGTTGTTTATTTGACGTTGTTGTTGTTGTTGTTTATTTGACGTTGTTGTTGTTGTTGACATAGTTGTTGTTGTTGTTGTTTATTTGACGTTGTTGTTGTTGTTGTTTATTTGACATTGTTGTTGTTGTTGTTGTTGTTTATTTGACATTATTGTTGTTATTGTTGTTGTTGTTGTTTATTTGACATTGTTGTTGTTGTTGTTGTTGTTGACGTTGTTGTTGTTGTTGTTTATTTGACGTTGTTGTTGTTTATTTGACGTTGTTGTTGTTGTTGTTGTTTATTTGACGTTGTTGTTGTTGTTGTTTATTTGACGGTTTTGTTGTTGTTATTGTTGTTGTTTATTTAACGTTGTTATTTTTATTGTTGTTGTTTATTTGACGTTGTTGTAATTGTTGACGTTGTTGTTGTTGTTGTTGACATAGTTGTTGTTGTTTATTTCACATTGTTGTTGTTGTTGACGTTGTTGTTGTTGTTTATTTGACGTTGTTGTTGTTGTTTATTTGACGTTGTTATTGTTGTTGTTGTTTATTTGACGTTGTTGTTGTTATTGTTTATTTGACGTTGTTGTTGTTGTTGTTGTTTATTTGACATTGTTGTTGTTGTTATTGTTGTTGTTGTTGTTGTTTATTTGACGTTGTTGTTGTTGTTTATTTGACGTTGTTGTTGTTGTTGTTTATTTAACGTTGTTGTTGTTGTTGAGTTGTTGTTGTTGTTGTTTATTTGACGTTGTTGTTGTTGTTGTTTATTTGACATTGTTGTTGTTGTTGACGGTGTTGTTGTTGTTGTTGTTGTTTATTTGACATTATTGTTGTTATTATTGTTGTTGTTGTTGTTTATTTGACATTGTTGTTGTTGTTGTTTATTTGACGTTGTTGTTGTTGTTGTTGTTGACGTTGTTGTTGTTGTTGTTTATTTGACGTTGTTGTTGTTTATTTGACGTTGTTGTTGTTGTTGTTTATTTGACGGTGTTATTGTTGTTATTGTTGTTGTTTATTTAACGTTGTTATTTTTGTTGTTGTTGTTTATTTGACGTTGTTGTTATTGTTGACGTTGTTGTTGTTGTTGTTTATTTGATGTTGTTGTTGTTAATGTTGTTTATTTCACGTTGTTGTTGTTGTTGACGTTGTTGTTGTTGTTTATTTGACGTTGTTGTTGTTTTTTATTTGACGTTGTTATTGTTGTTGTTGTTTATTTGACGTTGTTGTTATTGTCGATGTTGTTGTTGTTTATTTGATGTTGTTGTTGTTGACGTGGTTGTTGTGGTTTATTTCACGTTGTTGTTGATTTTGACGTTGTTGTTTATTTGACGTTGTTGTTGTTCTTTATTTGACGTTATTGTTGTTGTTATTGACGTTGTTGTTGTTGTTGTTTATTTGACGTTGTTGTTGTTGTTGTTTATTTAACATTGTTGTTGTTGTTGACAGTGTTGTTGTTGTTGTTGTTTATTTGACGTTGTTGTTGTTGTTTATTTGACGGTATTGTTGTTGTTGTTTATTTGACGTTGTTGTTGTTGACGTTGTTGTTGTTATTATTGTTTATTTGATGTTGTTGTTGTTGTTTATTTGACGTAGTTGTTGTTGTTGACGTTGTTGTTGTTTATTTGACGTTTTTGTTGTTGTTGTTTTTGTTGTTGTTTATTTGACGTTGTTGTTGTTGTTGTTTATTTGACGGTGTTGTTGTTGTTGTTGTTGTTGTTGTTGTTTATTTTACGTTGTTATTGTTGTTGTTGTTTATTTCACGTTGTTGTTGTTGTTGACGTTGGTGTTTATTTGACGTCGTTGTTGTTGTTTATTTGATGTTGTTGTTGTTGTTTATTTGACGTTGTTATTGTTGTTGTTGTTTATTTGACGTTGTTGTTGTTGTCGATGTTGTTGTTGTTTATTTGATGTTGTTGTTGTTGACATGGTTGTTATGGTTTATTTCACGTTGTTGTTGATTTTGACGTTGTTGTTTATTTGACGTTATTGTTGTTGTTAATTTGACGTTGTTGTTGTTGTTGTTTATTTGAGGTTGTTGTTGTTGTTGTTGACGTTGTTGTTGTTGTTGTTGTTTATTTGACGTTGTTGTTGTTGTTTATTTAACATTATTGTTGTTGTTGACGGTGTTGTTGTTGTTGTTGTTGTTGTTGTTGTTGTTGTTTATTTGACGTTGTTGTTGTTTTTATTTATTTGAAGGTATTGTTGTTGTTGTTATTTATTTGACGTTGTTGTTGTTGTTGTTGTTTATTTGACGTTGTTGTTGTTGTTGACGTTGTTGTTGTTGTTGTTGTTTATTTGACGTTTTTGTTGTTGTTGACATAGTTGTTGTTGTTGTTGTTTATTTGACGTTGTTGTTGTTGTTGAGGTTGTTGTTGTTGTTGTTTATTTGACGTTGTTGTTGTTGTTATTTTTTATTTGACGTTGTTGTTATTGTTGTTTATTTGACGTTGTTGTTGTTGTTGACGTTGTTGTTGTTGTTGTTGTTTATTTGACGTTGTTGTTGTTGGTTATTTGACATTGTTGTTGTTGTTGACGGTGCTATTGTTGTTGTTGTTTATTTGACATTGTTGTTGTTGTTGTTGACGTTGTTGTTGTTTATTTGACATTGTTGTTGTTGATGTTGTTGTTGTTGTTGTTTATTTGACGTTGTTGTTGTTGACGTTGTTGTTGTTGTTGTTGTTGTTATTGTTTATTTGACGTAGTTGTTGTTGTTGACGTTGTTGTTGTTGTTGTTTATTTGACATTTTTGTTGTTGTTGTTTTTGTTGTTGTTTATTTGACGTTGTTGTTGTTATTGTTTATTTGACGTTGTTGTTGTTGTTGTTTATTTGACATTGTTGTTGTTGTTATTGTTGTTGTTGTTGTTGTTTATTTGACGTTGTTGTTGTTGTTGTTTATTTGACGTTGTTGTTGTTGTTGTTTATTTGACGTTGTTGTTGTTGTTGTTGAGTTGTTGTTGTAGTTGTTTATTTGATGTTGTTGTTGTTGTTTATTTGACATTGTTGTTGTTGTTGACGGTGTTGTTGTTGTTGTTGTTTATTTGACATTATTGTTGTTATTGTTGTTGTTGTTGTTGTTTATTTGACATTGTTGTTGTTGTTGTTTATTTGACGTTGTTGTTGTTTATTTGACGTTATTGTTGTTGTTGTTTATTTGACGTTGTTGTTGTTGTTGTTGTTTATTTGACGGTGTTATTGTTGTTATTGTTGTTGTTTATTTAACGTTGTTATTTTTGTTGTTGTTGTTTATTTGACGTTGTTGTTATTGTTGACGTTGTTGTTATTGTTGTTTATTTGATGTTGTTGTTGTTGTTGTTGTTTATTTCACGTTGTTGTTGTTGTTGACGTTGTTGTTTATTTGACGTTCTTGTTGTTCTTTATTTGACGTTGTTGTTGTTGTTATTGACGTTGTTGTTGTTGTTGTTTATTTGACGTTGTTGTTGTTGTGTATTTAACATTGTTGTTGTTGTTGACAGTGTTGTTGACAGTGTTGTTGTTGTTGTTGTTTATTTGACGTTGTTGTTGTTGTTGTTTATTTGACGGTATTGTTGTTGTTGTTTATTTGACGTTGTTGTTGTTGACGTTGTTGTTGTTGTTATTGTTTATTTGACGTTGTTGTTGTTGTTTATTTGACGTAGTTGTTGTTGTTGACGTTGTTGTTGTTGTTTATTTGACGTTTTTGTTGTTGTTGTTTTTGTTGTTGTTTATTTGACGTTGTTGTTGTTATTGTTTATTTGACGTTGTTGTTGTTTATTTGACATTGTTGTTGTTGTTGTTGTTGTTATTGTTGTTGTTGTTGTTGTTTATTTGACGTTGTTGTTGTTGTGTATTTGACGTTGTTGTTGTTGTTGACATAGTTATTGTTGTTGTTGTCGTTTATTTGACGTTGTTGTTGTTGTTGTTGTTTATTTGACATTGTTGTTGTTGTTGACGGTGTTGTTGTTGTTGTTGTTTATTTGACATTATTGTTGTTATTGTTGTTGTTGTTGTTTATTTGACATTGTTGTTGTTGTTGTTTAATTGACGTTGTTGTTGTTGTTGTTGTTGTTGACGTTGTTGTTGTTGTTGTTTATTTGACGTTGTTGTTGTTTATTTGACGTTGTTGTTGTTGTTGTTGTTTATTTGACGTTGTTGTTGTTGTTGTTTATTTGACGGTTTTGTTGTTGTTATTGTTGTTCTTTATTTAACGTTGTTATTTTTATTGTTGTTGTTTATTTGACGTTGTTGTTATTGTTGACGTTGTTGTTGTTGTTGTTTATTTGATGTTGTTGTTGTTGTTGACATAGTTGTTGTTGTTTATTTCACATTGTTGTTGTTGTTGACGTTGTTTTTTTTGTTTATTTGACGTTGTTGTTGTTGTTTATTTGACGTTGTTATTGTTGTTGTTGTTTATTTGACGTTGTTGTTGTTATTGTTTATTTGACGTTGTTGTTGTTGTTGTTGTTTATTTGACATTGTTGTTGTTGTTATTGTTGTTGTTGTTGTTGTTTATTTGACGTTGTTGTTGTTGTTTATTTGACGTTGTTGTTGTTGTTGTTGTTTATTTGACGTTGTTGTTGTTGTTGTTGAGTTGTTGTTGTTGTTGTTTATTTGACTCTGTTATTGTTGTTGTTTATTTGACATTGTTGTTGTTGTTGACGGTGTTGTTGTTGTTGTTGTTGTTTATTTGACATTATTGTTGTTATTGTTGTTGTTGTTGTTGTTTATTTGACATTGTTGTGGTTGTTGTTTATTTGACGTTGTTGTTGTTGTTGACGTTGTTGTTGTTGTTGTTTATTTGACGTTGTTGTTGTTTATTTGACGTTGTTGTTGTTGTTGTTTATTTGACGTTGTTGTTGTTGTTGTTGTTGTTTATTTGACGGTGTTATTGTTGTTATTGTTGTTGTTTATTTAACGTTGTTAATTTTGTTGTTGTTGTTTATTTGACGTTGTTGTTATTGTTGACGTTGTTGTTGTTGTTGTTTATTTGATGTTGTTGTTGTTGTCATTTATTTCACGTTGTTGTTGTTGTTGACGTTGTTGTTGTTGTTTATTTGACGTTGTTGTTGTTTTTTATTTGACGTTGTTATTGTTGTTGTTGTTTATTTGACGTTGTTGTTGTTGTCGATGTTGTTGTTGTTTATTTGATTTTGTTGTTGTTGACATGGTTGTTGTGGTTTATTTCACGTTGTTGTTGATTTTGACGTTCTTGTTTATTTGACGTTGTTGTTGTTCTTTATTTGACGTTGTTGTTGTTGTTATTGACGTTGTTGTTGTTGTTGTTTATTTGACGTTCTTGTTGTTGTTTATTTAACATTGTTGTTGTTGTTGACAGTGTTGTTGTTGTTGTTGTTGTTTATTTGACGTTGTTGTTGTTGTTGTTTATTTGACGGTATTGTTGTTGTTGTTTATTTGACGTTGTTGTTGTTGACGTTGTTGTTGTTGTTATTGTTTATTTGACGTTGTTGTTGTTGTTTATTTGACGTAGTTGTTGTTGTTGACGTTGTTGTTGTTGTTTATTTGACGTTTTTGTTGTTGTTGTTTTTGTTGTTGTTTATTTGACGTTGTTGTTGTTATTGTTTATTTGACGTTGTTGTTGTTGTTGTTTATTTGACATTGTTGTTGTTGTTGTTGTTATTGTTGTTGTTGTTGTTGTTTATTTGACGTTGTTGTTGTTGTTGTTTATTTGACGTTGTTGTTGTTGTTTATTTGACGTTGTTGTTGTTAACATAGTTGTTGTTGTTGTTGTTTATTTGACGTTGTTGTTGTTGTTGTTTATTTGACATTGTTGTTGTTGTTGACGGTGTTGTTGTTATTGTTGTTGTTTATTTGACATTATTGTTGTTATTGTTGTTGTTGTTGTTATTTATTTGACATTGTTGTTGTTGTTGTTTATTTGACGTTGTTGTTGTTGTTGTTTATTTGACGTTGTTGTTGTTTATTTGACGTTGTTGTTGTTGTTGTTTATTTGACGTTGTTGTTGTTGTTGTTGTTGTTTATTTGACGGTGTTATTGTTGTTATTGTTGTTGTTTATTTAACGTTGTTATTTTTGTTGTTGTTGTTTATTTGACGTTGTTGTTATTGTTGACGTTGTTGTTATTGTTGTTTATTTGATGTTGTTGTTGTTGTTGTTTATTTCACGTTGTTGTTGTTGTTGACGTTGTTGTTTATTTGACGTTCTTGTTGTTCTTTATTTGACGTTGTTGTTGTTGTTATTGACGTTGTTGTTATTGTTGTTTATTTGACGTTGTTGTTGTTGTGTATTTAACATTGTTGTTGTTGTTGACAGTGTTGTTGTTGTTGTTGTTTATTTGACGTTGTTGTTGTTGTTGTTGTTTATTTGACGGTATTGTTGTTGTTGTTTATTTGACGTTGTTGTTGTTGACGTTGTTGTTGTTGTTATTGTTTATTTGACATTGTTGTTGTTGTTTATTTGACGTAGTTGTTGTTGTTGACGTTGTTGTTGTTGTTTATTTGACGTTTTTGTTGTTGTTGTTTTTGTTGTTGTTTATTTGACGTTGTTGTTGTTATTGTTTATTTGACGTTGTTGTTGTTTATTTGACATTGTTGTTGTTGTTGTTGTTATTGTTGTTGTTGTTGTTGTTTATTTGACGTTGTTGTTGTTGTGTATTTGACGTTGTTGTTGTTGTTGTTTATTTGACGTTGTTGTTGTTGTTGACATAGTTATTGTTGTTGTTGTTGTTTATTTGACGTTGTTGTTGTTGTTGTTTATTTGACATTGTTGTTGTTGTTGACGGTGTTGTTGTTGTTGTTGTTTATTTGACATTATTGTTGTTATTGTTGTTGTTGTTGTTGTTTATTTGACATTGTTGTTGTTGTTGTTTAAGTGACGTTGTTGTTGTTGTTGTTGACGTTGTTGTTGTTGTTGTTTATTTGACGTTGTTGTTGTTTATTTGACGTTGTTGTTGTTGTTGTTGTTTATTTGACGTTGTTGTTGTTGTTGTTTATTTGACGGTTTTGTTGTTGTTATTGTTGTTGTTTATTTAACGTTGTTATTTTTATTGTTGTTGTTTATTTGACGTTGTTGTTATTGTTGACGTTGTTGTTGTTGTTGTTTATTTGATGTTGTTGTTGTTGTTGACATAGTTGTTGTTGTTTATTTCACATTGTTGTTGTTGTTGACGTTGTTTTTTTTTTGTTTATTTGACGTTGTTGTTGTTGTTTATTTGACGTTGTTATTGTTGTTGTTGTTTATTTGACGTTGTTGTTGTTATTGTTTATTTGACGTTGTTGTTGTTGTTGTTGTTTATTTGACGTTGTTGTTGTTGTTTATTTGACGTTGTTGTTGTTGTTGTTTATTTGACGTTGTTGTTGTTGTTGTTGAGTTGTTGTTGTTGTTGTTGTTTATTTGACTCTGTTATTGTTGTTGTTTATTTGACATTGTTGTTGTTGTTGACGGTGTTGTTGTTGTTGTTGTTTATTTGACATTATTGTTGTTATTGTTGTTGTTGTTGTTGTTGTTTATTTGACATTGTTGTGGTTGTTGTTTATTTGACGTTGTTGTTGTTGTTGACGTTGTTGTTGTTGTTGTTTATTTGACGTTGTTGTTGTTTATTTGACGTTGTTGTTGTTGTTGTTTATTTGACGTTGTTGTTGTTGTTGTTGTTGTTTATTTGACGGTGTTATTGTTGTTATTGTTGTTGTTTATTTAACGTTGTTAATTTTGTTGTTGTTGTTTATTTGACGTTGTTGTTATTGTTGACGTTGTTGTTGTTGTTTATTTGATGTTGTTGTTGTTGTCATTTATTTCACGTTGTTGTTGTTGTTGACGTTGTTGTTGTTGTTTATTTGACGTTGTTGTTGTTTTTTATTTGACGTTGTTATTGTTGTTGTTGTTTATTTGACGTTGTTGTTGTTGTCGATGTTGTTGTTGTTTATTTGATTTTGTTGTTGTTGACATGGTTGTTGTGGTTTATTTCACGTTGTTGTTGATTTTGACGTTCTTGTTTATTTGACGTTGTTGTTGTTCTTTATTTGACGTTGTTGTTGTTGTTATTGACGTTGTTGTTGTTGTTGTTTATTTGACGTTGTTGTTGTTGTTTATTTAACATTGTTGTTGTTGTTGACAGTGTTGTTGTTGTTGTTGTTTATTTGACGTTGTTGTTGTTGTTGTTTATTTGACGGTATTGTTGTTGTTGTTTATTTGACGTTGTTGTTGTTGACATTGTTGTTGTTGTTATTGTTTATTTGACGTTGTTGTTGTTGTTTATTTGACGTAGTTGTTGTTGTTGACGTTGTTGTTGTTGTTTATTTGACGTTTTTGTTGTTGTTGTTTTTGTTGTTGTTTATTTGACGTTGTTGTTGTTATTGTTTATTTGACGTTGTTGTTGTTGTTGTTTATTTGACATTGTTGTTGTTGTTGTTGTTATTGTTGTTGTTGTTGTTGTTTATTTGACGTTGTTGTTGTTGTTGTTTATTTGACGTTGTTGTTGTTGTTTATTTGACGTTGTTGTTGTTAACATAGTTGTTGTTGTTGTTGTTTATTTGACGTTGTTGTTGTTGTTGTTTATTTGACATTGTTGTTGTTGTTGACGGTGTTGTTGTTATTGTTGTTGTTTATTTGACATTATTGTTGTTATTGTTGTTGTTGTTGTTATTTATTTGACATTGTTGTTGTTGTTGTTGTTTATTTGACGTTGTTGTTGTTGTTGTTGTTGACGTTGTTGTTGTTGTTGTTTATTTGACGTTGTTGTTGTTGTTGTTTATTTGACGTTGTTGTTGTTGTTGTTTATTTGACGTTGTTGTTGTTGTTGTTGTTTATTTGACATTGTTGTTGTTGTTATTGTTGTTGTTGTTGTTGTTTATTTGACGTTGTTGTTGTTGTTTATTTGACGTTGTTGTTGTTGTTGTTGTTTATTTGACGTTGTTGTTGTTGTTGTTGAGTTGTTGTTGTTGTTTATTTGACGTTGTTGTTGTTTATTTGACGTTGTTGTTGTTTATTTGACGTTGTTGTTGTTGTTTATTTAACATTATTGTTGTTGTTGACGGTGTTGTTGTTGTTGTTGTTGTTGTTTATTTGACGTTGTTGTTGTTTTTGTTTATTTGAAGGTATTGTTGTTGTTGTTATTTATTTGACGTTGTTGTTGTTGTTGTTGTTGTTTATTTGACGTTGTTGTTGTTGTTGACGTTGTTGTTGTTGTTGTTGTTTATTTGACGTTTTTGTTGTTGTTGACATAGTTGTTGTTGTTGTTGTTTATTTGACGTTGTTGTTGTCGTTGAGCTTGTCGTTGTTGTTGTTTATTTGACGTTGTTGTTGTTGTTATTTTTTATTTGACGTTGTTGTTATTGTTGTTTATTTGACGTTGTTGTTGTTGTTGTTTATTTGACATTGTTGTTGTTGTTGTTATTGTTGTTGTTGTTGTTGTTTATTTGACGTTGTTGTTGTTGTTGTTTATTTGACGTTGTTGTTGTTGTTTATTTGACGTTGTTGTTGTTAACATAGTTGTTGTTGTTGTTGTTTATTTGACGTTGTTGTTGTTGTTGTTTATTTGACATTGTTGTTGTTGTTGACGGTGTTGTTGTTATTGTTGTTGTTTATTTGACATTATTGTTGTTATTGTTGTTGTTGTTGTTATTTATTTGACATTGTTGTTGTTGTTGTTTATTTGACGTTGTTGTTGTTGTTGTTGTTGACGTTGTTGTTGTTGTTGTTTATTTGACGTTGTTGTTGTTGTTGTTTATTTGACGTTGTTGTTGTTGTTGTTTATTTGACGTTGTTGTTGTTGTTGTTGTTTATTTGACATTGTTGTTGTTGTTATTGTTGTTGTTGTTGTTGTTTATTTGACGTTGTTGTTGTTGTTTATTTGACGTTGTTGTTGTTGTTGTTTATTTGACGTTGTTGTTGTTGTTGTTGAGTTGTTGTTGTTGTTTATTTGACGTTGTTGTTGTTTATTTGACGTTGTTGTTGTTTATTTGACGTTGTTGTTGTTGTTTATTTAACATTATTGTTGTTGTTGACGGTGTTGTTGTTGTTGTTGTTGTTGTTGTTTATTTGACGTTGTTGTTGTTTTTGTTTATTTGAAGGTATTGTTGTTGTTGTTATTTATTTGACGTTGTTGTTGTTGTTGTTGTTGTTTATTTGACGTTGTTGTTGTTGTTGACGTTGTTGTTGTTGTTGTTGTTTATTTGACGTTTTTGTTGTTGTTGACATAGTTGTTGTTGTTGTTGTTTATTTGACGTTGTTGTTGTCGTTGAGCTTGTCGTTGTTGTTGTTTATTTGACGTTGTTGTTGTTGTTATTTTTTATTTGACGTTGTTGTTATTGTTGTTTATTTGACGTTGTTGTTGTTGTTGTTTATTTGACGGTGTTGTTGTTGTTGTTGTTGTTGTTGTTGTTTATTTTACGTTGTTATTGTTGTTGTTGTTTATTTCACGTTGTTGTTGTTGTTGACGTTGGTGTTTATTTGACGTCGTTGTTGTTGTTTATTTGATGTTGTTGTTGTTGTTTATTTGACGTTGTTATTGTTGTTGTTGTTTATTTGACGTTGTTGTTGTTGTCGATGTTGTTGTTGTTTATTTGATGTTGTTGTTGTTGACATGGTTGTTATGGTTTATTTCACGTTGTTGTTGATTTTGACGTTGTTGTTTATTTGACGTTGTTGTTGTTGTTGTTGTTTATTTGACGTTGTTGTTGTTGTTGTTTATTTGACGTTGTTGTTGTTGTTGTTGACGTTGTTGTTGTTGTTGTTGTTTATTTGACGTTGTTGTTGTTGTTTATTTAACATTATTGTTGTTGTTGACGGTGTTGTTGTTGTTGTTGTTGTTGTAATTGTTGTTTATTTGACGTTGTTGTTGTTTTTATTTATTTGAAGGTATTGTTGTTGTTGTTATTTATTTGACGTTGTTGTTGTTGTTGTTTATTTGACGTTGTTGTTGTTGTTGACGTTGTTGTTGTTGTTGTTGTTTATTTGACGTTTTTGTTGTTGTTGACATAGTTGTTGTTGTTGTTGTTTATTTGACGTTTTTGTTGTTGTTGAGGTTGTTGTTGTTGTTGTTTATTTGACGTTGTTGTTGTTGTTATTTTTTATTTGACGTTGTTGTTATTGTTGTTTATTTGACGTTGTTGTTGTTGTTGTTGTTTATTTGACGGTGTTGTTGTTGTTGTTGTTGTTTATTTTACGTTGTTATTGTTGTTGTTGTTTATTTGACGTTGTTGTTGTTGTTGACGTTGTTGTTGTTGTTTATTTGATGTTGTTGTTGTTCACATAGTTGTTGTTGTTTATTTCACGTTGTTGTTGTTGTTGACGTTGTTGTTTATTTGACGTTGTTGTTGTTGTTTATTTGACGTTGTTGTTGTTGTTGACGTTGTTGTTGTTGTTGTTTATTTGACATTGTTGTTGTTGGTTATTTGACATTGTTGTTGTTGTTGACGGTGCTGTTGTTGTTGTTGTTTATTTGACATTGTTGTTGTTGTTGTTGTTGACGTTGTTGTTGTTTATTTGACGTTGTTGTTGTTGATGTTGTTGTTGTTGTTTATTTGACGTTGTTGTTGTTGACGTTGTTGTTGTTGTTATTGTTTATTTGACGTAGTTGTTGTTGTTGACGTTGTTGTTGTTGTTATTTATTTGACATTTTTGTTGTTG
>OX451735.1:1203301390-1203306390 GCA_948472305.1 Vicia faba
TGTTGACATAGTTGTTGTTGTTTATTTCACATTGTTGTTGTTGTTGACGTTGTTGTTGTTGTTGTTTATTTGACGTTGTTGTTGTTGTTTATTTGACGTTGTTATTGTTGTTGTTGTTTATTTGACGTTGTTGTTGTTATTGTTTATTTGACGTTGTTGTTGTTGTTGTTTATTTGACATTGTTGTTGTTGTTTTTGTTGTTGTTGTTGTTGTTTATTTGACGTTGTTGTTGTTGTTTATTTGACGTTGTTGTTGTTCTTGTTTATTTGACGTTGTTGTTGTTGTTGTTAAGTTGTTGTTGTTGTTGTTGTTTATTTGACGTTGTTGTTGTTGTTGTTTATATGACATTGTTGTTGTTGTTGACGGTGTTGTTGTTGTTGTTGTTGTTTATTTGACATTATTGTTGTTATTGTTGTTGTTGTTGTTGATTATTTGACATTGTTGTTGTTGTTGTTTATTTGACGTTGTTGTTGTTGTTGTTGACGTTGTTGTTGTTGTTGTTTATTTGACGTTGTTGTTGTTTATTTGACGTTGTTGTTGTTGTTGTTGTTTATTTGACGTTGTTGTTGTTGTTGTTGTTGTTTATTTGACGGTGTTATTGTTGTTATTGTTGTTGTTTATTTAACGTTGTTATTTTTGTTGTTGTTGTTTATTTGACGTTGTTGTTATTGTTGACGTTGTTGTTGTTGTTGTTTATTTGATGTTGTTGTTGTTGTTGTTGTTTATTTCACGTTGTTGTTGTTGTTGACGTTGTTGTTGTTGTTTATTTGACATTGTTGTTGTTTTTTATTTGACGTTGTTACTGTTGTTGTTGTTTATTTGACGTTGTTGTTGTTGTCGATGTTGTTGTTGTTTATTTGATGTTGTTGTTGTTGACATGGTTGTTGTGGTTTATTTCACGTTGTTGTTGATTTTGACGTTCTTGTTTATTTGACGTTGTTGTTGTTCTTTATTTGACGTTGTTGTTGTTGTTATTGACGTTGTTGTTGTTGTTGTTTATTTGACGTTGTTGTTGTTGTTGTTTATTTAACATTGTTGTTGTTGTTGACAGTGTTGTTGTTGTTGTTGTTTATTTGACGTTGTTGTTGTTGTTGTTTATTTGACGGTATTGTTGTTGTTGTTTATTTGACGTTGTTGTTGTTGACGTTGTTGTTGTTGTTATTGTTTATTTGATGTTGTTGTTGTTGTTTATTTGACGTAGTTGTTGTTGTTGACGTTGTTGTTGTTTATTTGACGTTTTTGTTGTTGTTGTTTTTGTTGTTGTTTATTTGACGTTGTTGTTGTTATTATTTATTTGACGTTGTTGTGGTTGTTGTTGTTTATTTGACATTGTTGTTGTTGTTGTTGTTATTGTTGTTGTTGTTGTTTATTTGACGTTGTTGTTGTTGTTTATTTGACGTTGTTGTTGTTGTTGTTGTTTATTTGACGTTGTTGTTGTTGTTGACATAGTTGTTGTTGTTGTTGTTGTTGTTTATTTGACATTGTTGTTGTTGTTGACGGTGTTGTTGTTGTTGTTGTTGTTTATTTGACATTATTGTTGTTATTGTTGTTGTTGTTGTTTATTTGACATTGTTGTTGTTGTTGTTTATTTGACGTTGTTGTTGTTGTTGTTGTTGTTGACGTTGTTGTTGTTGTTGTTTATTTGACGTTGTTGTTGTTTATTTGACGTTGTTGTTGTTGTTGTTTATTTGACGTTGTTGTTGTTGTTGTTTATTTGACGGTTTTGTTGTTGTTATTGTTGTTGTTTATTTAACGTTGTTATTTTTATTGTTGTTGTTTATTTGACGTTGTTGTTATTGTTGACGTTGTTGTTGTTGTTGTTTATTTGATGTTGTTGTTGTTGTTGACATAGTTGTTGTTGTTTATTTCACATTGTTGTTGTTGTTGACGTTGTTGTTGTTGTTGTTTATTTGACGTTGTTGTTGTTGTTTATTTGACGTTGTTATTGTTGTTGTTGTTTATTTGACGTTGTTGTTGTTATTGTTTATTTGACGTTGTTGTTGTTGTTGTTTATTTGACATTGTTGTTGTTGTTTTTGTTGTTGTTGTTGTTGTTTATTTGACGTTGTTGTTGTTGTTTATTTGACGTTGTTGTTGTTGTTGTTTATTTGACGTTGTTGTTGTTGTTGTTAAGTTGTTGTTGTTGTTGTTGTTTATTTGACGTTGTTGTTGTTGTTGTTTATATGACATTGTTGTTGTTGTTGACGGTGTTGTTGTTGTTGTTGTTGTTTATTTGACATTATTGTTGTTATTGTTGTTGTTGTTGTTGATTATTTGACATTGTTGTTGTTGTTGTTTATTTGACGTTGTTGTTGTTGTTGTTGACGTTGTTGTTGTTGTTGTTTATTTGACGTTGTTGTTGTTTATTTGACGTTGTTGTTGTTGTTGTTTATTTGACGTTGTTGTTGTTGTTGTTGTTTATTTGACGGTGTTATTGTTGTTATTGTTGTTGTTTATTTAACGTTGTTATTTTTGTTGTTGTTGTTTATTTGACGTTGTTGTTATTGTTGACGTTGTTGTTGTTGTTGTTTATTTGATGTTGTTGTTGTTGTTGTTGTTTATTTCACGTTGTTGTTGTTGTTGACGTTGTTGTTGTTGTTTATTTGACATTGTTGTTGTTTTTTATTTGACGTTGTTACTGTTGTTGTTGTTTATTTGACGTTGTTGTTGTTGTCGATGTTGTTGTTGTTTATTTGATGTTGTTGTTGTTGACATGGTTGTTGTGGTTTATTTCACGTTGTTGTTGATTTTGACGTTCTTGTTTATTTGACGTTGTTGTTGTTCTTTATTTGACGTTGTTGTTGTTGTTATTGACGTTGTTGTTGTTGTTGTTTATTTGACGTTGTTGTTGTTGTTGTTTATTTAACATTGTTGTTGTTGTTGACAGTGTTGTTGTTGTTGTTGTTTATTTGACGTTGTTGTTGTTGTTGTTTATTTGACGGTATTGTTGTTGTTGTTTATTTGACGTTGTTGTTGTTGACGTTGTTGTTGTTGTTATTGTTTATTTGATGTTGTTGTTGTTGTTTATTTGACGTAGTTGTTGTTGTTGACGTTGTTGTTGTTTATTTGACGTTTTTGTTGTTGTTGTTTTTGTTGTTGTTTATTTGACGTTGTTGTTGTTATTATTTATTTGACGTTGTTGTGGTTGTTGTTGTTTATTTGACATTGTTGTTGTTGTTGTTGTTATTGTTGTTGTTGTTGTTTATTTGACGTTGTTGTTGTTGTTTATTTGACGTTGTTGTTGTTGTTGTTGTTGTTTATTTGACGTTGTTGTTGTTGTTGACATAGTTGTTGTTGTTGTTGTTGTTGTTTATTTGACATTGTTGTTGTTGTTGACGGTGTTGTTGTTGTTGTTGTTGTTTATTTGACATTATTGTTGTTATTGTTGTTGTTGTTGTTTATTTGACATTGTTGTTGTTGTTGTTTATTTGACGTTGTTGTTGTTGTTGTTGTTGTTGACGTTGTTGTTGTTGTTGTTTATTTGACGTTGTTGTTGTTTATTTGACGTTGTTGTTGTTGTTGTTTATTTGACGTTGTTGTTGTTGTTGTTTATTTGACGGTTTTGTTGTTGTTATTGTTGTTGTTTATTTAACGTTGTTATTTTTATTGTTGTTGTTTATTTGACGTTGTTGTTATTGTTGACGTTGTTGTTGTTGTTGTTTATTTGATGTTGTTGTTGTTGTTGACATAGTTGTTGTTGTTTATTTCACATTGTTGTTGTTGTTGACGTTGTTGTTGTTGTTGTTTATTTGACGTTGTTGTTGTTGTTTATTTGACGTTGTTATTGTTGTTGTTGTTTATTTGACGTTGTTGTTGTTATTGTTTATTTGACGTTGTTGTTGTTGTTGTTTATTTGACATTGTTGTTGTTGTTTTTGTTGTTGTTGTTGTTGTTTATTTGACGTTGTTGTTGTTGTTGTTTATTTGACGTTGTTGTTGTTGTTGTTTATTTGACGTTGTTGTTGTTGTTGTTAAGTTGTTGTTGTTGTTGTTTATTTGACGTTGTTGTTGTTGTTGTTTATATGACATTGTTGTTGTTGTTGACGGTGTTGTTGTTGTTGTTGTTTATTTGACATTATTGTTGTTATTGTTGTTGTTGTTGTTGATTATTTGACATTGTTGTTGTTGTTGTTTATTTGACGTTGTTGTTGTTGTTGTTGACGTTGTTGTTGTTGTTGTTTATTTGACGTTGTTGTTGTTTATTTGACGTTGTTGTTGTTGTTGTTTATTTGACGTTGTTGTTGTTGTTGTTGTTGTTTATTTGACGGTGTTATTGTTGTTATTGTTGTTGTTTATTTAACGTTGTTATTTTTGTTGTTGTTGTTTATTTGACGTTGTTGTTATTGTTGACGTTGTTGTTGTTGTTGTTTATTTGATGTTGTTGTTGTTGTTGTTTATTTCACGTTGTTGTTGTTGTTGACGTTGTTGTTGTTGTTTATTTGACATTGTTGTTGTTTTTTATTTGACGTTGTTACTGTTGTTGTTGTTTATTTGACGTTGTTGTTGTTGTCGATGTTGTTGTTGTTTATTTGATGTTGTTGTTGTTGACATGGTTGTTGTGGTTTATTTCACGTTGTTGTTGATTTTGACGTTCTTGTTTATTTGACGTTGTTGTTGTTCTTTATTTGACGTTGTTGTTGTTGTTATTGACGTTGTTGTTGTTGTTGTTTATTTGACGTTGTTGTTGTTGTTGTTTATTTAACATTGTTGTTGTTGTTGACAGTGTTGTTGTTGTTGTTGTTTAGTTGACGTTGTTGTTGTTGTTGTTTATTTGACGGTATTGTTGTTGTTGTTTATTTGACGTTGTTGTTGTTGACGTTGTTGTTGTTGTTATTGTTTATTTGATGTTGTTGTTGTTGTTTATTTGACGTAGTTGTTGTTGTTGACGTTGTTGTTGTTTATTTGACGTTTTTGTTGTTGTTGTTTTTGTTGTTGTTTATTTGACGTTGTTGTTGTTATTATTTATTTGACGTTGTTGTGGTTGTTGTTGTTTATTTGACAT
>OX451735.1:1203311390-1203368890 GCA_948472305.1 Vicia faba
GATGACGTTGTTGTTGTTTATTTGACGTTTTTGTTGTTGTTGTTTTTGTTGTTGTTTATTTGACGTTGTTGTTGTTATTGTTTATTTGACGTTGTTGTTGTTGTTGTTTATTTGACATTGTTGTTGTTGTTGTTGTTATTGTTGTTGTTGTTGTTGGTTATTTGACGTTGTTGTTGTTGTTTATTTGACGTTGTTGTTGTTGTTGTTTATTTGACGTTGTTGTTGTTGTTGACATAGTTGTTGTTGTTGTTGTTTATTTGACGTTGTTGTTGTTGTTGTTTATTTGACATTGTTGTTGTTGTTGACGGTGTTGTTGTTGTTGTTGTTGTTTATT
Source organism: Vicia faba (assembly GCA_948472305.1). Classification (NCBI taxonomy): domain Eukaryota; kingdom Viridiplantae; phylum Streptophyta; class Magnoliopsida; order Fabales; family Fabaceae; genus Vicia; species Vicia faba. The sequence continues at coordinate 1,203,311,725 of OX451735.1, forward strand.
TGACATTATTGTTGTTATTGTTGTTGTTGTTGTTTATTTGACATTGTTATTGTTGTTGTTGTTGACGTTGTTGTTGTTGTTGTTTATTTGACGTTGTTGTTGTTTATTTGACGTTGTTGTTGTTGTTGTTTATTTGACGTTGTTGTTGTTGTTGTTTATTTGACGGTTTTGTTGTTGTTATTGTTGTTGTTTATTTAACGTTGTTATTTTTATTGTTGTTGTTTATTTGACGTTGTTGTTATTGTTGACGTTGTTGTTGTTGTTGTTTATTTGATGTTGTTGTTGTTGTTGACATAGTTGTTGTTGTTTATTTCACATTGTTGTTGTTGTTGACGTTGTTGTTGTTGTTTATTTGACGTTGTTGTTGTTGTTTATTTGACGTTGTTATTGTTGTTGTTGTTTATTTGACGTTGTTGTTGTTATTGTTTATTTGACGTTGTTGTTGTTATTGTTGTTTATTTGACATTGTTGTTGTTGTTATTGTTGTTGTTGTTGTTGTTTATTTGACGTTGTTGTTGTTGTTTATTTGACGTTGTTGTTGTTGTTGTTTATTTGACGTTGTTGTTGTTGTTGTTGAGTTGTTGTTGTTGTTGTTTATTTGACGTTGTTGTTGTTGTTGTTTATTTGACATTGTTGTTGTTGTTGACGGTGTTGTTGTTGTTGTTGTTTATTTGACATTATTGTTGTTATTGTTGTTGTTGTTGTTGTTTATTTGACATTGTTGTTGTTGTTGTTTATTTGACGTTGTTGTTGTTGTTGTTGACGTTGTTGTTGTTGTTGTTTATTTGACGTTGTTGTTGTTTATTTGACGTTGTTGTTGTTGTTGTTTATTTGACGGTGTTATTGTTGTTATTGTTGTTGTTTATTTAACGTTGTTATTTTTGTTGTTGTTGTTTATTTGACGTTGTTGTTATTGTTGACGTTGTTGTTGTTGTTGTTTATTTGATGTTGTTGTTGTTAATGTTGTTTATTTCACGTTGTTGTTGTTGTTGACGTTGTTGTTGTTGTTTATTTGACGTTGTTGTTGTTTTTTATTTGACGTTGTTATTGTTGTTGTTGTTTATTTGACGTTGTTGTTGTTGTCGATGTTGTTGTTGTTTATTTGATGTTGTTGTTGTTGACGTGGTTGTTGTGGTTTATTTCACGTTGTTGTTGATTTTGACGTTGTTGTTTATTTGACGTTGTTGTTGTTCTTTATTTGACGTTGTTGTTGTTGTTGTTGTTTATTTGACGTTGTTGTTGTTGTTGTTGTTTATTTAACATTGTTGTTGTTGTTGACAGTGTTGTTGTTGTTGTTGTTTATTTGACGTTGTTGTTGTTGTTTATTTGACGGTATTGTTGTTGTTGTTTATTTGACGTTGTTGTTGTTGACGTTGTTGTTGTTATTATTGTTTATTTGATGTTGTTGTTGTTGTTTATTTGACGTAGTTGTTGTTGTTGACGTTGTTGTTGTTTATTTGACGTTTTTGTTGTTGTTGTTTTTGTTGTTGTTTATTTGACGTTGTTGTTGTTATTGTTTATTTGACGTTGTTGTTGTTGTTGTTGTTTATTTGACATTGTTGTTGTTGTTGTTGTTATTGTTGTTGTTGTTGTTGTTTATTTGACGTTGTTGTTGTTGTTTATTTGACGTTGTTGTTGTTGTTGTTGTTTATTTGACGTTGTTGTTGTTGTTTATTTGACATTGTTGTTGTTGTTGACGGTGTTGTTGTTGTTGTTGTTGTTTATTTGACATTATTGTTGTTATTGTTGTTGTTGTTGTTTATTTGAAATTGTTGATGTTGTTGTTTATTTGACGTTGTTGTTGTTATTGTTGTTGTTGTTGACATTGTTGTTGTTGTTGTTGTTTATTTGACGTTGTTGTTGTTTATTTGATGTTGTTGTTGTTGTTGTTTATTTGACGGTGTTGTTGTTGTTGTTTATTTGACGGTTTTGTTGTTGTTATTGTTGTTGTTTATTTAACGTTGTTATTTTTATTGTTGTTGTTTATTTGACGTTGTTGTTATTGTTGACTTTGTTGTTGTTGTTTATTTGATGTTGTTGTTGTTGTTGACATAGTTGTTGTTGTTTATTTCACATTGTTGTTGTTGTTGACATTGTTGTTGTTGTTTATTTGACGTTGTTGTTGTTGTTTATTTGAGGTTGTTATTGTTGTTGTTGTTTATTTGACGTTGTTGTTGTTATTGTTTATTTGACGTTGTTGTTGTTGTTGTTGTTTATTTGACATTGTTGTTGTTGTTATTGTTGTTGTTGTTGTTGTTTATTTGACGTTGTTGTTGTTGTTTATTTGACGTTGTTGTTGTTGTTGTTTATTCGACGTTGTTGTTGTTGTTGTTGAGTTGTTGTTGTTGTTGTTTATTTGACGTTGTTGTTGTTGTTGTTTATTTGACATTGTTGTTGTTGTTGACGGTGTTGTTGTTGTTGTTGTTGTTTATTTGACATTATTGTTGTTATTGTTGTTGTTGTTGTTGTTTATTTGACATTGTTGTTGTTGTTGTTTATTTGACGTTGTTGTTGTTGTTGACGTTGTTGTTGTTGTTCATTTGACGTTGTTGTTGTTTATTCGACGTTGTTGTTGTTGTTGTTTATTTGACGTTGTTGTTGTTGTTGTTGTTTATTTGACGGTGTTATTGTTGTTATTGTTGTTGTTTATTTAACGTTGTTATTTTTGTTGTTGTTGTTTATTTGACGTTGTTGTTATTGTTGACGTTGTTGTTGTTGTTGTTTATTTGATGTTGTTGTTGTTGTTGTTTATTTCACGTTGTTGTTGTTGTTGACGTTGTTGTTGTTGTTTATTTGACGTTGTTTTTGTTTTTTATTTGACGTTGTTATTGTTGTTGTTGTTTATTTGACGTTGTTGTTGTTGTCGATGTTGTTGTTGTTTATTTGATGTTGTTGTTGTTGACATGGTTGTTGTGGTTTATTTCACGTTGTTGTTGATTTTGACGTTCATGTTTATTTGACGTTGTTGTTGTTCTTTATTTGACGTTGTTGTTGTTGTTATTGACGTTGTTGTTGTTGTTGTTGTTGTTGTTTATTTGACGTTGTTGTTGTTCTTTATTTAACATTGTTGTTGTTGTTGACAGTGTTGATGTTGTTGTTGTTTATTTGACGTTGTTGTTGTTGTTGTTTATTTGACGGTATTGTTGTTGTTGTTTATTTGACGTTGTTGTTGTTGACGTTGTTGTTGTTGTTATTGTTTATTTGACGTTGTTGTTGTTTATTTGACGTTGTTGTTGTTTATTTGACTTTGTTGTTGTTGTTGTTGTTTATTTGACGTTGTTGTTGTTGTTGACGTTGTTGTTGTTGTTATTTTTTATTTGACGTTGTTGTTATTGTTGTTTATTTGACGTTGTTGTTGTTGTTGTTTATTTGACGGTGTTGTTGTTGTTGTTGTTGTTGTTGTTGTTGTTTATTTTACGTTGTTATTGTTGTTGTTGTTGTTTATTTCACGTTGTTGTTGTTGTTGACGTTGGTGTTTATTTGACGTTGTTGTTGTTGTTTATTTGATGTTGTTGTTGTTGTTTATTTGACGTTGTTATTGTTGTTGTTGTTTATTTGACGTTGTTGTTGTTGTCGATGTTGTTGTTGTTTATATGATGTTGTTGTTGTTGACATGGTTGTTATGGTTTATTTCACGTTGTTGTTGATTTTGACGTTGTTGTTTATTTGACGTTGTTGTTGTTGTTTATTTGACGTTGTTGTTGTTGTTGTTTATTTGACGTTGTTGTTGTTGTTGTTGACGTTGTTGTTGTTGTTGTTGTTGTTTATTTGACATTATTGTTGTTATTGTTGTTGTTGTTGTTGTTTATTTGACATTGTTGTTGTTGTTGTTTATTTGACGTTGTTGTTGTTTATTTGACGTTGTTGTTGTTGTTGTTTATTTGACGGTGTTATTGTTGTTATTGTTGTTGTTTATTTAACGTTGTTATTTTTGTTGTTGTTGTTTATTTGACGTTGTTGTTATTGTTGACGTTGTTGTTATTGTTGTTTATTTGATGTTGTTGTTGTTGTTGTTTATTTCACGTTGTTGTTGTTGTTGACGTTGTTGTTTATTTGACGTTCTTGTTGTTCTTTATTTGACGTTGTTGTTGTTGTTATTGACGTTGTTGTTGTTGTTGTTGTTTATTTGACGTTCTTGTTGTTGTTTATTTAACATTGTTGTTGTTGTTGACAGTGTTGTTGTTGTTGTTGTTTATTTGACGTTGTTGTTGTTGTTGTTTATTTGACGGTATTGTTGTTGTTGTTTATTTGACGTTGTTGTTGTTGACGTTGTTGTTGTTGTTATTGTTTATTTGACGTTGTTGTTGTTGTTTATTTGACGTAGTTGTTGTTGTTGACGTTGTTGTTGTTGTTTATTTGACGTTTTTGTTGTTGTTGTTTTTGTTGTTGTTTATTTGACCTTGTTGTTGTTATTGTTTATTTGACGTTGTTGTTGTTTATTTGACATTGTTGTTGTTGTTGTTGTTATTGTTGTTGTTGTTGTTATTGTTTATTTGACATTGTTGTTGTTGTTGTTGTTTAATTGACGTTGTTGTTGTTGTTGTTGTTGACGTTGTTGTTGTTGTTGTTTATTTGACGTTGTTGTTGTTTATTTGACGTTGTTGTTGTTGTTGTTGTTTATTTGACGTTGTTGTTGTTGCTGTTTATTTGACGGTTTTGTTGTTGTTATTGTTGTTGTTTATTTAATGTTGTTATTTTTATTGTTGTTGTTTATTTGACGTTGTTGTTATTGTTGACGTTGTTGTTGTTGTTTATTTGATGTTGTTGTTGTTGTTGACATAGTTGTTGTTGTTTATTTCACATTGTTGTTGTTGTTGACGTTGTTGTTGTTGTTGTTTATTTGACGTTGTTGTTGTTGTTTATTTGACGTTGTTATTGTTGTTGTTGTTTATTTGACGTTGTTGTTGTTATTGTTTATTTGACGTTGTTGTTGTTGTTGTTTATTTGACATTGTTGTTGTTGTTATTGTTGTTGTTGTTGTTGTTTATTTGACGTTGTTGTTGTTGTTTATTTGACGTTGTTGTTGTTGTTGTTTATTTGACGTTGTTGTTGTTGTTGTTGAGTTGTTGTTGTTGTTGTTTATTTGACGTTGTTGTTGTTGTTGTTTATTTGACATTGTTGTTGTTGTTGACGGTGTTGTTGTTGTTGTTGTTTATTTGACATTATTGTTGTTATTGTTGTTGTTGTTGTTGTTGATTATTTGACATTGTTGTTGTTGTTGTTTATTTGACGTTGTTGTTGTTGTTGTTGACGTTGTTGTTGTTGTTGTTTATTTGACGTTGTTGTTGTTGTTGTTTATTTGACGTTGTTGTTGTTGTTGTTGTTGTTTATTTGACGGTGTTATTGTTGTTATTGTTGTTGTTTATTTAACGTTGTTATTTTTGTTGTTGTTGTTTATTTGACGTTGTTGTTATTGTTGACGTTGTTGTTGTTGTTGTTGTTTATTTGATGTTGTTGTTGTTGTTGTTTATTTCACGTTGTTGTTGTTGTTGACGTTGTTGTTGTTGTTTATTTGACGTTGTTGTTGTTTTTTATTTGACGTTGTTATTGTTGTTGTTGTTTATTTGACGTTGTTGTTGTTGTCGATGTTGTTGTTGTTTATTTGATGTTGTTGTTGTTGACATGGTTGTTGTGGTTTATTTCACGTTGTTGTTGATTTTGACGTTCTTGTTTATTTGACGTTGTTGTTGTTCTTTATTTGACGTTGTTGTTGTTGTTATTGACGTTGTTGTTGTTGTTGTTTATTTGACGTTGTTGTTGTTGTTTATTTAACATTGTTGTTGTTGTTGACAGTGTTGTTGTTGTTGTTGTTTATTTGACGTTGTTGTTGTTGTTGTTTATTTGACGGTATTGTTGTTGTTGTTTATTTGACGTTGTTGTTGTTGACGTTGTTGTTGTTGTTATTGTTTATTTGATGTTGTTGTTGTTGTTTATTTGACGTAGTTGTTGTTGTTGACGTTGTTGTTGTTTATTTGACGTTTTTGTTGTTGTTGTTTTTGTTGTTGTTTATTTGACGTTGTTGTTGTTATTATTTATTTGACGTTGTTGTGGTTGTTGTTGTTTATTTGACATTGTTGTTGTTGTTGTTATTGTTGTTGTTGTTGACGTTGTTGTTGTTTATTTGACGTTGTTGTTGTTTATTTGACGTTGTTGTTGTTGTTGTTTATTTGATGTTGTTGTTGTTGTTGTTTATTTGACGGTTTTGTTGTTGTTATTGTTGTTGTTTATTTAACGTTGTTATTTTTATTGTTGTTGTTTATTTGACGTTGTTGTTATTGTTGACGTTGTTGTTGTTGTTGTTTATTTGATGTTGTTGTTGTTGTTGACATAATTGTTGTTGTTTATTTCACATTGTTGTTGTTGTTGACGTTGTTGTTGTTGTTTATTTGACGTTGTTGTTGTTGTTTATTTGACGTTGTTATTGTTGTTGTTGTTTATTTGACGTTGTTGTTGTTATTGTTTATTTGACGTTGTTGTTGTTGTTTATTTGACATTGTTGTTATTGTTGTTGTTGTTGTTGTTTATTTGACGTTGTTGTTGTTGTTTATTTGACGTTGTTGTTGTTGTTGTTTATTTGACGTTGTTGTTGTTGTTGAGTTGTTGTTGTTGTTGTTTATTTGACGTTGTTGTTGTGGTATTTGTTTATTTGACATTGTTGTTGTTGTTGACGGTGTTGTTGTTGTTGTTGTTGTTGTTTATTTGACATTATTGTTGTTATTGTTGTTGTTGTTGTTGTTTATTTGACATTGTTGTTGTTGTTGTTTATTTGACGTTGTTGTTGTTGACGTTGTTGTTGTTGTTGTTTATTTGACGTTGTTGTTGTTGTTGTTTATTTGACGTTGTTGTTGTTGTTTATTTAACATTGTTGTTGCTGTTGACATAGTTGTTGTTGTTGTTGTTTATTTGACGTTTTTGTTGTTGTTGAGGTTGTTGTTGTTGTTGTTTATTTGACGTTGTTGTTGTTGTTGAGGTTGTTGTTGTTGTTGTTTATTTGACGTTGTTGTTATTATTATTTTTTATTTGACGTTGTTGTTATTGTTGTTTATTTGACGTTGTTGTTGTTGTTGTTGTTGTTTATTTGACATTGTTGTTGTTGTTGTTGTTATTGTTGTTGTTGTTGTTGTTTATTTGACGTTGTTGTTGTTGTTTATTTGACGTTGTTGTTGTTGTTTATTTGACGTTGTTGTTGTTGTTGTTGACATAGTTGTTGTTGTTGTTGTTTATTTGACGTTGTTGTTGTTGTTGTTTATTTGACATTGTTGTTGTTGTTGACGGTGTTGTTGTTGTTGTTGTTGTTGTTTATTTGACATTATTGTTGTTATTGTTGTTGTTGTTGTTGTTTATTTGACATTGTTGTTGTTGTTGTTTATTTGACGTTGTTGTTGTTGTTGTTGTTGTTGTTGACGTTGTTGTTGTTGTTGTTTATTTGACGTTGTTGTTGTTTATTTGACGTTGTTGTTGTTGTTGTTTATTTGACGTTGTTGTTGTTGTTATTTATTTGACGGTTTTTTTGTTGTTATTGTTGTTGTTTATTTAACGTTGTTATTTTTTTTTTTGTTGTTTATTTGACGTTGTTGTTATTGTTGACGTTGTTGTTGTTGTTGTTTATTTGATGTTGTTGTTGTTGTTGACATAGTTGTTGTTGTTTATTTCACATTGTTGTTGTTGTTGACGTTGTTGTTGTTGTTTATTTGACGTTGTTGTTGTTGTTTATTTGACGCTGTTATTGTTGTTGTTGTTTATTTGACGTTGTTGTTGTTATTGTTTATTTGATGTTGTTGTTGTTGTTGTTTATTTGACATTGTTGTTGTTGTTATTGTTGTTGTTGTTGTTGTTTATTTGACGTTGTTGTTGTTGTTTATTTGACGTTGTTGTTGTTGTTGTTTATTTGACGTTGTTGTTGTTGTTGTTGTTGAGTTGTTGTTGTTGTTGTTTATTTGACGTTGTTGTTGTTGTTGTTTATTTGACATTGTTGTTGTTGTTGACGGTGTTGTTGTTGTTTTTGTTGTTTATTTGACATTATTGTTGTTATTGTTGTTGTTGTTGTTGTTTACTTGACATTGTTGTTGGTGTTGTTTATTTGACGTTGTTGTTGTTTATTTGACGTTGTTGTTGTTGTTGTTGTTTATTTGACGTTGTTGTTGTTGTTTATTTGACGGTTTTGTTGTTGTTATTGTTGTTGTTTATTTAACGTTGTTATTTTTATTGTTGTTGTTTATTTGACGTTGTTGTTATTGTTGACGTTGTTGTTGTTGTTGTTTATTTGATGTTGTTGTTGTTGTTGACATAGTTGTTGTTGTTTATTTCACATTGTTGTTGTTGTTGACGTTGTTGTTGTTGTTTATTTGACGTTGTTGTTGTTGTTTATTTGACGTTGTTATTGTTGTTGTCGTTTATTTGACGTTGTTGTTGTTGTCGATGTTGTTGTTGTTTATTTGATGTTGTTGTTGTTAACATGGTTGTTGTGGTTAATTTCACGTTGTAGTTGATTTTGACGTTCTTGTTTATTTGACGTTGTTGTTGTTGTTGTTTATTTGACGTTGTTGTTGTTGTTATTGACGTTGTTGTTGTTGTTGTTTATTTGACGTTGTTGTTGTTGTTTATTTAACATTGTTGTTATTGTTGACGGTGTTGTTGTTGTTGTTGTTTATTTGACGTTGTTGTTGTTGTTGTTTATTTGACGGTATTGTTGTTGTTGTTATTTATTTGACGTTGTTGTTGTTGTTGTTGTTGTTGTTTATTTGACGTTGTTGTTGTTGTTGACGTTGTTGTTGTTGTTGTTGTTTATTTGACGTTTTTGTTGTTGTTGACATAGTTGTTGTTGTTGTTGTTTATTTGACGTTGTTGTTGTTGTTGAGGTTGTTGTTGTTGTTTATTTGACGTTGTTGTTGTTATTATTTTTTATTTGACGTTGTTGTTATTGTTGTTTATTTGACGTTGTTGTTGTTGTTGTTGTTTATTTGACATTGTTATTGTTGTTGTTGTTGTTATTGTTGTTGTTGTTGTTGTTTATTTGACGTTGTTGTTGTTGTTTATTTGACGTTGTTGTTGTTGTTGTTGTTGTTTATTTGACGTTGTTGTTGTTGTTGTTGTTTATTTGACATTGTTGTTGTTGTTGACGGTGTTGTTATTGTTGTTGTTGTTTATTTGACATTATTGTTGTTATTGTTGTTGTTGTTGTTTATTTGACATTGTTGTTGTTGACATTGTTGTTGTTGTTGTTGTTGTTTATTTGACGTTGTTGTTGTTTATTTGACGGTTTTGTTGTTGTTATTGTTGTTGTTTATTTAACGTTGTTATTTTTATTGTTGTTGTTTATTTGACGTTGTTGTTATTGTTGACGTTGTTGTTGTTGTTGTTTATTTGATGTTGTTGTTGTTGTTGACATAGTTGTTGTTGTTTATTTCACATTGTTGTTGTTGTTGACGTTGTTGTTGTTGTTTATTTGACGTTGTTGTTGTTGTTTATTTGACGTTGTTATTGTTGTTGTTGTTTAATTGACGTTGTTGTTGTTATTGTTTATTTGACGTTGTTGTTGTTGTTGTTGTTTATTTGACATTGTTGTTGTTGTTATTGTTGTTGTTGTTGTTGTTGTTTATTTGACATTGTTGTTGTTGTTTATTTGACGTTGTTGTTGTTGTTGTTGTTTATTTGACGTTGTTGTTGTTGTTGAGTTGTTGTTGTTGTTGTTTATTTGACGTTGTTGTTGTTGTTGTTTATTTGACATTGTTGTTGTTGTTGACGGTGTTGTTGTTGTTGTTGTTTATTTGACATTATTGTTGTTATTGTTGTTGTTGTTGTTGTTGTTTATTTGACATTGTTGTTGTTGTTGTTTATTTGACGTTGTTGTTGATGTTGTTGACGTTGTTGTTGTTGTTGTTGTTTATTTGACGTTGTTGTTGTTTATTTGACGTTGTTGTTGTTGTTGTTTATTTGACGTTGTTGTTGTTGTTGTTTATTTGACGGTGTTATTGTTGTTATTGTTGTTGTTTATTTAACGTTGTTATTTTTGTTGTTGTTGTTTATTTGACGTTGTTGATATTGTTGACGTTGTTGTTGTTGTTGTTTATTTGATGTTGTTGTTGTTGTTGTTGTTGTTTATTTCACGTTGTTGTTGTTGTTGACGTTGTTGTTGTTGTTGACGTTGTTGTTGTTGTTTATTTGACGTTGTTGTTGTTTTTTATTTGACGTTGTTATTGTTGTTGTTGTTGTTTATTTGACGTTGTTGTTGTTGTCGATGTTGTTGTTGTTTATTTGATGTTGTTGTTGTTGACATGGTTGTTGTGGTTTATTTCACGTTGTTGTCGATTTTGACGTTCTTGTTTATTTGACGTTGTTGTTGTTCTTTATTTGACGTTGTTGTTGTTGTTATTGACGTTGTTGTTGTTGTTGTTTATTTGACGTTGTTGTTGTTGTTTATTTAACATTGTTGTTGTTGTTGACAGTGTTGTTGTTGTTGTTGTTGTTTATTTGACGTTGTTGTTGTTGTTTATTTGACGGTATTGTTGTTGTTGTTTATTTGACGTTGTTGTTGTTGACGTTGTTGTTGTTGTTATTGTTTATTTGACGTTGTTGTTGTTGTTTATTTGACGTAGTTGTTGTTGTTGACGTTGTTGTTGTTGTTTATTTGACATTTTTGTTGTTGTTGTTTTTGTTGTTGTTTATTTGACGTTGTTGTTGTTATTGTTTATTTGACGTTGTTGTTGTTGTTGTTTATTTGACATTGTTGTTGTTGTTGTTATTGTTGTTGTTGTTGTTGTTTATTTGACGTTGTTGTTGTTGTTGTTTATTTGACGTTGTTGTTGTTGTTGTTTATTTGACATTGTTGTTGTTGTTGACATAGTTGTTGTTGTTGTTGTTTATTTGACGTTGTTATTGTTGTTGTTGTTTATTTGACGTTGTTGTTGTTGTCGATGTTGTTGTTGTTGACATGGTTGTTGTGGTTTATTTCACGTTGTTGTTGATTTTGACGTTCTTGTTTATTTGACGTTGTTGTTGTTGTTTATTTGACGTTGTTGTTGTTGTTATTGACGTTGTTGTTGTTGTTGTTTATTTGACGTTGTTGTTGTTGTTGTTTATTTGACGTTGTTGTTGTTGTTGTTGTTTATTTGACATTGTTATTGTTGTTGTTGTTGTTATTGTTGTTGTTGTTGTTGTTGTTTATTTGACGTTGTTGTTGTTGTTTATTTGACGTTGTTGTTGTTGTTGTTGTTTATTTGACGTTGTTGTTGTTGTTGTTTATTTGACATTGTTGTTGTTGTTGACGGTGTTGTTATTGTTGTTGTTGTTTATTTGACATTATTGTTGTTATTGTTGTTGTTGTTGTTTGTTTGACATTGTTGTTGTTGACATTGTTGTTGTTGTTGTTGTTGTTTATTTGACGTTGTTGTTGTTTATTTGACGGTTTTGTTGTTGTTATTGTTGTTGTTTATTTAACGTTGTTATTTTTATTGTTGTTGTTTATTTGACGTTGTTGTTATTGTTGACGTTGTTGTTGTTGTTGTTTATTTGATGTTGTTGTTGTTGTTGACATAGTTGTTGTTGTTTATTTCACATTGTTGTTGTTGTTGACGTTGTTGTTGTTGTTTATTTGACGTTGTTGTTGTTGTTTATTTGACGTTGTTATTGTTGTTGTTGTTTAATTGACGTTGTTGTTGTTATTGTTTATTTGACGTTGTTGTTGTTGTTGTTGTTTATTTGACATTGTTGTTGTTGTTATTGTTGTTCTTGTTGTTGTTTATTTGACATTGTTGTTGTTGTTTATTTGACGTTGTTGTTGTTGTTGTTTATTTGACGTTGTTGTTGTTGTTGTTGAGTTGTTGTTGTTGTTGTTTATTTGACGTTGTTGTTGTTGTTGTTTATTTGACATTGTTGTTGTTGTTGACGGTGTTGTTGTTGTTGTTTATTTGACATTATTGTTGTTATTGTTGTTGTTGTTGTTGTTTATTTGACATTGTTGTTGTTGTTGTTTATTTGACGTTGTTGTTGATGTTGTTGACGTTGTTGTTGTTGTTGTTGTTTATTTGACGTTGTTGTTGTTTATTTGACGTTGTTGTTGTTGTTGTTTATTTGACGGTGTTATTGTTGTTATTGTTGTTGTTTATTTAACGTTGTTATTTTTGTTGTTGTTGTTTATTTGACGTTGTTGATATTGTTGACGTTGTTGTTGTTGTTGTTTATTTGATGTTGTTGTTGTTGTTGTTGTTTATTTCACGTTGTTGTTGACGTTGTTGTTGTTGTTTATTTGACGTTGTTGTTGTTTTTTATTTGACGTTGTTATTGTTGTTGTTGTTGTTTATTTGACGTTGTTGTTGTTGTCGATGTTGTTGTTGTTTATTTGATGTTGTTGTTGTTGACATGGTTGTTGTGGTTTATTTCACGTTGTTGTCGATTTTGACGTTCTTGTTTATTTGACGTTGTTGTTGTTCTTTATTTGACGTTCTTGTTGTTGTTATTGACGTTGTTGTTGTTGTTGTTTATTTGACGTTGTTGTTGTTGTTTATTTAACATTGTTGTTGTTGTTGACAGTGTTGTTGTTGTTGTTGTTTATTTGACGTTGTTGTTGTTGTTTATTTGACGGTATTGTTGTTGTTGTTTATTTGACGTTGTTGTTGTTGACGTTGTTGTTGTTGTTATTGTTTATTTGACGTTGTTGTTGTTGTTTATTTGACGTAGTTGTTGTTGTTGACGTTGTTGTTGTTGTTTATTTGACGTTTTTGTTGTTGTTGTTTTTGTTGTTGTTTATTTGACGTTGTTGTTGTTATTGTTTATTTGACGTTGTTGTTGTTGTTGTTTATTTGACATTGTTGTTGTTGTTGTTATTGTTGTTGTTGTTGTTGTTTATTTGACGTTGTTGTTGTTGTTGTTTATTTGACGTTGTTGTTGTTGTTGTTTATTTGACATTGTTGTTGTTGTTGACATAGTTGTTGTTGTTGTTGTTTATTTGACGTTGTTGTTGTTGTTGTTTATTTGACATTGTTGTTGTTGTTGACGGTGTTGTTGTTGTTGTTGTTTATTTGACATTATTGTTGTTATTGTTGTTGTTGTTGTTATTTATTTGACATTGTTGTTGTTGTTGTTGTTTATTTGACGTTGTTGTTGTTGTTGTTTATTTGACGTTGTTGTTGTTTATTTGACGTTGTTGTTGTTGTTCTTTATTTGACGTTGTTGTTGTTGTTTATTTGACGGTTTTGTTGTTGTTATTGTTGTTGTTTATTTAACGTTGTTATTTTTATTGTTGTTGTTTATTTGACGTTGTTGTTATTGTTGACGTTGTTGTTGTTGTTGTTTATATGATGTTGTTGTTGTTGTTGTTTATTTCACATTGTTGTTGTTGTTGACGTTGTTGTTGTTGTTTATTTGACGTTGTTGTTGTTGTTTATTTGACGTTGTTATTGTTGTTGTTGTTTATTTGACGTTGTTGTTGTTGTCGATGTTGTTGTTGTTGACATGGTTGTTGTGGTTTATTTCACGTTGTTGTTGATTTTGACGTTCTTGTTTATTTGACGTTGTTGTTGTTGTTTATTTGACGTTGTTGTTGTTGTTATTGACGTTGTTGTTGTTGTTGTTTATTTGACGTTGTTGTTGTTGTTTATTTAACATTGTTGTTGTTGTTGACGGTGTTGTTGTTGTTGTTGTTTATTTGACATTGTTGTTGTTGTTGTTTATTTGACGGTATTGTTGTTGTTGTTATTTATTTGACGTTGTTGTTGTTGTTGTTGTTGTTTATTTGACGTTGTTGTTGTTGTTGACATTGTTGTTGTTGTTGTTTATTTGACGTTTTTATTGTTGTTGACATAGTTGTTGTTGTTGTTGTTTATTTGACGTTGTTGTTGTTGTTGAGGTTGTTGTTGTTGTTGTTATTATTTTTTATTTGACGTTGTTGTTATTGATGTTTATTTGACGTTGTTGTTGTTGTTGTTGTTTATTTGACGGTGTTGTTGTTGTTGTTGTTGTTGTTTATTTTAAGTTGTTATTGTTGTTGTTGTTTATTTGACGTTGTTGTTTTTGTTGACGTTGTTGTTGTTGTTGACGTTGTTGTTGTTTATTTGATGTTGTTGTTGTTCACATTGTTGTTGTTGTTTATTTCACGTTGTTGTTGTTGTTGACGTTGTTGTTTATTTGACGTTGTTGTTGTTGTTTATTTGACGTTGTTGTTGTTGTTGACGTTGTTGTTGTTGTTGACGTTGTTGTTGTTGTTTATTTGACGTTGTTGTTGTTGGTTATTTGACATTGTTGTTGTTGTTGACGGTGTTGTTGTTGTTATTGTTGTTGTTTATTTGACATTGTTGTTGTTGTTGTTGTTGACGTTGTTGTTGTTTATTTGACGTTGTTGTTGTTGATGTTGTTGTTGTTGTTTATTTGACGTTGTTGTTGTTTATTTGACGTTGTTGTTGTTGACGTTGTTGTTGTTGTTATTGTTTATTTGACGTTGTTGTTGTTGTTGTTTATTTGACGTAGTTGTTGTTGTTGTTGTTTATTTGACATTTTTGTTGTTGTTGTTTTTGTTGTTGTTTATTTGACGGTGTTGTTGTTATTGCTTATTTGACGTTGTTGTTGTTGTTGTTTATTTGACGTTGTTGTTGTTGTTGTTGTTATTGTTGTTGTTGTTGTTGTTGTTGTTGTTTATTTGACGTTGTTGTTGTTGTTTATTTGACGTTGTTGTTGTTGTTGTTTATTTGACGTTGTTGTTGTTGTTGTTGAGTTGTTGTTGTTGTTGTTGTTTATTTGACGTTCTTGTTGTTGTTGTTTATTTGACATTGTTGTTGTTGTTGACGGTGTTGTTGTTGTTGTTGTTGTTTATTTGACATTGTTGTTGTTATTGTTGTTGTTGTTGTTGTTTATTTGACATTGTTGTTGTTGTTTATTTGACGTTGTTGTTGTTGTTGTTTATTTGACGTTGTTGTTGTTGTTTATTTGACGTTGTTGTTGTTGTTGTTTATTTGACGTTGTTGTTGTTGTTGACTTTGTTGTTGTTGTTGTTTATTTGACGTTGTTGTTGTTGTTTATTTGACATTGTTGTTGTTGTTATTGTTTATTTGACGTTGTTGTTGTTGTTGTTTATTTGACGTTGTTGTTGTTGACGTTGTTGTTGTTGTTGTTGTTTATTTGACGTTGTTGTTGTTGTTGACGTTGTTCTTGTTGTTGTTTATTTGACGTTGTTGTTGTTGTTTATTTGACGTTGTTGTTGTTGTTGTTTATTTGACGTTGTTGTTGTTGTTGTTGTTGTTGTTTACTTGACGTTGTTGTTGTTGTTGGTTATTTGACGTTGTTGTTGTTGTTGTTGTTGACATAGTTATTGTTGTTGTTTATTTGACGTTGTTGTTGTTGTTGTTGTTTATTTGACATTGTTGTTGTTGTTGACGGTGTTGTTGTTGTTGTTGTTGTTGTTTATTTGACATTTTTGTTGTTGTTGACGTTGTTGTTGTTGTTGACGGTGTTGTTGTTGTTGTTGTTGTTGTTGTTGTTTATTTGACATTGTTGTTGTTGTTGTTGACTTTGTTGTTGTTGTTGTTTATTTGACGTTGTTGTTGTTGTTTATTTGACATTGTTGTTGTTGTTATTGTTTATTTGACGTTGTTGTTGTTGTTTATTTGACGTTGTTGTTGTTGACGTTGTTGTTGTTGTTGTTGTTGTTTATTTGACGTTGTTGTTGTTGTTGACGTTGTTCTTGTTGTTGTTTATTTGACGTTGTTGTTGTTGTTTATTTGACGTTGTTGTTGTTGTTGTTTATTTGACGTTGTTCTTGTTGTTGTTGTTGTTTACTTGACGTTGTTGTTGTTGTTGGTTATTTGACGTTGTTGTTGTTGTTGTTGTTGACATAGTTATTGTTGTTGTTTATTTGACGTTGTTGTTGTTGTTGTTTATTTGACATTGTTGTTGTTGTTGACGGTGTTGTTGTTGTTGTTGTTGTTTATTTGACATTGTTGTTGTTGTTGACGTTGTTGTTGTTGTTGACGGTGTTGTTGTTGTTGTTGTTGTTGTTGTTGTTGTTTATTTGACATTGTTGTTGTTGTTGTTGACGTTGTTGTTGTTGTTTATTTGACGTTGTTGTTGTTGTTTATTTGACGTAGTTATTGATGTTGTTCTTGTTGTTGTTGTTGTTTATTTGATGTTTTTGTTGTTGTTGATGTTGTTGTTGTTTTTGTTTTTGTTTATTTGACGTTGTTGTTGTTTAATTGACGTTGTTGTTGTTTATTTGACATTGTTGTTGTTGTTGTTATTGTTGTTGTTTAATTGACGCTGTTGTTGTTTATTTGACGTTGTTGTTGTTGTTATTGTTGTTGTTGTTGTTTATTTGACGTTGTTGTTAATTTGACGTTGTTGTTGTTGTTTATTTGACGTAGTTGTTGTTGTTGACGTTGTTGTTGTTGTTTATTTGACGTTGATGTTGTTGACGTTGTTGTTGTTGTTGTTGTTTATTGGACGTTGTTGTTGTTTATTTGACGTTGTTGTTGTTGTTGTTGTTTATTTGACGTTGTTGTTGTTGTTGTTTATTTGACGGTGTTGTTGTTGTTATTGTTGTTGTTTATTTAACGTTGTTATTTTTGTTGTTGTTGTTTATTTGACGTTGTTGTTATTGTTGACGTTGTTGTTGTTGTTGTTTATTTGATGTTGTTGTTGTTGTTGTTTATTTCACGTTGTTGTTGTTGTTGACGTTGTTGTTGTTGTTTATTTGACGTTGTTGTTGTTGTTGTTTATTTGACGTTGTTGTTGTTTATTTGACGTTGTTGTTGTTGTTGTTTATTTGACGTTGTTGTTGTTGTTTATTTGACGGTTTTGTTGTTGTTATTGTTGTTGTTTATTTAACGTTGTTATTTTTATTGTTGTTGTTTATTTGATGTTGTTGTTATTGTTGACGTTGTTGTTGTTGTTGTTTATTTGATGTTGTTGTTGTTGTTGACATAGTTGTTGTTGTTTATTTCACATTGTTGTTGTTGTTGACGTTGTTGTTGTTGTTTATTTGACGTTGTTGTTGTTGTTTATTTGACGTTGTTATTGTTGTTGTTGTTTATTTGACGTTGTTGTTGTTGTCGATGTTGTTGTTGTTTATTTGATGTTGTTGTTGTTGACATGGTTGTTGTGGTTTATTTCACGTTGTTGTTGATTTTGACGTTCTTGTTTATTTGACGTTGTTGTTGTTGTTGTTTATTTGACGTTGTTGTTGTTGTTATTGACGTTGTTGTTGTTGTTGTTGTTTATTTGACGTTGTTGTTGTTGTTATTGACGTTGTTGTTGTTGTTGTTTATTTGACGTTGTTGTTGTTGTTTATTTAACATTGTTGTTGTTGTTGACGGTGTTGTTGTTGTTGTTGTTTATTTGACGTTGTTGTTGTTGTTGTTGTTGTTTATTTGACGTTAGTGTTGTTGTTGACGTTGTTGTTGTTGTTGACGTTGTTGTTGTTGTTGTTTATTTGACGTTTTTGTTGTTGTTGACATAGTTGTTGTTGTTGTTGTTTATTTGACGTTGTTGTTGTTGTTGAGGTTGTTGTTGTTGTTATTATTTTTTATTTGACGTTGTTGTTATTGATGTTTACTTGACGTTGTTGTTGTTGTTGTTGTTTATTTGACGGTGTTGTTGTTGTTGTTGTTGTTGTTGTTGTTTATTTTACGTTGTTATTGTTGTTGTTTATTTGACGTTGTTGTTTTTGTTGACGTTGTTGTTGTTGTTGACGTTGTTGTTGTTTATTTGATGTTGTTGTTGTTCACATAGTTGTTGTTGTTTATTTCACGTTGTTGTTGTTGTTGACGTTGTTGTTTATTTGACGTTGTTGTTGTTGTTTATTTGACGTTGTTGTTGTTGTTGACGTTGTTGTTGTTGTTGTTTATTTGACGTTGTTGTTGTTGGTTATTTGACATTGTTGTTGTTGTTGACGGTGTTGTTGTTGTTATTGTTGTTGTTTATTTGACATTGTTGTTGTTGTTGTTGTTGTTGACGTTGTTGTTATTTATTTGACGTTGTTGTTGTTGATGTTGTTGTTGTTGTTTATTTGACGTTGTTGTTGTTTATTTGACATTGTTGTTGTTGACGTTGTTGTTGTTGTTATTGTTTATTTGACGTTGTTATTGTTGTTGTTTATTTGACGTAGTTGTTGTTGTTGTTGTTTATTTGACGTTTTTGTTGTTGTTGTTTTTGTTGTTGTTTATTTGACGGTGTTGTTGTTATTGCTTATTTGACGTTGTTGTTGTTGTTGTTTATTTGACGTTGTTGTTGTTGTTGTTATTGTTGTTGTTGTTGTTGTTGTTATTGTTGTTGTTGTTTATTTGACGTTGTTGTTGTTGTTGTTTATTTGACGTTGTTGTTGTTGTTGAGTTGTTGTTGTTGTTGTTTATTTGACGTTGTTGTTGTTGTTGTTGAGTTGTTGTTGTTGTTGTTTATTTGACGTTGTTGTTGTCGTTGTTTATTTGACATTGTTGTTGTTGTTGACGGTGTTGTTGTTGTTGTCGTTGTTTATTTGACATTGTTGTTGTTATTGTTGTTGTTGTTTATTTGACATTGTTGTTGTTGTTTATTTGACGTTGTTGTTGTTGTTGTTTATTTGACGTTGTTGTTGTTGTTTATTTGACGTTGTTGTTGTTGTTGTTGTTGTTTATTTGACGTTGTTGTTGTTGTTGACTTTGTTGTTGTTGTTGTTTATTTGACGTTGTGGTTGTTGTTTATTTGACATTGTTGTTGTTGTTATTGTTTATTTGACGTTGTTGTTGTTGTTGTTTATTTGACGTTGATGTTGTTGACGTTGTTGTTGTTGTTGTTGTTGTTTATTTGACGTTGTTGTTGTTGTTGATGTTGTTCTTGTTGTTGTTTATTTGACGTTGTTGTTGTTGTTGTTGTTTATTTGACGTTGTTGTTGTTGTTGTTTACTTGACGTTGTTGTTGTTGTTGGTTATTTGACGTTGTTGTTGTTGTTGTTGTTGACATAGTTATTGTTGTTGTTTATTTGACGTTGTTGTTGTTGTTGTTTATTTGACATTGTTGTTGTTGTTGACGGTGTTGTTGTTGTTGTTGTTGTTTATTTGACATTGTTGTTGTTGTTGACGTTGTTGTTGTTGTTGACGGTGTTGTTGTTGTTGTTGTTGTTGTTGTTTATTTGACATTGTTGTTGTTGTTGTTGACGTTGTTGTTGTTGTTTATTTGACGTTGTTGTTGTTGTTTATTTGACGTAGTTGTTGTTGTTGACGTTGTTGTTGTTGTTTATTTGATGTTTTTGTTGTTGTTGATGTTGTTGTTGTTTTTGTTTTTGTTTATTTGACGTTGTTGTTGTTTAATTGACGTTGTTGTTGTTTATTTGACATTGTTGTTGTTGTTGTTATTGTTGTTGTTTAATTAACGTTGTTGTTGTTTATTTGACGTTGTTGTTGTTGTTATTGTTGTTGTTGTTGTTTATTTGACGTTATTGTTTATTTGACGTTGTTGTTGTTGTTTATTTGACGTAGTTGTTGTTGTTGACGTTGTTGTTGTTGTTTATTTGACGTTGATGTTGTTGACGTTGTTGTTGTGGTTGTTTATTGGACGTTGTTGTTGTTTATTTGACGTTGTTGTTGTTGTTATTGTTTATTTGACGTTGTTGTTGTTGTTGTTTATTTGACGGTGTTGTTGTTGTTATTGTTGTTGTTTATTTAACGTTGTTATTTTTGTTGTTGTTCTTTATTTGACGTTGTTGTTATTGTTGACGTTGTTGTTGTTGTTGTTTATTTGATGTTGTTGTTGTTGTTGTTTATTTCACGTTGTTGTTGTTGTTGACGTTGTTGTTGTTGTTTATTTGACGTTGTTGTTGTTGTTGTTTATTTGACGTTGTTGTTGTTTATTTGACGTTGTTGTTGTTGTTGTTTATTTGACGTTGTTGTTGTTGTTTATTTGACGGTTTTGTTGTTGTTATTGTTGTTGTTTATTTAACGTTGTTATTTTTATTGTTGTTGTTTATTTGACGTTGTTGTTATTGTTGACGTTGTTGTTGTTGTTGTTTATTTGATGTTGTTGTTGTTGTTGACATAGTTGTTGTTGTTTATTTCACATTGTTGTTGTTGTTGACTTTGTTGTTGTTGTTTATTTGACGTTGTTGTTGTTGTTTATTTGACGTTGTTATTGTTGTTGTTGTTTATTTGATGTTGTTATTGTTTATTTGACATTGTTGTTGTTGACGTTGTTGTTGTTGTTATTGTTTATTTGACGTTGTTATTGTTGTTGTTTATTTGACGTAGTTGTTGTTGTTGTTGTTTATTTGACGTTTTTGTTGTTGTTGTTTTTGTTGTTGTTTATTTGACGGTGTTGTTGTTATTGCTTATTTGACGTTGTTGTTGTTGTTGTTTATTTGACGTTGTTGTTGTTGTTGTTATTGTTGTTGTTGTTGTTGTTGTTATTGTTGTTGTTGTTTATTTGACGTTGTTGTTGTTGTTGTTTATTTGACGTTGTTGTTGTTGTTGAGTTGTTGTTGTTGTTGTTTATTTGACGTTGTTGTTGTTGTTGTTGAGTTGTTGTTGTTGTTGTTTATTTGACGTTGTTGTTGTCGTTGTTTATTTGACATTGTTGTTGTTGTTGACGGTGTTGTTGTTGTTGTCGTTGTTTATTTGACATTGTTGTTGTTATTGTTGTTGTTGTTTATTTGACATTGTTGTTGTTGTTTATTTGACGTTGTTGTTGTTGTTGTTTATTTGACGTTGTTGTTGTTGTTTATTTGACGTTGTTCTTGTTGTTGTTGTTGTTTATTTGACGTTGTTGTTGTTGTTGACTTTGTTGTTGTTGTTGTTTATTTGACGTTGTGGTTGTTGTTTATTTGACATTGTTGTTGTTGTTATTGTTTATTTGACGTTGTTGTTGTTGTTGTTTATTTGACGTTGATGTTGTTGACGTTGTTGTTGTTGTTGTTGTTGTTTATTTGACGTTGTTGTTGTTGTTGATGTTGTTCTTGTTGTTGTTTATTTGACGTTGTTGTTGTTGTTGTTGTTTATTTGACGTTGTTGTTGTTGTTGTTTACTTGACGTTGTTGTTGTTGTTGGTTATTCGACGTTGTTGTTGTTGTTGTTGTTGACATAGTTATTGTTGTTGTTTATTTGACGTTGTTGTTGTTGTTGTTTATTTGACATTGTTGTTGTTGTTGACGGTGTTGTTGTTGTTGTTGTTGTTTATTTGACATTGTTGTTGTTGTTGACGTTGTTGTTGTTGTTGACGGTGTTGTTGTTGTTGTTGTTGTTGTTGTTTATTTGACATTGTTGTTGTTGTTGTTGACGTTGTTGTTGTTGTTTATTTGACGTTGTTGTTGTTGTTTATTTGACGTAGTTGTTGTTGTTGACGTTGTTGTTGTTGTTTATTTGATGTTTTTGTTGTTGTTGATGTTGTTGTTGTTTTTGTTTTTGTTTATTTGACGTTGTTGTTGTTTAATTGACGTTGTTGTTGTTTATTTGACATTGTTGTTGTTGTTGTTATTGTTGTTGTTTAATTAACGTTGTTGTTGTTTATTTGACGTTGTTGTTGTTGTTATTGTTGTTGTTGTTGTTTATTTGACGTTATTGTTTATTTGACGTTGTTGTTGTTGTTTATTTGACGTAGTTGTTGTTGTTGACGTTGTTGTT
Source organism: Vicia faba (assembly GCA_948472305.1). Taxonomy (NCBI): domain Eukaryota; kingdom Viridiplantae; phylum Streptophyta; class Magnoliopsida; order Fabales; family Fabaceae; genus Vicia; species Vicia faba. Next base: position 1,203,333,291 of record OX451735.1, read on the forward strand.
GTTGTTTATTTGACGTTGATGTTGTTGACGTTGTTGTTGTTGTTGTTTATTGGACGTTGTTGTTGTTTATTTGACGTTGTTGTTGTTGTTATTGTTTATTTGACGTTGTTGTTGTTGTTGTTGTTTATTTGACGGTGTTGTTGTTGTTATTGTTGTTGTTTATTTAACGTTGTTATTTTTGTTGTTGTTCTTTATTTGACGTTGTTGTTATTGTTGACGTTGTTGTTGTTGTTGTTTATTTGATGTTGTTGTTGTTGTTGTTTATTTCACGTTGTTGTTGTTGTTGACGTTGTTGTTGTTGTTTATTTGACGTTGTTGTTGTTGTTGTTTATTTGACGTTGTTGTTGTTTATTTGACGTTGTTGTTGTTGTTGTTTATTTGACGTTGTTGTTGTTGTTTATTTGACGGTTTTGTTGTTGTTATTGTTGTTGTTTATTTAACGTTGTTATTTTTATTGTTGTTGTTTATTTGACGTTGTTGTTATTGTTGACGTTGTTGTTGTTGTTGTTTATTTGATGTTGTTGTTGTTGTTGACATAGTTGTTGTTGTTTATTTCACGTTGTTGTTGTTGTTTATTTGACGTTAGTGTTGTTGTTGACGTTGTTGTTGTTGTTGACGTTGTTGTTGTTGTTGTTTATTTGACGTTTTTGTTGTTGTTGACATAGTTGTTGTTGTTGTTGTTTATTTGACGTTGTTGTTGTTGTTGAGGTTGTTGTTGTTGTTATTATTTTTTATTTGACGTTGTTGTTATTGATGTTTACTTGACGTTGTTGTTGTTGTTGTTGTTTATTTGACGGTGTTGTTGTTGTTGTTGTTGTTGTTGTTGTTTATTTTACGTTGTTATTGTTGTTGTTTATTTGACGTTGTTGTTTTTGTTGACGTTGTTGTTGTTGTTGACGTTGTTGTTGTTTATTTGATGTTGTTGTTGTTCACATAGTTGTTGTTGTTTATTTCACGTTGTTGTTGTTGTTGACGTTGTTGTTTATTTGACGTTGTTGTTGTTGTTTATTTGACGTTGTTGTTGTTGTTGACGTTGTTGTTGTTGTTGTTTATTTGACGTTGTTGTTGTTGGTTATTTGACATTGTTGTTGTTGTTGACGGTGTTGTTGTTGTTATTGTTGTTGTTTATTTGACATTGTTGTTGTTGTTGTTGTTGTTGACGTTGTTGTTATTTATTTGACGTTGTTGTTGTTGATGTTGTTGTTGTTGTTTATTTGACGTTGTTGTTGTTTATTTGACATTGTTGTTGTTGACGTTGTTGTTGTTGTTATTGTTTATTTGACGTTGTTATTGTTGTTGTTTATTTGACGTAGTTGTTGTTGTTGTTGTTTATTTGACGTTTTTGTTGTTGTTGTTTTTGTTGTTGTTTATTTGACGGTGTTGTTGTTATTGCTTATTTGACGTTGTTGTTGTTGTTGTTTATTTGACGTTGTTGTTGTTGTTGTTATTGTTGTTGTTGTTGTTGTTGTTATTGTTGTTGTTGTTTATTTGACGTTGTTGTTGTTGTTGTTTATTTGACGTTGTTGTTGTTGTTGAGTTGTTGTTGTTGTTGTTTATTTGACGTTGTTGTTGTTGTTGTTGAGTTGTTGTTGTTGTTGTTTATTTGACGTTGTTGTTGTCGTTGTTTATTTGACATTGTTGTTGTTGTTGACGGTGTTGTTGTTGTTGTCGTTGTTTATTTGACATTGTTGTTGTTATTGTTGTTGTTGTTTATTTGACATTGTTGTTGTTGTTTATTTGACGTTGTTGTTGTTGTTGTTTATTTGACGTTGTTGTTGTTGTTTATTTGACGTTGTTGTTGTTGTTGTTGTTGTTTATTTGACGTTGTTGTTGTTGTTGACTTTGTTGTTGTTGTTGTTTATTTGACGTTGTGGTTGTTGTTTATTTGACATTGTTGTTGTTGTTATTGTTTATTTGACGTTGTTGTTGTTGTTGTTTATTTGACGTTGATGTTGTTGACGTTGTTGTTGTTGTTGTTGTTGTTTATTTGACGTTGTTGTTGTTGTTGATGTTGTTCTTGTTGTTGTTTATTTGACGTTGTTGTTGTTGTTGTTGTTTATTTGACGTTGTTGTTGTTGTTGTTTACTTGACGTTGTTGTTGTTGTTGGTTATTTGACGTTGTTGTTGTTGTTGTTGTTGACATAGTTATTGTTGTTGTTTATTTGACGTTGTTGTTGTTGTTGTTTATTTGACATTGTTGTTGTTGTTGACGGTGTTGTTGTTGTTGTTGTTGTTTATTTGACATTGTTGTTGTTGTTGACGTTGTTGTTGTTGTTGACGGTGTTGTTGTTGTTGTTGTTGTTGTTGTTTATTTGACATTGTTGTTGTTGTTGTTGACGTTGTTGTTGTTGTTTATTTGACGTTGTTGTTGTTGTTTATTTGACGTAGTTGTTGTTGTTGACGTTGTTGTTGTTGTTTATTTGATGTTTTTGTTGTTGTTGATGTTGTTGTTGTTTTTGTTTTTGTTTATTTGACGTTGTTGTTGTTTAATTGACGTTGTTGTTGTTTATTTGACATTGTTGTTGTTGTTGTTATTGTTGTTGTTTAATTAACGTTGTTGTTGTTTATTTGACGTTGTTGTTGTTGTTATTGTTGTTGTTGTTGTTTATTTGACGTTATTGTTTATTTGACGTTGTTGTTGTTGTTTATTTGACGTAGTTGTTGTTGTTGACGTTGTTGTTGTTGTTTATTTGACGTTGATGTTGTTGACGTTGTTGTTGTGGTTGTTTATTGGACGTTGTTGTTGTTTATTTGACGTTGTTGTTGTTGTTATTGTTTATTTGACGTTGTTGTTGTTGTTGTTTATTTGACGGTGTTGTTGTTGTTATTGTTGTTGTTTATTTAACGTTGTTATTTTTGTTGTTGTTCTTTATTTGACGTTGTTGTTATTGTTGACGTTGTTGTTGTTGTTGTTTATTTGATGTTGTTGTTGTTGTTGTTTATTTCACGTTGTTGTTGTTGTTGACGTTGTTGTTGTTGTTTATTTGACGTTGTTGTTGTTGTTGTTTATTTGACGTTGTTGTTGTTTATTTGACGTTGTTGTTGTTGTTGTTTATTTGACGTTGTTGTTGTTGTTTATTTGACGGTTTTGTTGTTGTTATTGTTGTTGTTTATTTAACGTTGTTATTTTTATTGTTGTTGTTTATTTGACGTTGTTGTTATTGTTGACGTTGTTGTTGTTGTTGTTTATTTGATGTTGTTGTTGTTGTTGACATAGTTGTTGTTGTTTATTTCACATTGTTGTTGTTGTTGACTTTGTTGTTGTTGTTTATTTGACGTTGTTGTTGTTGTTTATTTGACGTTGTTATTGTTGTTGTTGTTTATTTGATGTTGTTATTGTTTATTTGACATTGTTGTTGTTGACGTTGTTGTTGTTGTTATTGTTTATTTGACGTTGTTATTGTTGTTGTTTATTTGACGTAGTTGTTGTTGTTGTTGTTTATTTGACGTTTTTGTTGTTGTTGTTTTTGTTGTTGTTTATTTGACGGTGTTGTTGTTATTGCTTATTTGACGTTGTTGTTGTTGTTGTTTATTTGACGTTGTTGTTGTTGTTGTTATTGTTGTTGTTGTTGTTGTTGTTATTGTTGTTGTTGTTTATTTGACGTTGTTGTTGTTGTTGTTTATTTGACGTTGTTGTTGTTGTTGAGTTGTTGTTGTTGTTGTTTATTTGACGTTGTTGTTGTTGTTGTTGAGTTGTTGTTGTTGTTGTTTATTTGACGTTGTTGTTGTCGTTGTTTATTTGACATTGTTGTTGTTGTTGACGGTGTTGTTGTTGTTGTCGTTGTTTATTTGACATTGTTGTTGTTATTGTTGTTGTTGTTTATTTGACATTGTTGTTGTTGTTTATTTGACGTTGTTGTTGTTGTTGTTTATTTGACGTTGTTGTTGTTGTTTATTTGACGTTGTTCTTGTTGTTGTTGTTGTTTATTTGACGTTGTTGTTGTTGTTGACTTTGTTGTTGTTGTTGTTTATTTGACGTTGTGGTTGTTGTTTATTTGACATTGTTGTTGTTGTTATTGTTTATTTGACGTTGTTGTTGTTGTTGTTTATTTGACGTTGATGTTGTTGACGTTGTTGTTGTTGTTGTTGTTGTTTATTTGACGTTGTTGTTGTTGTTGATGTTGTTCTTGTTGTTGTTTATTTGACGTTGTTGTTGTTGTTGTTGTTTATTTGACGTTGTTGTTGTTGTTGTTTACTTGACGTTGTTGTTGTTGTTGGTTATTCGACGTTGTTGTTGTTGTTGTTGTTGACATAGTTATTGTTGTTGTTTATTTGACGTTGTTGTTGTTGTTGTTTATTTGACATTGTTGTTGTTGTTGACGGTGTTGTTGTTGTTGTTGTTGTTTATTTGACATTGTTGTTGTTGTTGACGTTGTTGTTGTTGTTGACGGTGTTGTTGTTGTTGTTGTTGTTGTTGTTTATTTGACATTGTTGTTGTTGTTGTTGACGTTGTTGTTGTTGTTTATTTGACGTTGTTGTTGTTGTTTATTTGACGTAGTTGTTGTTGTTGACGTTGTTGTTGTTGTTTATTTGATGTTTTTGTTGTTGTTGATGTTGTTGTTGTTTTTGTTTTTGTTTATTTGACGTTGTTGTTGTTTAATTGACGTTGTTGTTGTTTATTTGACATTGTTGTTGTTGTTGTTATTGTTGTTGTTTAATTAACGTTGTTGTTGTTTATTTGACGTTGTTGTTGTTGTTATTGTTGTTGTTGTTGTTTATTTGACGTTATTGTTTATTTGACGTTGTTGTTGTTGTTTATTTGACGTAGTTGTTGTTGTTGACGTTGTTGTTGTTGTTTATTTGACGTTGATGTTGTTGACGTTGTTGTTGTTGTTGTTTATTGGACGTTGTTGTTGTTTATTTGACGTTGTTGTTGTTATTGTTTATTTGACGTTGTTGTTGTTGTTGTTTATTTGACGGTGTTGTTGTTGTTATTGTTGTTGTTTATTTAACGTTGTTATTTTTGTTGTTGTTCTTTATTTGACGTTGTTGTTATTGTTGACGTTGTTGTTGTTGTTGTTTATTTGATGTTGTTGTTGTTGTTGTTTATTTCACGTTGTTGTTGTTGTTGACGTTGTTGTTGTTGTTTATTTGACGTTGTTGTTGTTGTTGTTTATTTGACGTTGTTGTTGTTTATTTGACGTTGTTGTTGTTGTTGTTTATTTGACGTTGTTGTTGTTGTTTATTTGACGGTTTTGTTGTTGTTATTGTTGTTGTTTATTTAACGTTGTTATTTTTATTGTTGTTGTTTATTTGACGTTGTTGTTATTGTTGACGTTGTTGTTGTTGTTGTTTATTTGATGTTGTTGTTGTTGTTGACATAGTTGTTGTTGTTTATTTCACATTGTTGTTGTTGTTGACTTTGTTGTTGTTGTTTATTTGACGTTGTTGTTGTTGTTTATTTGACGTTGTTATTGTTGTTGTTGTTTATTTGATGTTGTTGTTGTTGTCGATGTTGTCGTTGTTTATTTGATGTTGTTGTTGTTGACATGGTTGTTGTGGTTTATTTGACGTTGTTGTTGATTTTGACGTTCTTGTTTATTTGACGTAGTTGTTGTTGTTTATTTGACGTTGTTGTTGTTGTTATTGACGTTGTTGTTGTTGTTGTTTATTTGACGTTGTTGTTGTTGTTTATTTAACATTGTTGTTGTTGTTGACGGTGTTGTTGTTGTTGTTGTTTATTTGACGTTGTTGTTGTTGTTGTTTATTTGACGGTATTGTTGTTGTTGTTATTTATTTGACGTTGTTGTTGTTGTTGTTGTTGTTGTTTATTTGACGTTGTTGTTGTTGTTGACGTTGTTGTTGTTGTTGTTTATTTGACGTTTTTGTTGTTGTTGACATAGTTGTTGTTATTGTTGTTTATTTGACGTTGTTGTTGTTGTTGAGGTTGTTGTTGTTGTTATTATTTTTTATTTGACGTTGTTGTTGTTGTTGTTGTTGTTTATTTGACGGTGTTGTTGTTGTTGTTGTTGTTTATTTTACGTTGTTATTGTTGTTGTTGTTTATTTGACGTTGTTGTTTTTGTTGACGTTGTTGTTGTTGGTGACGTTGTTGTTGTTTATTTGATGTTGTTGTTGTTCACATAGTTGTTGTTGTTTATTTCACGTTGTTGTTGTTGTTTACGTTGTTGTTTATTTGACGTTGTTGTTGTTGTTGACGTTGTTGCTGTTGTTGTTTATTTGACGTTGTTGTTGTTGGTTATTTGACATTGTTGTTGTTGTTGACGGTGTTGTTGTTGTTATTGTTGTTGTTTATTTGACATTGTTGTTGTTGTTGTTTATTTGACGTTGTTGTTGTTGATGTTGTTGATGTTGTTTATTTGACGTTGTTGTTGTTGACGTTGTTGTTGTTGTTGTTATTGTTTATTTGACGTTGTTGTTGTTGTTGTTTATTTGACGTAGTTGTTGTTGTTGTTGTTTATTTGACGTTTTTGTTGTTGTTGTTTTTGTTGTTGTTTATTTGACGGTGTTGTTGTTATTGCTTATTTGACGTTGTTGTTGTTGTTGTTGTTGTTTATTTGACGTTGTTGTTGTTGTTATTGTTGTTGTTGTTGTTGTTGTTTTTTATTTGACGTTGTTGTTGTTGTTTATTTGACGTTGTTGTTGTTGTTGTTTATTTGACGTTGTTGTTGTTGTTGTTGAGTTGTTGTTGTTGTTGTTGTTTATTTGACGTTGTTGTTGTTGTTGTTGAGTTGTTGTTGTTGTTGTTTATTTGACGTTGTTGTTGTTGTTGACGGTGTTGTTGTTGTTGTTGTTTATTTGACGTTGTTGTTGTTGTTGACGGTGTTGTTGTTGTTCTTGTTGTTTATTTGACATTGTTGTTGTTATTGTTGTTGTTGTTGTTGTTTATTTGACATTGTTGTTGTTGTTTATTTGACGTTGTTGTTGTTGTTGTTTATTTGACGTTGTTGTTGTTGTTTATTTGACGTTGTTGTTGTTGTTGTTGTTGTTGTTGTTTATTTGACGTTGTTGTTGTTGTTGACTTTGTTGTTGTTGTTGTTTATTTGACGTTGTTGTTGTTGTTTATTTGACATTGTTGTTGTTGTTATTGTTTATTTGACGTTGTTGTTGTTGTTGTTTATTTGACGTTGTTGTTGTTGACGTTGTTGTTGTTGTTGTTGTTGTTTATTTGACGTTGTTGTTGTTGTTGACGTTGTTCTTGTTGTTGTTTATTTGACGTTGTTGTTGTTGTTTATTTGACGTTGTTGTTGTTGTTGTTTATTTGACGTTGTTGTTGTTGTTGTTGTTTACTTGACGTTGTTGTTGTTGTTGGTTATTTGACGTTGTTGTTGTTGTTGTTGGTGACATAGTTATTGTTGTTGTTTATTTGACGTTGTTGTTGTTGTTGTTTATTTGACATTGTTGTTGTTGTTGACGGTGTTGTTGTTGTTGTTGTTGTTTATTTGACATTGTTGTTGTTGTTGACGTTGTTGTTGTTGTTGACGGTGTTGTTGTTGTTGTTGTTGTTGTTGTTGTTTATTTGACATTGTTGTTGTTGTTGTTGACGTTGTTGTTGTTGTTTATTTGATGTTGTTGTTGTTGTTTATTTGACGTAGTTGTTGTTGTTGACGTTGTTGTTGTTGTTTATTTGATGTTTTTGTTGTTGTTGATGTTGTTGTTGTTTTTGTTTTTGTTTATTTGACGTTGTTGTTGTTTAATTGACGTTGTTGTTGTTTATTTGACATTGTTGTTGTTGTTGTTGTTATTGTTGTTGTTTAATTGACGCTTTTGTTGTTTATTTGACGTTGTTGTTGTTGTTGTTTATTTGACGTTGTTGTTTATTTGACGTTGTTGTTGTTGTTTATTTGACGTAGTTGTTGTTGTTGACGTTGTTGTTGTTGTTTATTTGACGTTGATGTTGTTGACGTTGTTGTTGTTGTTGTTTATTGGACGTTGTTGTTGTTTATTTGACGTTGTTGTTGTTGTTGTTGTTGTTTATTTGACGTTGTTGTTGTTGTTGTTTATTTGACGGTGTTGTTGTTGTTATTGTTGTTGTTTATTTAACGTTGTTATTTTTGTTGTTGTTGTTTATTTGACGTTGTTGTTATTGTTGACGTTGTTGTTGTTGTTGTTGTTTATTTGATGTTGTTGTTGTTGTTGTTTATTTCATGTTGTTGTTGTTGTTGACGTTGTTGTTGTTGTTTATTTGACGTTGTTGTTGTTGTTTATTTGACGTTGTTATTGTTGTTGTTGTTTATTTGACGTTGTTGTTGTTGTCGATGTTGTTGTTGTTTATTTGATGTTGTTGTTGTTGACATGGTTGTTGTGGTTTATTTCACGTTGTTGTTGATTTTGACGTTGTTGTTTATTTGACGTTGTTGTTGTTGTTTATTTAACGTTGTTGTTGTTGTTGTTGACGTTGTTGTTGTTGTTGTTTATTTGACGTTGTTGTTGTTGTTTATTTGACATTGTTGTTGTTGTTGACGGTGTTGTTGTTGTTGTTTATTTGACGTTGTTGTTGTTGTTGTTTATTTTACGGTATTGTTGTTGTTGTTTATTTGACGTTGTTGTTGTTGACGTTGTTGTTGTTGTTATTGTTTATTTGACGTTGTTGTTGTTGTTTATTTGACGTAGTTGTTGTTGTTGACATTGTTGTTGTTGTTTATTTGACGTTTTTGTTGTTGTTGTTTTTGTTGTTGTTTATTTGACGTTGTTGTTGTTATTGTTTATTTGACGTTGTTGTTGTTGTTGTTTATTTGACATTGTTGTTGATGTTGTTGTTATTGTTGTTGTTGTTGTTGTTTATTTAACGTTGTTGTTGTTGTTGTTTATTTGACATTGTTGTTGTTGTTGTTGTTTATTTGACGTTGTTGTTGTTGTTGACATAGTTGTTGGTGTTGTTGTTTATTTGACGTTGTTGTTGTTGTTGTTTATTTGACATTGTTGTTGTTGTTGACGGTGTTGTTGTTGTTGTTGTTGTTTATTTGACATTATTGTTGTTATTGTTGTTGTTGTTGTTGTTTATTTGACATTGTTGTTGTTGTTGTTTATTTGACGTTGTTGTTGTTGTTGTTGACGTTGTTGTTGTTGTTGTTTATTTGACGTTGTTGTTGTTTATTTGACGTTGTTGTTGTTGTTGTTTATTTGACGTTGTTGTTGTTGTTTATTTGACGGTTTTGTTGTTGTTATTGATTTTGTTTATTTAACGTTGTTATTTTTATTGTTGTTGTTTATTTGACGTTGTTGTTATTGTTGACGTTGTTGTTGTTATTGTTTATTTGATGTTGTTGTTGTTGTTGACATAGTTGTTGTTGTTTATTTCACATTGTTGTTGTTGTTGACGTTGTTGTTGTTGTTTATTTGACGTTGTTGTTGTTGTTTATTTGACGTTGTTATTGTTGTTGTTGTTTATTTGACGTTGTTGTTGTTGTCGATGTTGTTGTTGTTTATTTGATGTTGTTGTTGTTGACATGGTTGTTGTGGTTTATTTCACGTTGTTGTTGATTTTGACGTTCTTGTTTATTTGACGTTGTTGTTGTTGTTTATTTGACGTTGTTGTTGTTGTTATTGACGTTGTTGTTGTTCTTGTTTATTTGACGTTGTTGTTGTTGTTTATTTAACATTGTTGTTGTTGTTGACGGTGTTGTTGTTGTTGTTGTTTATTTGACGTTGTTGTTGTTGTTTATTTGACGGTATTGTTGTTGTTGTTATTTATTTGACGTTGTTGTTGTTGTTGTTGTTTATTTGACGTTGTTGTTGTTGACGTTGTTGTTGTTGTTGTTTATTTGACGTTTTTGTTGTTGTTGACATAGTTGTTGTTGTTGTTGTTTATTTGACGTTGTTGTTGTTGTTGAGGTTGTTGTTGTTGTTGTTATTATTTTTTATTTGACGTTGTTGTTATTGTTGTTTATTTGACGTTGTTGTTGTTGTTTATTTGACGGTGTTGTTGTTGTTGTTGTTGTTTATTTTACGTTGTTATTGTTGTTGTTGTTTATTTGACGTTGTTGTTTTTGTTGACGTTGTTGTTGTTGTTGACGTTGTTGTTGTTTATTTGATGTTGTTGTTGTTCACATAGTTGTTGTTGTTTATTTCACGTTGTTGTTGTTGTTGACGTTATTGTGTATTTGACGTTGTTGTTGTTTATTTGACGTTGTTGTTGTTGTTGACGTTGTTGTTGTTGTTGTTTATTTGACGTTGTTGTTGTTGGTTATTTGACATTGTTGTTGTTGTTGACGGTGTTGTTGTTGTTGTTGTTGTTGTTTATTTGACATTGTTGTTGTTGTTGACGTTGTTGTTGTTGATGTTGTTGTTGTTGTTTATTTGACGTTGTTGTTGTTGTTTATTTGACGTTGTTGTTGTTGACGTTGTTGTTGTTGTTGTTTATTTGACGTTGTTGTTTTTGTTGTTGTTATTGTTGTTGTTGTTGTTGTTGTTGTTTATTTGACGTTGTTGTTGTTGTTTATTTGACGTTGTTGTTGTTGTTGTTTATTTGACGTTGTTGTTGTTGTTGTTGAGTTGTTGTTGTTGTTGTTTATTTGACGTTGTTGTTGTTGTTGAGTTGTTGTTGTTGTTGTTTATTTGACGTTGTTGTTGTTGTTGTTTATTTGACATTGTTGTTGTTGTTGACGGTGTTGTTGTTGTTGTTGTTTATTTGACATTGTTGTTGTTATTGTTGTTGTTGTTGTTGTTTATTTGACATTGTTGTTGTTGTTGTTTATTTGACGTTGTTGTTGTTGTTGTTTATTTGACGTTGTTGTTGTTGTTTATTTGACGTTGTTGTTGTTGTTGTTGTTGTTTATTTGACGTTGTTGTTGTTGTTGTTTATTTGACGATGTTGTTGTTTATTTGACATTGTTGTTGTTGTTATTGTTTATTTGACGTTGTTGTTGTTGTTGTTGTTTATTTGACGTTGTTGTTGTTGTTGTTGACGTTGTTGTTGTTGTTGTTGTTGTTTATTTGACGTTGTTGTTGTTGTTTATTTGATGTTGTTGTTGTTGTTGTTTATTTGACGTTGTTGTTGTTGTTGTTGTTTACTTGACGTTGTTGTTGTTGTTGGTTATTTGACGTTGTTGTTGTTGTTGTTGTTGACATAGTTATTATTGTTGTTTATTTGACGTTGTTGTTGTTGTTTATTTGACATTGTTGTTGTTGTTGACGGTGTTGTTATTGTTGTTGTTGTTTATTTGACATTGTTGTTGTTGTTGACGTTGTTGTTGTTGACGGTGTTGTTGTTGTTGTTGTTGTTGTTGTTGACGTTGTTGTTGATGTTTATTTGACGTTGTAGTTGTTGTTGTTTATTTGACGTTGTTGTTGTTGTTTATTTGATGTTTTTGTTGTTGTTGATGTTGTTGTTGTTTTTGTTGTTGTTTATTTGACGTTGTTGTTGTTTATTTGACATTGTTGTTGTTGTTGTTATTGTTGTTGTTTAATTGACGTTGTTGTTGTTTATTTGACGTTGTTGTTGTTGTTATTGTTGTTGTTGTTGTTTATTTGACGTTGTTGTTTATTTGACGTTGTTGTTGTTGTTTATTTGACGTAGTTGTTGTTGTTGACGTTGTTGTTGTTGTTTATTTGACGTTGATGTTGTTGACGTTGTTGTTGTTGTTGTTTATTGGACGTTGTTGTTGTTTATTTGACGTTGTTGTTGTTGTTGTTTGTTTGACGTTGTTGTTGTTGTTGTTGTTTATTTGACGGTGTTGTTGTTGTTATTGTTGTTGTTTATTTAACGTTGTTATTTTTGTTGTTGTTGTTTATTTGACGTTGTTGTTATTGTTGAAGTTGTTGTTGTTGTTGTTTATTTGATGATGTTGTTGTTGTTGTTTATTTCACGTTGTTGTTGTTGTTGACGTTGTTGTTGTTGTTTATTTGACGTTGTTGTTGTTGTTTATTTGACGTTGTTATTGTTGTTGTTGTTTATTTGACGTTGTTGTTGTTGTCGATGTTGTTGTTGTTTATTTGATGTTGTTGTTGTTGACATGGTTGTTGTGGTTTATTTCACGTTGTTGTTCATTTTGACGTTCTTGTTTATTTGACGTTGTTGTTGTTATTTATTTGACGTTGTTGTTGTTGTTATTGACGTTGTTGTTGTTGTTGTTTATTTGACGTTGTTGTTGTTGTTTATTTAACATTGTTATTGTTGTTGACGGTGTTGTTGTTGTTGTTATTGTTTATTTGACGTTGTTGTTGTTGTTTATTTGACGGTATTGTTGTTGTTGTTTATTTGACGTTGTTGTTGTTGACGTTGTTGTTGTTGTTATTGTTTATTTGACGTTGTTGTTGTTGTTTATTTGACATAGTTGTTGTTGTTGACGTTGTTGTTGTTGTTTATTTGACGTTTTTGTTGTTGTTGTTTTTGTTGTTGTTTATTTGACGTTGTTGTTGTTATTGTTTATTTGACGTTGTTGTTGTTGTTGTTTATTTGACATTGTTGTTGATGTTGTTGTTATTGTTGTTGTTGTTGTTGTTTATTTAACGTTGTTGTTGTTGTTGTTTATTTGACATTGTTGTTGTTGTTGTTGTTTATTTGACGTTGTTGTTGTTGTTGACATAGTTGTTGGTGTTGTTGTTTATTTGACGTTGTTGTTGTTGTTGTTTATTTGACATTGTTGTTGTTGTTGACGGTGTTGTTGTTGTTGTTGTTGTTTATTTGACATTATTGTTGTTATTGTTGTTGTTGTTGTTGTTTATTTGACATTGTTGTTGTTGTTGTTTATTTGACGTTGTTGTTGTTGTTGTTGACGTTGTTGTTGTTGTTGTTTATTTGACGTTGTTGTTGTTTATTTGACGTTGTTGTTGTTGTTGTTTATTTGACGTTGTTGTTGTTGTTTATTTGACGGTTTTGTTGTTGTTATTGATTTTGTTTATTTAACGTTGTTATTTTTATTGTTGTTGTTTATTTGACGTTGTTGTTATTGTTGACGTTGTTGTTGTTATTGTTTATTTGATGTTGTTGTTGTTGTTGACATAGTTGTTGTTGTTTATTTCACATTGTTGTTGTTGTTGACGTTGTTGTTGTTGTTTATTTGACGTTGTTGTTGTTGTTTATTTGACGTTGTTATTGTTGTTGTTGTTTATTTGACGTTGTTGTTGTTGTCGATGTTGTTGTTGTTTATTTGATGTTGTTGTTGTTGACATGGTTGTTGTGGTTTATTTCACGTTGTTGTTGATTTTGACGTTCTTGTTTATTTGACGTTGTTGTTGTTGTTTATTTGACGTTGTTGTTGTTGTTATTGACGTTGTTGTTGTTCTTGTTTATTTGACGTTGTTGTTGTTGTTTATTTAACATTGTTGTTGTTGTTGACGGTGTTGTTGTTGTTGTTGTTTATTTGACGTTGTTGTTGTTGTTTATTTGACGGTATTGTTGTTGTTGTTATTTATTTGACGTTGTTGTTGTTGTTGTTGTTTATTTGACGTTGTTGTTGTTGACGTTGTTGTTGTTGTTGTTTATTTGACGTTTTTGTTGTTGTTGACATAGTTGTTGTTGTTGTTGTTGTTTATTTGACGTTGTTGTTGTTGTTGAGGTTGTTGTTGTTGTTGTTATTATTTTTTATTTGACGTTGTTGTTATTGTTGTTTATTTGACGTTGTTGTTGTTGTTTATTTGACGGTGTTGTTGTTGTTGTTGTTTATTTTACGTTGTTATTGTTGTTGTTGTTTATTTGACGTTGTTGTTTTTGTTGACGTTGTTGTTGTTGTTGACGTTGTTGTTGTTTATTTGATGTTGTTGTTGTTCACATAGTTGTTGTTGTTTATTTCACGTTGTTGTTGTTGTTGACGTTATTGTGTATTTGACGTTGTTGTTGTTTATTTGACGTTGTTGTTGTTGTTGACGTTGTTGTTGTTGTTGTTTATTTGACGTTGTTGTTGTTGGTTATTTGACATTGTTGTTGTTGTTGACGGTGTTGTTGTTGTTGTTGTTGTTGTTTATTTGACATTGTTGTTGTTGTTGACGTTGTTGTTGTTGATGTTGTTGTTGTTGTTTATTTGACGTTGTTGTTGTTGTTTATTTGACGTTGTTGTTGTTGACGTTGTTGTTGTTGTTGTTTATTTGACGTTGTTGTTTTTGTTGTTGTTATTGTTGTTGTTGTTGTTGTTGTTGTTTATTTGACGTTGTTGTTGTTGTTTATTTGACGTTGTTGTTGTTGTTGTTTATTTGACGTTGTTGTTGTTGTTGTTGAGTTGTTGTTGTTGTTGTTTATTTGACGTTGTTGTTGTTGTTGAGTTGTTGTTGTTGTTGTTTATTTGACGTTGTTGTTGTTGTTGTTTATTTGACATTGTTGTTGTTGTTGACGGTGTTGTTGTTGTTGTTGTTTATTTGACATTGTTGTTGTTATTGTTGTTGTTGTTGTTGTTTATTTGACATTGTTGTTGTTGTTGTTTATTTGACGTTGTTGTTGTTGTTGTTTATTTGACGTTGTTGTTGTTGTTTATTTGACGTTGTTGTTGTTGTTGTTGTTTATTTGACGTTGTTGTTGTTGTTGTTTATTTGACGATGTTGTTGTTTATTTGACATTGTTGTTGTTGTTATTGTTTATTTGACGTTGTTGTTGTTGTTGTTGTTTATTTGACGTTGTTGTTGTTGTTGTTGACGTTGTTGTTGTTGTTGTTGTTGTTGTTTATTTGACGTTGTTGTTGTTGTTTATTTGATGTTGTTGTTGTTGTTGTTTATTTGACGTTGTTGTTGTTGTTGTTGTTTACTTGACGTTGTTGTTGTTGTTGGTTATTTGACGTTGTTGTTGTTGTTGTTGTTGACATAGTTATTATTGTTGTTTATTTGACGTTGTTGTTGTTGTTTATTTGACATTGTTGTTGTTGTTGACGGTGTTGTTATTGTTGTTGTTGTTTATTTGACATTGTTGTTGTTGTTGACGTTGTTGTTGTTGACGGTGTTGTTGTTGTTGTTGTTGTTGTTGTTGACGTTGTTGTTGATGTTTATTTGACGTTGTAGTTGTTGTTGTTTATTTGACGTTGTTGTTGTTGTTTATTTGATGTTTTTGTTGTTGTTGATGTTGTTGTTGTTTTTGTTGTTGTTTATTTGACGTTGTTGTTGTTTATTTGACATTGTTGTTGTTGTTGTTATTGTTGTTGTTTAATTGACGTTGTTGTTGTTTATTTGACGTTGTTGTTGTTGTTATTGTTGTTGTTGTTGTTTATTTGACGTTGTTGTTTATTTGACGTTGTTGTTGTTGTTTATTTGACGTAGTTGTTGTTGTTGACGTTGTTGTTGTTGTTTATTTGACGTTGATGTTGTTGACGTTGTTGTTGTTGTTGTTTATTGGACGTTGTTGTTGTTTATTTGACGTTGTTGTTGTTGTTGTTTGTTTGACGTTGTTGTTGTTGTTGTTGTTTATTTGACGGTGTTGTTGTTGTTATTGTTGTTGTTTATTTAACGTTGTTATTTTTGTTGTTGTTGTTTATTTGACGTTGTTGTTATTGTTGAAGTTGTTGTTGTTGTTGTTTATTTGATGATGTTGTTGTTGTTGTTTATTTCACGTTGTTGTTGTTGTTGACGTTGTTGTTGTTGTTTATTTGACGTTGTTGTTGTTGTTTATTTGACGTTGTTATTGTTGTTGTTGTTTATTTGACGTTGTTGTTGTTGTCGATGTTGTTGTTGTTTATTTGATGTTGTTGTTGTTGACATGGTTGTTGTGGTTTATTTCACGTTGTTGTTCATTTTGACGTTCTTGTTTATTTGACGTTGTTGTTGTTATTTATTTGACGTTGTTGTTGTTGTTATTGACGTTGTTGTTGTTGTTGTTTATTTGACGTTGTTGTTGTTGTTTATTTAACATTGTTATTGTTGTTGACGGTGTTGTTGTTGTTGTTATTGTTTATTTGACGTTGTTGTTGTTGTTTATTTGACGGTATTGTTGTTGTTGTTTATTTGACGTTGTTGTTGTTGACGTTGTTGTTGTTGTTATTGTTTATTTGACGTTGTTGTTGTTGTTTATTTGACGTAGTTGTTGTTGTTGACGTTGTTGTTATTGTTGTTTATTTGACGTTTTTGTTGTTGTTGTTTTTGTTGTTGTTTATTTGACGTTGTTGTTGTTATTGTTTATTTGACGTTGTTGTTGTTGTTGTTGTTTATTTGACATTGTTGTTGTTGTTGTTATTGTTGTTGTTGTTGTTGTTTATTTGACGTTGTTGTTGTTGTTTATTTGACGTTGTTGTTGTTGTTGTTTATTTGACGTTGTTGTTGTTGTTGTTGTTGTTGAGTTGTTGTTGTTGTTGTTTATTTGACGTTGTTGTTGTTGTTGTTTATTTGACATTGTTGTTGTTGTTGACGGTGTTGTTGTTGTTGGTGTTGTTGTTTATTTGACATTATTGTTGTTATTGTTGTTGTTGTTGTTTATTTGACATTGTTGTTGTTGTTGTTGTTTATTTGACGTTGTTGTTGTTGTTGTTGTTGACGTTGTTGTTGTTTATTTGACGTTGTTGTTGTTGTTGTTGTTGTTTATTTGACGTTGTTGTTGTTGTTGTTTATTTGACGGTTTTGTTGTTGTTAATGTTGTTGTTTATTTAACGTTGTTATTTTTGTTGTTGTTATTTATTTGACGTTGTTGTTATTGTTGACGTTGTTGTTGTTGTTGTTTATTTGATGTTGTTGTTGTTGACATAATTGTTGTTGTTTATTTCACGTTGTTGTTGTTGTTGACGTTGTTGTTGTTGTTTATTTGACGTTGTTGTTGTTGTTTATTTGACGTTGTTATTGTTGTTGTTGTTTATTTGACGTTGTTGTTGTTGTCGATGTTGTTGTTGTTTATTTGATGTTGTTGTTGACATGGTTGTTGTGGTTTATTTCACGTTGTTGTTGATTTTGACGTTCTTGTTTATTTGACGTTGTTGTTGTTGTTTATTTGACGTTGTTGTTGTTGTTATTGACGTTGTTGTTGTTGTTGTTTATTTGACGTTGTTGTTGTTGTTTATTTAACATTGTTGTTGTTGTTGACGGTGTTGTTGTTGTTGTTGTTTATTTGACGTTGTTGTTGTTGTTGACGTTGTTGTTGTTGTTGACGGTGTTGTTGTTGTTGTTGTTGTTGTTGTTGTTGTTTATTTGATGTTTTTGTTGTTGTTAATGTTGTTGTTGTTTTTGTTGTTGTTTATTTGACGTTGTTGTTGTTTAATTGACATTGTTGTTGTTTATTTGACGTTGTTGTTGTTGTTGTTATTGTTGTTGTTTAATTGACGCTGTTGTTGTTTATTTGACGTTGTTGTTGTTGTTATTGTTGTTGTTGTTGTTTATTTGACGTTGTTGTTTATTTGACGTTGTTGTTGTTGTTTATTTGACGTAGTTGTTGTTGTTGACGTTGTTGTTGTTGTTTATTTGACGTTGATGTTGTTGACGTTGTTGTTGTTGTTGTTTATTGGACGTTGTTGTTGTTTATTTGACGTTGTTGTTGTTGTTGTTGTTGTTGACATTGTTGTTGTTTATTTGACGTTGTTGTTGTTGATGTTGTTGTTGTTCTTTATTTGACGTTGTTGTTGTTTATTTGACGTTGTTGTTGTTGACGTTGTTGTTGTTGTTTATTTGACGTTGTTGTTGTTGACGTTGTTGTTGTTGTTGTTTATTTGACGTTGTTGTTTTTGTTGTTGTTATTGTTGTTGTTGTTGTTGTTGTTGTTTATTTGACGTTGTTGTTGTTGTTTATTTGACGTTGTTGTTGTTGTTGTTTATTTGACGTTGTTGTTGTTGTTGTTGAGTTGTTGTTGTTGTTGTTTATTTGACGTTGTTGTTGTTGTTGAGTTGTTGTTGTTGTTGTTTATTTGACGTTGTTGTTGTTGTTGTTTATTTGACATTGTTGTTGTTGTTGACGGTGTTGTTGTTGTTGTTGTTTATTTGACATTGTTGTTGTTATTGTTGTTGTTGTTGTTGTTTATTTGACATTGTTGTTGTTGTTGTTTATTTGACGTTGTTGTTGTTGTTGTTTATTTGACGTTGTTGTTGTTGTTTATTTGACGTTGTTGTTGTTGTTGTTGTTGTTTATTTGACGTTGTTGTTGTTGTTGTTTATTTGACGATGTTGTTGTTTATTTGACATTGTTGTTGTTGTTATTGTTTATTTGACGTTGTTGTTGTTGTTGTTGTTTATTTGACGTTGTTGTTGTTGTTGTTGACGTTGTTGTTGTTGTTGTTGTTGTTGTTTATTTGACGTTGTTATTGTTGTTGTTGTTTATTTGACGTTGTTGTTGTTGTCGATGTTGTTGTTGTTTATTTGATGTTGTTGTTGACATGGTTGTTGTGGTTTATTTCACGTTGTTGTTGATTTTGACGTTCTTGTTTATTTGACGTTGTTGTTGTTGTTTATTTGACGTTGTTGTTGTTGTTATTGACGTTGTTGTTGTTGTTGTTTATTTGACGTTGTTGTTGTTGTTTATTTAACATTGTTGTTGTTGTTGACGGTGTTGTTGTTGTTGTTGTTTATTTGACGTTGTTGTTGTTGTTGACGTTGTTGTTGTTGTTGACGGTGTTGTTGTTGTTGTTGTTGTTGTTGTTTATTTGATGTTTTTGTTGTTGTTAATGTTGTTGTTGTTTTTGTTGTTGTTTATTTGACGTTGTTGTTGTTTAATTGACATTGTTGTTGTTTATTTGACGTTGTTGTTGTTGTTGTTATTGTTGTTGTTTAATTGACGCTGTTGTTGTTTATTTGACGTTGTTGTTGTTGTTATTGTTGTTGTTGTTTATTTGACGTTGTTGTTTATTTGACGTTGTTGTTTATTTGACGTTGTTGTTGTTGTTTATTTGACGTAGTTGTTGTTGTTGACGTTGTTGTTGTTGTTTATTTGACGTTGATGTTGTTGACGTTGTTGTTGTTGTTGTTTATTGGACGTTGTTGTTGTTTATTTGACGTTGTTGTTGTTGTTGTTGTTGTTGACATTGTTGTTGTTTATTTGACGTTGTTGTTGTTGATGTTGTTGTTGTTCTTTATTTGACGTTGTTGTTGTTTATTTGACGTTGTTGTTGTTGACGTTGTTGTTGTTGTTTATTTGACGTTGTTGTTGTTGTTTATTTGACGTTGTTGTTGTTGACGTTGTTGTTGTTGTTGTTTATTTGACGTTGTTGTTTTTGTTGTTGTTATTGTTGTTGTTGTTGTTGTTGTTGTTTATTTGACGTTGTTGTTGTTGTTTATTTGACGTTGTTGTTGTTGTTGTTTATTTGACGTTGTTGTTGTTGTTGTTGAGTTGTTGTTGTTGTTGTTTATTTGACGTTGTTGTTGTTGTTGAGTTGTTGTTGTTGTTGTTTATTTGACGTTGTTGTTGTTGTTGTTTATTTGACATTGTTGTTGTTGTTGACGGTGTTGTTGTTGTTGTTGTTTATTTGACATTGTTGTTGTTATTGTTGTTGTTGTTGTTGTTTATTTGACATTGTTGTTGTTGTTGTTTATTTGACGTTGTTGTTGTTGTTGTTTATTTGACGTTGTTGTTGTTGTTTATTTGACGTTGTTGTTGTTGTTGTTGTTGTTTATTTGACGTTGTTATTGTTGTTGTTTATTTGACGATGTTGTTGTTTATTTGACATTGTTGTTGTTGTTATTGTTTATTTGACGTTGTTATTGTTGTTGTTGTTTATTTGACGTTGTTGTTGTTGTTGTTGACGTTGTTGTTGTTGTTGTTGTTGTTGTTGTTTATTTGACGTTGTTGTTGTTGTTTATTTGATGTTGTTGTTGTTGTTGTTTATTTGACGTTGTTGTTGTTGTTGTTGTTTACTTGACGTTGTTGTTGTTGTTGGTTATTTGACGTTGTTGTTGTTGTTGTTGTTGACATAGTTATTATTGTTGTTTATTTGACGTTGTTGTTGTTGTTTATTTGACATTGTTGTTGTTGTTGACGGTGTTGTTATTGTTGTTGTTGTTTATTTGACATTGTTGTTGTTGTTGACGTTGTTGTTGTTGACGGTGTTGTTGTTGTTGTTGTTGTTGTTGTTGTTGACGTTGTTGTTGATGTTTATTTGACGTTGTAGTTGTTGTTGTTTATTTGACGTTGTTGTTGTTGTTTATTTGATGTTTTTGTTGTTGTTGATGTTGTTGTTGTTTTTGTTGTTGTTTATTTGACGTTGTTGTTGTTTATTTGACATTGTTGTTGTTGTTGTTATTGTTGTTGTTTAATTGACGTTGTTGTTGTTTATTTGACGTTGTTGTTGTTGTTATTGTTGTTGTTGTTGTTTATTTGACGTTGTTGTTTATTTGACGTTGTTGTTGTTGTTTATTTGACGTAGTTGTTGTTGTTGACGTTGTTGTTGTTGTTTATTTGACGTTGATGTTGTTGACGTTGTTGTTGTTGTTGTTTATTGGACGTTGTTGTTGTTTATTTGACGTTGTTGTTGTTGTTGTTTGTTTGACGTTGTTGTTGTTGTTGTTGTTTATTTGACGGTGTTGTTGTTGTTATTGTTGTTGTTTATTTAACGTTGTTATTTTTGTTGTTGTTGTTTATTTGACGTTGTTGTTATTGTTCAAGTTGTTGTTGTTGTTGTTTATTTGATGATGTTGTTGTTGTTGTTTATTTCACGTTGTTGTTGTTGTTGACGTTGTTGTTGTTGTTTATTTGACGTTGTTGTTGTTGTTTATTTGACGTTGTTATTGTTGTTGTTGTTTATTTGACGTTGTTGTTGTTGTCGATGTTGTTGTTGTTTATTTGATGTTGTTGTTGTTGACATGGTTGTTGTGGTTTATTTCACGTTGTTGTTCATTTTGACGTTCTTGTTTATTTGACGTTGTTGTTGTTATTTATTTGACGTTGTTGTTGTTGTTATTGACGTTGTTGTTGTTGTTGTTTATTTGACGTTATTGTTGTTGTTTATTTAACATTGTTATTGTTGTTGACGGTGTTGTTGTTGTTGTTATTGTTTATTTGACGTTGTTGTTGTTGTTTATTTGACGGTATTGTTGTTGTTGTTTATTTGACGTTGTTGTTGTTGACGTTGTTGTTGTTGTTATTGTTTATTTGACGTTGTTGTTGTTGTTTATTTGACGTAGTTGTTGTTGTTGACGTTGTTGTTATTGTTGTTTATTTGACGTTTTTGTTGTTGTTGTTTTTGTTGTTGTTTATTTGACGTTGTTGTTGTTATTGTTTATTTGACGTTGTTGTTGTTGTTGTTGTTTATTTGACATTGTTGTTGTTGTTGTTATTGTTGTTGTTGTTGTTGTTTATTTGACGTTGTTGTTGTTGTTTATTTGACGTTGTTGTTGTTGTTGTTTATTTGACGTTGTTGTTGTTGTTGTTGTTGTTGAGTTGTTGTTGTTGTTGTTTATTTGACGTTGTTGTTGTTGTTGTTTATTTGACATTGTTGTTGTTGTTGACGGTGTTGTTGTTGTTGGTGTTGTTGTTTATTTGACATTATTGTTGTTATTGTTGTTGTTGTTGTTTATTTGACATTGTTGTTGTTGTTGTTGTTGTTTATTTGACGTTGTTGTTGTTGTTGTTGTTGACGTTGTTGTTGTTTATTTGACGTTGTTGTTGTTGTTGTTGTTTATTTGACGTTGTTGTTGTTGTTGTTTATTTGACGGTTTTGTTGTTGTTAATGTTGTTGTTTATTTAACGTTGTTATTTTTGTTGTTGTTATTTATTTGACGTTGTTGTTATTGTTGACGTTGTTGTTGTTGTTGTTTATTTGATGTTGTTGTTGTTGACATAATTGTTGTTGTTTATTTCACGTTGTTGTTGTTGTTGACGTTGTTGTTGTTGTTTATTTGACGTTGTTGTTGTTGTTTATTTGACGTTGTTATTGTTGTTGTTGTTTATTTGACGTTGTTGTTGTTGTCGATGTTGTTGTTGTTTATTTGATGTTGTTGTTGACATGGTTGTTGTGGTTTATTTCACGTTGTTGTTGATTTTGACGTTCTTGTTTATTTGACGTTGTTGTTGTTGTTTATTTGACGTTGTTGTTGTTGTTATTGACGTTGTTGTTGTTGTTGTTTATTTGACGTTGTTGTTGTTGTTTATTTAACATTGTTGTTGTTGTTGACGGTGTTGTTGTTGTTGTTGTTTATTTGACGTTGTTGTTGTTGTTGACGTTGTTGTTGTTGTTGACGGTGTTGTTGTTGTTGTTGTTGTTGTTGTTGTTTATTTGATGTTTTTGTTGTTGTTAATGTTGTTGTTGTTTTTGTTGTTGTTTATTTGACGTTGTTGTTGTTTAATTGACATTGTTGTTGTTTATTTGACGTTGTTGTTGTTGTTGTTATTGTTGTTGTTTAATTGACGCTGTTGTTGTTTATTTGACGTTGTTGTTGTTGTTATTGTTGTTGTTGTTGTTTATTTGACGTTGTTGTTTATTTGACGTTGTTGTTGTTGTTTATTTGACGTAGTTGTTGTTGTTGACGTTGTTGTTGTTGTTTATTTGACGTTGATGTTGTTGACGTTGTTGTTGTTGTTGTTTATTGGACGTTGTTGTTGTTTATTTGACGTTGTTGTTGTTGTTATTGTTTATTTGACGTTGTTGTTGTTGTTGTTTATTTGACGGTGTTGTTGTTGTTATTGTTGTTGTTTATTTAACGTTGTTATTTTTGTTGTTGTTCTTTATTTGACGTTGTTGTTATTGTTGACGTTGTTGTTGTTGTTGTTTATTTGATGTTGTTGTTGTTGTTGTTTATTTCACGTTGTTGTTGTTGTTGACGTTGTTGTTGTTGTTTATTTGACGTTGTTGTTGTTGTTGTTTATTTGACGTTGTTGTTGTTTATTTGACGTTGTTGTTGTTGTTGTTTATTTGACGTTGTTGTTGTTGTTTATTTGACGGTTTTGTTGTTGTTATTGTTGTTGTTTATTTAACGTTGTTATTTTTATTGTTGTTGTTTATTTGACGTTGTTGTTATTGTTGACGTTGTTGTTGTTGTTGTTTATTTGATGTTGTTGTTGTTGTTGACATAGTTGTTGTTGTTTATTTCACATTGTTGTTGTTGTTGACTTTGTTGTTGTTGTTTATTTGACGTTGTTGTTGTTGTTTATTTGACGTTGTTATTGTTGTTGTTGTTTATTTGATGTTGTTGTTGTTGTCGATGTTGTCGTTGTTTATTTGATGTTGTTGTTGTTGACATGGTTGTTGTGGTTTATTTGACGTTGTTGTTGATTTTGACGTTCTTGTTTATTTGACGTTGTTGTTGTTGTTTATTTGACGTTGTTGTTGTTATTGACGTTGTTGTTGTTGTTGTTTATTTGACGTTGTTGTTGTTGTTTATTTAACATTGTTGTTGTTGTTGACGGTGTTGTTGTTGTTGTTGTTTATTTGACGTTGTTGTTGTTGTTGTTTATTTGACGGTATTGTTGTTGTTGTTATTTATTTGACGTTGTTGTTGTTGTTGTTGTTGTTTATTTGACGTTGTTGTTGTTGTTGACGTTGTTGTTGTTGTTGTTTATTTGACGTTTTTGTTATTGTTGACATAGTTGTTGTTGTTGTTGTTTATTTGACGTTGTTGTTGTTGTTGAGGTTGTTGTTGTTGTTATTATTTTTTATTTGACGTTGTTGTTGTTGTTGTTGTTGTTTATTTGACGTTGTTGTTGTTGTTGTTGTTTATTTTACGTTGTTCTTGTTGTTGTTGTTTATTTGACGTTGTTGTTTTTGTTGACATTATTGTTGTTGGTGACGTTGTTGTTGTTTATTTGATGTTGTTGTTGTTCACATAGTTGTTGTTGTTTATTTCACGTTGTTGTTGTTGTTTACGTTGTTGTTTATTTGACGTTGTTGTTGTTGTTGACGTTGTTACTGTTGTTGTTTATTTGACGTTGTTGTTGTTGGTTATTTGACATTGTTGTTGTTGTTGATGGTGTTGTTGTTGTTATTGTTGTTGTTTATTTGACATTGTTGTTGTTGTTGTTATTGACGTTGTTGTTGTTTATTTGACGTTGTTGTTGTTGATGTTGTTGATGTTGTTTATTTGACGTTGTTGTTGTTTATTTGACGTTGTTGTTGTTGACGTTGTTGTTGTTGTTGTTATTGTTTATTTGACGTTGTTGTTGTTGTTTATTTGACGTAGTTGTTGTTGTTGTTGTTTATTTGACGTTTTTGTTGTTGTTGTTTTTGTTGTTGTTTATTTGACGGTGTTGTTGTTATTGCTTATTTGACGTTGTTGTTGTTGTTGTTGTTTATTTGACGTTGTTGTTGTTGTTATTGTTGTTGTTGTTGTTGTTGTTTTTTATTTGACGTTGTTGTTGTTGTTTATTTGACGTTGTTGTTGTTGTTGTTTATTTGACGTTGTTGTTGTTGTTGTTGTTGAGTTGTTGTTGTTGTTGTTGTTTATTTGACGTTGTTGTTGTTGTTGTTGAGTTGTTGTTGTTGTTGTTTATTTGACGTTGTTGTTGTTTTTGTTGACGGTGTTGTTGTTGTTGTTGTTTATTTGACGTTGTTGTTGTTGTTGACGGTGTTGTTGTTGTTCTTGTTGTTTATTTGACATTGTTGTTGTTATTGTTGTTGTTGTTGTTGTTTATTTGACATTGTTGTTGTTGTTTATTTGACGTTGTTGTTGTTGTTGTTTATTTGACGTTGTTGTTGTTGTTTATTTAACGTTGTTGTTGTTGTTGTTGTTGTTTATTTGACGTTGTTGTTGTTGACTTTGTTGTTGTTGTTGTTGTTTATTTGACGTTGTTGTTGTTGTTTATTTGACATTGTTGTTGTTGTTATTGTTTATTTGACGTTGTTGTTGTTGTTGTTTATTTGACGTTGTTGTTGTTGACGTTGTTGTTGTTGTTGTTGTTGTTGTTTATTTGACGTTGTTGTTGTTGTTGACGTTGTTCTTGTTGTTGTTTATTTGACGTTGTTGTTGTTGTTTATTTGACGTTGTTGTTGTTGTTGTTTATTTGACGTTGTTGTTGTTGTTGTTGTTTACTTGACGTTGTTGTTGTTGTTGGTTATTTGACGTTGTTGTTGTTGTTGTTGTTGACATAGTTATTGTTGTTGTTTATTTGACGTTGTTGTTGTTGTTGTTTATTTGACATTGTTGTTGTTGTTGACGGTGTTGTTGTTGTTGTTTATTTGACATTGTTGTTGTTGTTGACGTTGTTGTTGTTGTTGACGGTGTTGTTGTTGTTGTTGTTGTTGTTGTTGTTTATTTGACATTGTTGTTGTTGTTGTTGACGTTGTTGTTGTTGTTTATTTGACGTTGTTGTTGTTGTTTATTTGACGTAGTTGTTGTTGTTGACGTTGTTGTTGTTGTTTATTTGATGTTTTTGTTGTTGTTGATGTTGTTGTTGTTTTTGTTTTTGTTTATTTGACGTTGTTGTTGTTTAATTGACGTTGTTGTTGTTTATTTGACATTGTTGTTGTTGTTGTTGTTATTGTTGTTGTTTAATTGACGCTTTTGTTGTTTATTTGACGTTGTTGTTGTTGTTATTGTTGTTGTTGTTGTTTATTTGACGTTGTTGTTTATTTGACGTTGTTGTTGTTGTTGTTTATTTGACGTAGTTGTTGTTGTTGACGTTGTTGTTGTTGTTTATTTGACGTTGATGTTGTTGACGTTGTTGTTGTTGTTGTTTATTGGACGTTGTTGTTGTTTATTTGACGTTGTTGTTGTTGTTTATTTGACGTTGTTGTTGTTGTTGTTTATTTGACGGTGTTGTTGTTGTTATTGTTGTTGTTTATTTAACGTTGTTATTTTTGTTGTTGTTGTTTATTTGACGTTGTTGTTATTGTTGACGTTGTTGTTGTTGTTGTTGTTTATTTGATGTTGTTGTTGTTGTTGTTTATTTCACGTTGTTGTTGTTGTTGACGTTGTTGTTGTTGTTTATTTGACGTTGTTGTTGTTGTTTATTTGACGTTGTTATTGTTGTTGTTGTTTATTTGACGTTGTTGTTGTTGTCGATGTTGTTGTTGTTTATTTGATGTTGTTGTTGTTGACATGGTTGTTGTGGTTTATTTCACGTTGTTGTTGATTTTGACGTTCTTGTTTATTTGACGTTGTTGTTGTTATTTATTTGACGTTGTTGTTGTTGTTATTGACGTTGTTGTTGTTGTTGTTTATTTGACGTTGTTGTTGTTGTTTATTTAACATTGTTGTTGTTGTTGACAGTGTTGTTGTTGTTGTTTATTTGACGTTGTTGTTGTTGTTTTTTATTTTACGGTATTGTTGTTGTTGTTTATTTGACGTTGTTGTTGTTGACGTTGTTGTTGTTGTTATTGTTTATTTGACGTTGTTGTTGTTGTTTATTTGACGTAGTTGTTGTTGTTGACGTTGTTGTTGTTATTTATTTGACGTTTTTGTTGTTGTTGTTTTTGTTGTTGTTTATTTGACGTTGTTGTTGTTATTGTTTATTTGACGTTGTTGTTGTTGTTGTTTATTTGACATTGTTGTTGATGTTGTTGTTATTGTTGTTGTTGTTGTTGTTTATTTAACGTTGTTGTTGTTGTTGTTTATTTGACATTGTTGTTGTTGTTGTTTATTTGACGTTGTTGTTGTTGTTGACATAGTTGTTGGTGTTGTTGTTTATTTGACGTTGTTGTTGTTGTTGTTTATTTGACATTGTTGTTGTTGTTGACGGTGTTGTTGTTGTTGTTGTTTATTTGACATTATTGTTGTTATTGTTGTTGTTGTTGTTGTTTATTTGACATTGTTGTTGTTGTTGTTTATTTGACGTTGTTGTTGTTGTTGTTGACGTTGTTGTTGTTGTTGTTTATTTGACGTTGTTGTTGTTTATTTGACGTTGTTGTTGTTGTTGTTTATTTGACGTTGTTGTTGTTGTTTATTTGACGGTTTTGTAGTTGTTATTGATGTTGTTTATTTAACGTTGTTATTTTTATTGTTGTTGTTTATTTGACGTTGTTGTTATTGTTGACGTTGTTGTTGTTATTGTTTATTTGATGTTGTTGTTGTTGTTGACATAGTTGTTGTTGTTTATTTCACATTGTTGTTGTTGTTGACGTTGTTGTTGTTGTTTATTTGACGTTGTTGTTGTTGTTTATTTGACGTTGTTATTGTTGTTGTTGTTTATTTGACGTTGTTGTTGTTGTCGATGTTGTTGTTGTTTATTTGATGTTGTTGTTGTTGACATGGTTGTTGTGGTTTATTTCACGTTGTTGTTGATTTTGACGTTCTTGTTTATTTGACGTTGTTGTTGTTGTTTATTTGACGTTGTTGTTGTTGTTATTGACGTTGTTGTTGTTCTTGTTTATTTGACGTTGTTGTTGTTGTTTATTTAACATTGTTGTTGTTGTTGACGATGTTGTTGTTGTTGTTGTTTATTTGACGTTGTTGTTGTTGTTGTTTATTTGACGGTATTGTTGTTGTTGTTATTTATTTGACGTTGTTGTTGTTGTTGTTTATTTGACGTTGTTGTTGTTGACGTTGTTGTTGTTGTTGTTTATTTGACGTTTTTGTTGTTGTTGACATAGTTGTTGTTGTTGTTGTTTATTTGACGTTGTTGTTGTTGTTGAGGTTGTTGTTGTTGTTGTTATTATTTTTTATTTGACGTTGTTGTTATTGTTGTTTATTTGACGTTGTTGTTGTTGTTTATTTGACGGTGTTGTTGTTGTTGTTGTTGTTTATTTTACGTTGTTATTGTTGTTGTTGTTTATTTGACGTTGTTGTTTTTGTTGACGTTGTTGTTGTTGTTGACGTTGTTGTTTATTTGATGTTGTTGTTGTTCACATAGTTGTTGTTGTTTATTTCACGTTGTTGTTGTTGTTGACGTTATTGTGTATTTGACGTTGTTGTTGTTTATTTGACGTTGTTGTTGTTGTTGACGTTGTTGTTGTTGTTGTTGTTTATTTGACGTTGTTGTTGTTGGTTATTTGACATTGTTGTTGTTGTAGACGGTGTTGTTGTTGTTGTTGTTGTTTATTTGACATTGTTGTTGTTGTTGTTGACGTTGTTGTTGTTGATGTTGTTGTTGTTGTTTATTTGACGTTGTTGTTGTTGTTTATTTGACGTTGTTGTTGTTGACGTTGTTGTTGTTGTTGTTTATTTGACGTTGTTGTTTTTGTTGTTGTTATTGTTGTTGTTGTTGTTGTTGTTGTTGTTTATTTGACGTTGTTGTTGTTGTTTATTTGACGTTGTTGTTGTTGTTGTTTATTTGACGTTGTTGTTGTTGTTGTTGAGTTGTTGTTGTTGTTGTTTATTTGACGTTGTTGTTGTTGTTAAGTTGTTGTTGTTGTTGTTTATTTGACGTTGTTGTTGTTGTTGTTTATTTGACATTGTTGTTGTTGTTGACGGTGTTGTTGTTGTTGTTTATTTGACATTGTTGTTGTTATTGTTGTTGTTGTTGTTGTTTATTTGACATTGTTGTTGTTGTTGTTTATTTGACGTTGTTGTTGTTGTTGTTTATTTGACGTTGTTGTTGTTGTTTATTTGACGTTGTTGTTGTTGTTGTTGTTGTTGTTTATTTGACGTTGTTGTTGTTGTTTATTTGACGATGTTGTTGTTTATTTGACATTGTTGTTGTTGTTATTGTTTATTTGACGTTGTTGTTGTTGTTGTTGTTTATTTGACGTTGTTGTTGTTGTTGTTGACGTTGTTGTTGTTGTTGTTGTTGTTGTTGTTTATTTGACGTTGTTGTTGTTGTTGACGTTGTTCTTGTTGTTGTTTATTTGACGTTGTTGTTGTTGTTTATTTGATGTTGTTGTTGTTGTTGTTTATTTGACGTTGTTGTTGTTGTTGTTGTTTACTTGACGTTGTTGTTGTTGTTGGTTATTTGACGTTGTTGTTGTTGTTGTTGTTGACATAGTTATTATTGTTGTTTATTTGACGTTGTTGTTGTTGTTTATTTGACATTATTGTTGTTGTTGACGGTGTTGTTATTGTTGTTGTTGTTTATTTGACATTGTTCTTGTTGTTGACGTTGTTGTTGTTGACGGTGTTGTTGTTGTTGTTGTTGTTGTTGTTGACGTTGTTGTTGATGTTTATTTGACGTTGTAGTTGTTGTTGTTTATTTGACGTTGTTGTTGTTGTTTATTTGATGTTTTTGTTGTTGTTGATGTTGTTGTTGTTTTTGTTGTTGTTTATTTGACGTTGTTGTTGTTTATTTGACATTGTTGTTGTTGTTGTTATTGTTGTTGTTTAATTGACGTTGTTGTTGTTTATTTGACGTTGTTGTTGTTGTTATTGTTGTTGTTGTTGTTTATTTGACGTTGTTGTTTATTTGACGTTGTTGTTGTTGTTTATTTGACGTAGTTGTTGTTGTTGACGTTGTTGTTGTTGTTTATTTGACGTTGATGTTGTTGACGTTGTTGTTGTTGTTGTTTATTGGATGTTGTTGTTGTTTATTTGACGTTGTTGTTGTTGTTGTTTGTTTGACGTTGTTGTTGCTGTTGTTGTTTATTTGACGGTGTTGTTGTTGTTATTGTTGTTGTTTATTTAACGTTGTTATTTTTGTTGTTGTTGTTTATTTGACGTTGTTGTTATTGTTGAAGTTGTTGTTGTTGTTGTTTATTTGATGATGTTGTTGTTGTTGTTTATTTCACGTTGTTGTTGTTGTTGACGTTGTTGTTGTTGTTTATTTGACGTTGTTGTTGTTGTTTATTTGACGTTGTTATTGTTGTTGTTGTTTATTTGACGTTGTTGTTGTTGTTTATTTGACGTTGTTGTTGTTATTTATTTGACGTTGTTGTTGTTGTTATTGACGTTGTTGTTGTTGTTGTTTATTTGACGTTGTTGTTGTTGTTTATTTAACATTGTTATTGTTGTTGACGGTGTTGTTGTTGTTGTTATTGTTTATTTGACGTTGTTGTTGTTGTTTATTTGACGGTATTGTTGTTGTTGTTTATTTGACGTTGTTGTTGTTGACATTGTTGTTGTTGTTATTGTTTATTTGACGTTGTTGTTGTTGTTTATTTGACGTAGTTGTTGTTGTTGACGTTGTTGTTATTGTTGTTTATTTGACGTTTTTGTTGTTGTTGTTTTTGTTGTTGTTTATTTGACGTTGTTGTTGTTATTGTTTATTTGACGTTGTTGTTGTTGTTGTTTATTTGACATTGTTGTTGTTGTTGTTATTGTTGTTGTTGTTGTTGTTTATTTGACGTTGTTGTTGTTGTTTATTTGACGTTGTTGTTGTTGTTGTTTATTTGACGTTGTTGTTGTTGTTGTTGTTGTTGTTGAGTTGTTGTTGTTGTTGTTTATTTGACGTTGTTGTTGTTGTTGTTTATTTGACATTGTTGTTGTTGTTGACGGTGTTGTTGTTGTTGGTGTTGTTGTTTATTTGACATTATTGTTGTTATTGTTGTTGTTGTTGTTTATTTGACATTGTTGTTGTTGTTGTTGTTTATTTGACGTTGTTGTTGTTGTTGTTGTTGTTGACGTTGTTGTTGTTTATTTGACGTTGTTGTTGTTGTTGTTTATTTGACGTTGTTGTTGTTGTTGTTTATTTGACGGTTTTGTTGTTGTTAATGTTGTTGTTTATTTAACGTTGTTATTTTTGTTGTTGTTGTTTATTTGACGTTGTTGTTATTGTTGACGTTGTTGTTGTTGTTGTTTATTTGATGTTGTTGTTGTTGACATAATTGTTGTTGTTTATTTCACGTTGTTGTTGTTGTTGACGTTGTTGTTGTTGTTTATTTGACGTTGTTGTTGTTGTTTATTTGACGTTGTTATTGTTGTTGTTGTTTATTTGACGTTGTTGTTGTTGTCGATGTTGTTGTTGTTTATTTGATGTTGTTGTTGACATGGTTGTTGTGGTTTATTTCACGTTGTTGTTGATTTTGACGTTCTTGTTTATTTGACGTTGTTGTTGTTGTTTATTTGACGTTGTTGTTGTTGTTATTGACGTTGTTGTTGTTGTTGTTTATTTGACGTTGTTGTTGTTGTTTATTTAACATTGTTGTTGTTGTTGACGGTGTTGTTGTTGTTGTTGTTTATTTGACGTTGTTGTTGTTGTTGACGTTGTTGTTGTTGTTGACGGTGTTGTTGTTGTTGTTGTTGTTGTTGTTGTTTATTTGATGTTTTTGTTGTTGTTAATGTTGTTGTTGTTTTTGTTGTTGTTTATTTGACGTTGTTGTTGTTTAATTGACGTTGTTGTTGTTTATTTGACGTTGTTGTTGTTGTTGTTATTGTTGTTGTTTAATTGACGCTGTTGTTGTTTATTTGACGTTGTTGTTGTTGTTATTGTTGTTGTTGTTGTTTATTTGACGTTGTTGTTTATTTGACGTTGTTGTTGTTGTTTATTTGACGTAGTTGTTGTTGTTGACGTTGTTGTTGTTGTTTATTTGACGTTGATGTTGTTGACGTTGTAGTTGTTGTTGTTGTTTATTGGACGTTGTTGTTGTTTATTTGACGTTGTTGTTGTTGTTGTTTATTTGACGTTGTTGTTGTTGTTGTTGTTGTTTATTTGACGGTGTTGTTGTTGTTATTGTTGTTGTTTATTTAACGTTGTTATTTTTGTTGTTGTTGTTTATTTGACGTTGTTGTTATTGTTGACGTTGTTGTTGTTGTTGTTTATTTGATGATGTTGTTGTTGTTGTTTATTTCACGCTGTTGTTGTTGTTGACGTTGTTGTTGTTGTTTATTTGACGTTGTTGTTGTTGTTTATTTGACCTTGTTATTGTTGTTGTTGTTTATTTGACGTTGTTGTTGTTGTCGATGTTGTTGTTGTTTATTTGATGTTGTTGTTGTTGACATGGTTGTTGT
Organism: Vicia faba; assembly: GCA_948472305.1. Classification (NCBI taxonomy): domain Eukaryota; kingdom Viridiplantae; phylum Streptophyta; class Magnoliopsida; order Fabales; family Fabaceae; genus Vicia; species Vicia faba. The sequence goes on from OX451735.1 coordinate 1,203,364,759, forward strand.
GGTTTATTTCACGTTGTTGTTCATTTTGACGTTCTTGTTTATTTGACGTTGTTGTTGTTATTTATTTGACGTTGTTGTTGTTGTTATTGACGTTGTTGTTGTTGTTGTTTATTTGACGTTGTTGTTGTTGTTTATTTAACATTGTTGTTGTTGTTGACGGTGTTGTTGTTGTTGTTTATTTGACGTTGTTGTTGTTGTTGTTTATTTGACGGTATTGTTGTTGTTGTTTATTTGACGTTATTGTTGTTGACGTTGTTGTTGTTGTTATTGTTTATTTGACGTTGTGGTTGTTTATTTGACGTAGTTGTTGTTGTTGACGTTGTTGTTGTTGTTGTTTATTTGACGTTTTTGTTGTTGTTTATTTGACGTTGTTGTTGTTCTTGTTGTTGTTTATTTGACATTGTTGTTGTTGTTGTTATTGTTGTTGTTGTTGTTTATTTGACGTTGTTGTTGTTTATTTGACGTTGTTGTTGTTGTTTATTTGACGTTGTTGTTGTTGTTGTTTATTTGACGTTGTTGTTGTTGTTGTTGAGTGGTTGTTGTTGTTGTTTATTTGACGTTGTTGTTGTTGTTGTTTATTTGACATTGTTGTTGTTGTTGACGGTGTTGTTGTTGTTGTTGTTGTTGTTGTTTATTTGACATTGTTGTTGTTGTTGTTGTTTATTTGACGTTGTTGTTGTTGTTGTTGACGTTGTTGTTGTTGTTGTTTATTTGACGTTGTTGTTGTTTATTTGACGTTGTTGTTGTTGTTGTTTATTTGACGTTGTTGTTGTTGCTGTTTATTTGACGGTTTTGTTGTTGTTATTGTTGTTGTTTATTTAACGTTGTTATTTTTGTTGTTGTTGTTTATTTGACGTTGTTGTTATTGTTGACGTTGTTGTTGTTGTTTATTTGATGTTGTTGTTGTTGTTGACATAATTGTTGTTGTTTATTTCACGTTGTTGTTGTTGTTGACGTTGTTGTTGTTGTTTATTTGACGTTGTTGTTGTTGTTTATTTGACGTTGTTATTGTTGTTGTTGTTTATTTGACGTTGTTGTTGTTGTCGATGTTGTTGTTGTTTATTTGATGTTGTTGTTGACATGGTTGTTGTGGTTTATTTCACGTTGTTGTTGATTTTGACGTTCTTGTTTATTTGACGTTGTTGTTGTTGTTTATTTGACGTTGTTGTTGTTGTTATTGACGTTGTTGTTGTTGTTGTTTATTTGACGTTGTTGTTGTTGTTTATTTAACATTGTTGTTGTTGTTGACGGTGTTGTTGTTGTTGTTGTTGTTTATTTGACGTTGTTGTTGTTGTTGTTGTTTATTTGACGTTGTTGTTGTTGTTGACGTTGTTGTTGTTGTTGTTTATTTGACGTTTTTGTTGTTGTTGACATAGTTGTTGTTGTTGTTGTTTATTTGACATTGTTGTTGTTGTTGAGGTTGTTGTTGTTGTTGTTTATTTGACGTTGTTGTTGTTGTTATTTTTTATTTGACGTTGTTGTTATTGTTGTTTATTTGACGTTGTTGTTGTTGTTGTGTATTTGACGTTGTTGTTGTTGTTGTTGTTTATTTTACGTTGGTATTGTTGTTGTTGTTTATTTGACGTTGTTGTTGTTTATTTGATGTTGTTGTTGTTCACATAGTTGTTGTTGTTTATTTCACGTTGTTGTTGTTGTTGTTGACGTTGTTGTTTATTTGACGTTGTTGTTGTTGTTTATTTGACGTTGTTGTTGTTGTTGACGTTGTTGTGGTTGTTGTTGTTTATTTGACGTTGTTGTTGTTGGTTATTTGACATTGTTGTTGTTGTTGACGGTGTTGTTGTTGTTGTTTATTTGACATTGTTGTTGTTGTTGTTGTTGACGTTGTTGTTGTTTATTTGACGTTGTTGTTGTTGATGTTGTTGTTGTTGTTGTTGTTGTTTATTTGACGTTGTTGTTGTTTATTTGACGTTGTTATTATTGACGTTATTGTTATTGTTTATTTGACGTTGTTGTTGTTTATTTGACGTAGTTGTTGTTGTTGTTTATTTGACGTTTTTGTTGTTGTTGTTTTTGTTGTTGTTTACTTGACGTTGTTGTTGTTATTGTTTATTTGACGTTGTTGTTGTCGTTGTTTATTTGACGTTGTTGTTGTTGTTGTTATTGTTGTTGTTGTTGTTGTGGTTGTTTATTTGACGTTGTTGTTGTTATTGTTGTGACGTTGTTGTTGTTATTTATTTGACGTTGTTGTTGTTGTTGAGTTGTTGTTGTTGTTGTTTATTGGACGTTGTTATTGTTGTTGTTTATTTGACATTGTTGTCGTTGTTGACGGTGTTGTTGTTGACGGTGTTGTTTTTGTTGTTGTTTATTTGACATTGTTGTTGTTATTGTTGTTGTTGTTGTTGTTTATTTGACATTGTTGTTGTTGTTGTTTATTTGACGTTGTTGTTGTTGTTGTTTATTTGACGTTGTTGTTGTTGTTGTTTATTTGACGTTGTTGTTGTTGTTATTTATTTGACGTTGTTGTTGTTGTTGACTTTGTTGTTGTTGTTGTTTATTTGACGTTGTTGTTGTTGTTTATTTGACATTGTAGTTGTTGTTATTGTTTATTTGACGTTGTTGTTGTTGTTGTTGTTTATTTGACTTTGTTGTTGTTGTTGTTGACGTTGTTGTTGTTGTTGTTGTTGTTGTTTATTTGACGTTGTTGTTGTTGTTGACGTTGTTGTTGTTTATTTGACGTTGTTGTTGTTGTTGTTTATTTGACGTTGTTGTTGTTGTTGTTTATTTGACGTTGTTGTTGTTGTTGTTGTTTACTTGACGTTGTTGTTATTATTGATGTTGTTGTTGTTGTTGTTTATTTGACGTTGTTGTTGTTGTTGTTGTTGACATAGTTATTGTTGTTTATTTGACATTGTTGTTGTTGTTGTTTATTTGACATTGTTGTTGTTGTTGACGGTGTTGTTGTTGTTGTTGTTTATTTGACATTGTTGTTGTTGTTGTTGTTGACGTTGTTGTTGTTGTTGGCGGTGTTGTTGTTGTTGTTGTTGTTTATTTGACATTGTTGTTGTTGTTGTTGACGTTGTTGTTGTTGTTTATTTGACGTTGTTGTTGTTGTTTATTTGACGTAGTTGTTGTTGTTGACGTGGTTGTTGTTGTTTATTTGATGTTTTTGTTGTTGTTGATGTTGTTGTTGTTTTTGTTGTTGTTTACTTGACGTTGTTGTTGTTTAATTGACGTTGTTGTTGTTTATTTGACGTTGTTGTTGTTGTTGTTATTGTTGTTGTTTAATTGACGCTGTTGTTGTTTATTTGACGTTGTTGTTGTTGTTATTGTTATTGTTGTTGTTTATTTGACGTTGTTGTTGTTGTTTATTTGACATTGTTGTTGTTGTTTATTTGACATTGTTGTTGTTGTTGTTGTTTATTTGACGTTGTTGTTGTTGTTGACGTTGTTGTTATTGTTGTTGTTTGTTTGACGTTGTTATTGTTTATTTGACGCTGTTGTTGTTGTTTATTTGACGTTGTTGTTGTTGTTGTTGACGTTGTTGTTGTTGTTGTTTATTTGACGTTGTTGTTGACGTTGTTTTTGTTGTTGTTTATTTGACGTTGTTGTTGTTGTTGTTTATTTGACGTTGTTGTTGTTGCTTATTTGATGGTGTTGTTGTTGTTGTTTATTTGACGTTGTTGTTGTTGTTGTTTATTTGACGTTGTTGTTGTTGTTGACGTTGTTGTTGTTGTTGTTTATTTGACATTGTTGTTGACATAGTTGTTGTTGTTGTTGTTTATTTGACGTTGTTGTTGTTGTTGACGTTGTTGTTGTTGTTTATTTGACGTTGTTGTTGTTGACATAGTTGTTGTTGTTGTTTATTTGACGTTGTTGTTGTTGTTAACGTTGTTGTTGTTGTTGTTGTTTATTTGATGTTGTTGTTGTTGTTGTTTATTTGACATTGTTGTTGTTGTAATTGTTTATTTGACGTTGTTGTTGTTGTTGTTGTTTATTTGACGTTGTTGTTGTTGTTGTTGACGTTGTTGTTGTTGTTGTTTATTTGACGTTGTTGTTGTTGACGTTGTTCTTGTTGTTGTTTATTTGACGTTGTTGTTGTTGTTGTTGTTTATTTGACGTTGTTGTTGTTGTTGTTGTTGTTTACTTGACGTTGTTGTTATTATTGACGTTG
>OX451735.1:1203376390-1203388890 GCA_948472305.1 Vicia faba
GTTGTTGTTTATTTGACATTGTTGTTGTTGTTGTTGTTGTTGACGTTGTTGTTGTTTATTTGATGTTGTTGTTGTTGATGTTGTTGTTGTTGTTTATTTGATGTCGTTGTTGTTTATTTGACGTTGTTGTTATTGACGTTGTTGTTGTTTATTTGATGTTGTTGTTGTTCACATAGTTGTTGTTGTTTATTTCACGTTGTTGTTATTGTTGACGTTGTTGTTTATTTAACGTTGTTGTTGTTTTTTATTTGACGTTGTTGTTGTTGTTGACGTTGTTGTGGTTGTTGTTGTTTATTTGACGTTGTTGTTGTTGGTTATTTGACATTGTTGTTGTTGTTGACGGTGTTGTTGTTGTTGTTTATTTGACATTGTTGTTGTTGTTGTTGTTGACGTTGTTGTTGTTGATGTTGTTGTTGTTGTTGTTTATTTGACGTTGTTGTTGTTTATTTGACGTTGTTGTTATTGACGTTGTTGTTGTTGTTATTGTTTATTTGACGTTGTTGTTGTTGTTTATTTGACGTAGTTGTTGTTGTTGTTGTTTATTTGACGTTTTTGTTGTTGTTGTTTTTGTTGTTGTTTATTTGACGTTGTTGTTGTTATTGCTTATTTGACGTTGTTGTTGTTGTTGTTTATTTGACGTTGTTGTTGTTGTTGTTATTGTTGTTGTTGTTGTTGTTGTTTATTTGACGTTGTTGTTGTTGTTTATTTGACGTTGTTGTTGTTGTTGTTTATTTGACGTTGTTGTTGTTGTTGTTGAGTTGTTGTTGTTGTTGTTTATTTGACGTTGTTGTTGTTGTTTATTTGACATTGTTGTTGTTGTTGACGGTGTTGTTGTTGACGGTGTTGTTGTTGTCGTTGTTTATTTGACATTGTTGTTGTTATTGTTGTTGTTGTTGTTGTTTATTTGACATTGTTGTTGTTGTTGTTTATTTGACGTTGTTGTTGTTATTGTTTATTTGACGTTGTTGTTGTTGTTTATTTGACGTTGTTGTTGTTGTTTATTTGACGTTGTTGTTGTTGTTGACTTTGTTGTTGTTGTTGTTTATTTGACGTTGTTGTTGTTGTTGTTGTTTATTTGACATTGTGGTTGTTGTTATTGTTTATTTGACGTTGTTGTTGTTGTTGTTGACGTTGTTGTTGTTGTTGTTGTTGTTGTTGTTGTTGTTGTTTATTTGACGTTGTTGTTGTTGTTGACGTTGTTGTTGTTGTTGTTTATTTGACGTTGTTGTTGTTGTTGTTGTTTATTTGACGTTGTTGTTGTTGTTTATTTGACGTTGTTGTTGTTGTTGTTGTTGTTTACTTGACGTTGTTGTTATTATTGATGTTGTTGTTGTTGTTGTTTATTTGACGCTGTTGATGTTGTTGTTGTTGACATAGTTATTGTTGTTGTTTATTTGACGATGTTGTTGTTGTTGTTTATTTGACATTGTTGTTGTTATTGTTGACGGTGTTGATGTTGTTGTTGTTTATTTGACATTGTTGTTGTTGTTGTTGTTGACGTTGTTGTTGTTGTTGGCGGTGTTGTTGTTGTTGTTGTTGTTGTTGTTGTTTATTTGACATTGTTGTTGTTGTTGTTGACGTTGTTGTTGTTGTTTATTTGACGTTGTTGTTTATTTGACGTAGTTGTTGTTGTTGACGTTGTTGTTGTTGTTTATTTGATGTTTTTGTTGTTGTTGATGTTGTTGTTGTTGTTGTTTTTGTTTATTTGACGTTGTTGTTGTTGTTGACGTTGTTGTTGTTGTTGTTTATTTGACGTTGTTGTAGTTGACATAGTTGTTGTTGTTGTTGTTTATTTGACGTTGTTGTTGTTGTTGACGTTGTTGTTGTTGTTTATTTGACGTTGTTGTTGTTGACATAGTTGTTGTTGTTGTTGTTTATTTGACATTGTTGTTGTTGTTGTTGACGTTGTTGTTGTTGTTGTTGTTTATTTGACGTTGTTGTTGTTGTTGTTTATTTGACGTTGTTGTTGTTGTTTATTTGACGGTGTTGTTGTTGTTATTGTTGTTGTTTATTTAACGTTGTTATTGTTGTTGTTGTTGTTTATTTGACGTTGTTGTTATTGTTGACGTTGTTGTTGTTGTTGTTGTTTATTTGATGTTGTTGTTGTTGTTGTTGTTGTTTATTTGACGTTGTTGTTGTTGTTGACGTTGTTGTTGTTGTTTATTTGATGTTGTTGTTATTCACATAGTTGTTGTTGTTTATTTCACGTTGTTGTTGTTGTTGACGTTGTTGTTTATTTGACGTTGTTGTTGTTGTTTATTTGACGTTGTTGTTGTTGTTGACGTTGTTGTTGTTGTTTATTTGACGTTGTTGTTGTTGGTTATTTGACATTGTTGTTGTTGACGGTGTTGTTGTTGTTGTTTATTTGACATTGTTGTTGTTGTTGTTGTTGTTGTTGACGTTGTTGTTGTTTATTTGATGTTGTTGTTGTTGATGTTGTTGTTGTTGTTTATTTGACGTTGTTGTTGTTTATTTGACGTTGTTGTTATTGACGTTGTTGTTGTTTATTTGATGTTGTTGTTGTTCACATAGTTGGTGTTGTTTATTTCACGTTGTTGTTGTTGTTGACGTTGTTGTTTATTTAATGTTGTTGTTGTTGTTTATTTGACGTTGTTGTTGTTGTTGACGTTGTTGTGGTTGTTGTTGTTTATTTGACGTTGTTGTTGTTGGTTATTTGACATTGTTGTTGTTGTTGACGGTGTTGTTGTTGTTGTTTATTTGACATTGTTGTTGTTGTTGTTGTTGACGTTGTTGTTGTTGATGTTGTTGTTGTTGTTGTTTATTTGACGTTGTTGTTGTTTATTTGACGTTGTTGTTATTGACGTTGTTGTTGTTGTTATTGTTTATTTGACGTAGTTGTTGTTGTTGTTGTTTATTTGACGTTTTTGTTGTTGTTGTTTTTGTTGTTGTTTATTTGACGTTGTTGTTGTTATTGTTTATTTGACGTTGTTGTTGTTGTTGTTTATTTGACGTTGTTGTTGTTGTTGTTATTGTTGTTGTTGTTGTTGTTGTGGTTGTTGTTGTTTATTTGACGTTGTTGTTGTTGTTTATTTGACGTTGTTGTTGTTGTTGTTTATTTGACGTTGTTGTTGTTGTTGTTGAGTTGTTGTTGTTGTTGTTTATTTGACGTTGTTGTTGTTGTTTATTTGACATTGTTGTTGTTGTTGACGGTGTTGTTGTTGTTGTTGTTTATTTGACATTGTTGTTGTTATTGTTGTTGTTGTTGTTGTTTATTTGACGTTGTTGTTGTTGTTGTTTATTTGACGTTGTTGTTGTTGTTGTTTATTTGACGTTGTTGTTGTTGTTGACTTTGTTGTTGTTGTTGTTTATTTGACGTTGTTGTTGTTGTTGTTTTTTATTTGACATTGTGGTTGTTGTTATTGTTTATTTGACGTTGTTGTTGTTGTTGTTGTTTATTTGACGTTGTTGTTGTTGTTGTTGACGTTGTTGTTGTTGTTGTTGTTGTTTATTTGACGTTGTTGTTGTTGTTGACGTTGTTGTTGTTGTTGTTTATTTGACGTTGTTGTTGTTGTTGTTTATTTGACGTTATTGTTGTTGTTGTTTATTTGACGTTGTTGTTGTTGTTGTTGTTGTTGTTTACTTGACGTTGTTGTTATTATTGATCTTGTTGTTGTTGTTGTTATTTATTTGACGTTGTTGATGTTGTTGTTGTTGACATAGTTATTGTTGTTGTTTATTTGACGTTGTTGTTGTTGTTTATTTGACATTGTTGTTGTTATTGTTGACGGTGTTGATGTTGTTGTTGTTTATTTGACATTGTTGTTGTTGTTGTTGTTGTTGTTGACGTTGTTGTTGTTGTTGGCGGTGTTGTTGTTGTTGTTGTTTATTTGACATTGTTGTTGTTGTTGTTGACGTTGTTGTTGTTGTTTATTTGACGTTGTTGTTTATTTGACGTAGTTGTTGTTGTTGACGTTGTTGTTGTTGTTTATTTGATGTTTTTGTTGTTGTTGATGTTGTTGTTGTTTTTGTTGTTGTTTATTTGACGTTGTTGTTGTTGTTTAATTGACGTTGTTGTTGTTTATTTGACGTTGTTGTTGTTGTTGTTGTTATTGTTGTTGTTTAATTGACGTTGTTGTTGTTTATTTGACGTTGTTGTTGTTGTTATTGTTGTTGTTGTTGTTTATTTGACGTTGTTGTTTATTTGACGTTGTTGTTGTTGTTGTTAATTTGACATTGTTGTTGTTGTTTATTTGACGTTGTTGTTGTTGTTGTTGTTTATTTGACGTTGTTGTTGTTGTTGACGTTGTTGTTATTGTTGTTGTTTGTTTGACGTTGTTGTTGTTGTTGTTGTTGTTGTTATTGTTTATTTGACGCTGTTGTTGTTGTTTATTTGACGTTGTTGTTGTTGTTGTTGACGTTGTTGTTGTTGTTGTTGTTTATTTGACGTTGTTGTTGACGTTGTTTTTGTTGTTGTTTATTTGACGTTGTTGTTGTTGTTTATTTGACGTTGTTGTTGCTTATTTGATGGTGTTGTTGTTGTTTATTTGACGTTGTTGTTGTTGTTGTTTATTTGACGTTGTTGTTGTTGTTGACGTTGTTGTTGTTTATTTGACGTTGTTGTTGACATAGTTGTTGTTGTTGTTGTTTATTTGACGTTGTTGTTGTTGTTGACGTTGTTGTTGTTGTTTATTTGACGTTGTTGTTGTTGACATAGTTGTTGTTGTTGTTGTTTATTTGACGTTGTTGTTGTTGTTGTTGACGTTGTTGTTGTTGTTGTTTATTTGACGTTGTTGTTGTTGTTTATTTGACATTGTTGTTGTTGTTATTGTTTATTTGACGTTGTTGTTGTTGTTTATTTGAGGTTGTTGTTGTTGTTGTTGACGTTGTTGTTGTTGTTGTTGTTTATTTGACGTTGTTGTTGTTGACGTTGTTGTTGTTGTTGTTTATTTGATGTTGTTGTTGTTGTTTATTTGACGTTGTTGTTGTTGTTTATTTGACGTTGTTGTTGTTGTTGTTGTTGTTGTTTACTTGACGTTGTTGTTATTATTGACGTTGTTGTTGTTGTTTATTTGACGTTGTTGTTGACATAGTTATTATTGTTGTTTATTTGACGTTGTTGTTGTTGTTTATTTGACATTGTTGTTGTTGTTGACGGTGTTGTTGTTGTTGTTGTTGTTTATTTGACATTGTTGTTGTTGTTGTTGACGTTGTTGTTGTTGTTTATTTGACATTGTTGTTGTTGTTTATTTGATGTTGTTGTTGTTGTTTATTTGACGTTGTTGTTGTTGTTGACGTTGTGGTTATTGTTGTTGTTTGTTTGACGTTGTTGTTTTTGTTTATTTGACATTGTTGTTGTTGTTGTTTATTTGACGTTGTTGTTGTTGTTGTTTATTTGACGGTGTTGTTGTTGTTATTGTTGTTGTTTATTTAACGTTGTTATTGTTGTTGTTGTTGTTTATTTGACGTTGTTGTTATTGTTGACGTTGTTGTTGTTGTTGTTGTTTATTTGATGTTGTTGTTGTTGTTTATTTGACGTTGTTGTTGTTGTTGACGTTGTTGTTGTTGTTTATTTGATGTTGTTGTTGTTCACATAGTTGTTGTTGTTTATTTCACGTTGTTGTTGTTGTTGACGTTGTTGTTTATTTGACGTTGTTGTTGTTGTTTATTTGACGTTGTTGTTGTTGTTGACGTTGTTGTTGTTGTTGTTGTTTATTTGACGTTGTTGTTGTTGGTTATTTGACATTGTTGTTGTTGACGGTGTTGTTGTTGTTGTTTATTTGACATTGTTGTTGTTGTTGTTGTTGTTGTTGACGTTGTTGTTGTTTATTTGATGTTGTTGTTGTTGATGTTGTTGTTGTTGTTTATTTGATGTCGTTGTTGTTTATTTGACGTTGTTGTTATTGACGTTGTTGTTGTTTATTTGATGTTGTTGTTGTTCACATAGTTGTTGTTGTTTATTTCACGTTGTTGTTATTGTTGACGTTGTTGTTTATTTAACGTTGTTGTTGTTTTTTATTTGACGTTGTTGTTGTTGTTGACGTTGTTGTGGTTGTTGTTGTTTATTTGACGTTGTTGTTGTTGTTGTTAATTTGACATTGTTGTTGTTGTTTATTTGACGTTGTTGTTGTTGTTGTTGTTTATTTGACGTTGTTGTTGTTGTTGACGTTGTTGTTATTGTTGTTGTTTGTTTGACGTTGTTGTTGTTGTTGTTGTTGTTGTTATTGTTTATTTGACGCTGTTGTTGTTGTTTATTTGACGTTGTTGTTGTTGTTGTTGACGTTGTTGTTGTTGTTGTTGTTTATTTGACGTTGTTGTTGACGTTGTTTTTGTTGTTGTTTATTTGACGTTGTTGTTGTTGTTTATTTGACGTTGTTGTTGCTTATTTGATGGTGTTGTTGTTGTTTATTTGACGTTGTTGTTGTTGTTGTTTATTTGACGTTGTTGTTGTTGTTGACGTTGTTGTTGTTTATTTGACGTTGTTGTTGACATAGTTGTTGTTGTTGTTGTTTATTTGACGTTGTTGTTGTTGTTGACGTTGTTGTTGTTGTTTATTTGACGTTGTTGTTGTTGACATAGTTGTTGTTGTTGTTGTTTATTTGACGTTGTTGTTGTTGTTGTTGACGTTGTTGTTGTTGTTGTTTATTTGACGTTGTTGTTGTTGTTTATTTGACATTGTTGTTGTTGTTATTGTTTATTTGACGTTGTTGTTGTTGTTTATTTGAGGTTGTTGTTGTTGTTGTTGACGTTGTTGTTGTTGTTGTTGTTTATTTGACGTTGTTGTTGTTGACGTTGTTGTTGTTGTTGTTTATTTGATGTTGTTGTTGTTGTTTATTTGACGTTGTTGTTGTTGTTTATTTGACGTTGTTGTTGTTGTTGTTGTTGTTGTTTACTTGACGTTGTTGTTATTATTGACGTTGTTGTTGTTGTTTATTTGACGTTGTTGTTGACATAGTTATTATTGTTGTTTATTTGACGTTGTTGTTGTTGTTTATTTGACATTGTTGTTGTTGTTGACGGTGTTGTTGTTGTTGTTGTTGTTTATTTGACATTGTTGTTGTTGTTGTTGACGTTGTTGTTGTTGTTTATTTGACATTGTTGTTGTTGTTTATTTGATGTTGTTGTTGTTGTTTATTTGACGTTGTTGTTGTTGTTGACGTTGTGGTTATTGTTGTTGTTTGTTTGACGTTGTTGTTTTTGTTTATTTGACATTGTTGTTGTTGTTGTTTATTTGACGTTGTTGTTGTTGTTGTTTATTTGACGGTGTTGTTGTTGTTATTGTTGTTGTTTATTTAACGTTGTTATTGTTGTTGTTGTTGTTTATTTGACGTTGTTGTTATTGTTGACGTTGTTGTTGTTGTTGTTGTTTATTTGATGTTGTTGTTGTTGTTTATTTGACGTTGTTGTTGTTGTTGACGTTGTTGTTGTTGTTTATTTGATGTTGTTGTTGTTCACATAGTTGTTGTTGTTTATTTCACGTTGTTGTTGTTGTTGACGTTGTTGTTTATTTGACGTTGTTGTTGTTGTTTATTTGACGTTGTTGTTGTTGTTGACGTTGTTGTTGTTGTTGTTGTTTATTTGACGTTGTTGTTGTTGGTTATTTGACATTGTTGTTGTTGACGGTGTTGTTGTTGTTGTTTATTTGACATTGTTGTTGTTGTTGTTGTTGTTGTTGACGTTGTTGTTGTTTATTTGATGTTGTTGTTGTTGATGTTGTTGTTGTTGTTTATTTGATGTCGTTGTTGTTTATTTGACGTTGTTGTTATTGACGTTGTTGTTGTTTATTTGATGTTGTTGTTGTTCACATAGTTGTTGTTGTTTATTTCACGTTGTTGTTATTGTTGACGTTGTTGTTTATTTAACGTTGTTGTTGTTTTTTATTTGACGTTGTTGTTGTTGTTGACGTTGTTGTGGTTGTTGTTGTTTATTTGACGTTGTTGTTGTTGGTTATTTGACATTGTTGTTGTTGTTGACGGTGTTGTTGTTGTTGTTTATTTGACATTGTTGTTGTTGTTGTTGTTGACGTTGTTGTTGTTGATGTTGTTGTTGTTGTTGTTTATTTGACGTTGTTGTTGTTTATTTGACGTTGTTGTTATTGACGTTGTTGTTGTTGTTATTGTTTATTTGACGTTGTTGTTGTTGTTTATTTGACGTAGTTGTTGTTGTTGTTGTTTATTTGACGTTTTTGTTGTTGTTGTTTTTGTTGTTGTTTATTTGACGTTGTTGTTGTTATTGCTTATTTGACGTTGTTGTTGTTGTTGTTTATTTGACGTTGTTGTTGTTGTTGTTATTGTTGTTGTTGTTGTTGTTGTTTATTTGACGTTGTTGTTGTTGTTTATTTGACGTTGTTGTTGTTGTTGTTTATTTGACGTTGTTGTTGTTGTTGTTGAGTTGTTGTTGTTGTTGTTTATTTGACGTTGTTGTTGTTGTTTATTTGACATTGTTGTTGTTGTTGACGGTGTTGTTGTTGACGGTGTTGTTGTTGTCGTTGTTTATTTGACATTGTTGTTGTTATTGTTGTTGTTGTTGTTGTTTATTTGACATTGTTGTTGTTGTTGTTTATTTGACGTTGTTGTTGTTATTGTTTATTTGACGTTGTTGTTGTTGTTTATTTGACGTTGTTGTTGTTGTTTATTTGACGTTGTTGTTGTTGTTGACTTTGTTGTTGTTGTTGTTTATTTGACGTTGTTGTTGTTGTTGTTGTTTATTTGACATTGTGGTTGTTGTTATTGTTTATTTGACGTTGTTGTTGTTGTTGTTGACGTTGTTGTTGTTGTTGTTGTTGTTGTTGTTTATTTGACGTTGTTGTTGTTGTTGACGTTGTTGTTGTTGTTGTTTATTTGACGTTGTTGTTGTTGTTGTTTATTTGACGTTGTTGTTGTTGTTTATTTGACGTTGTTGTTGTTGTTGTTGTTGTTTACTTGACGTTGTTGTTATTATTGATGTTGTTGTTGTTGTTGTTTATTTGACGCTGTTGATGTTGTTGTTGTTGACATAGTTATTGTTGTTGTTTATTTGACGATGTTGTTGTTGTTGTTTATTTGACATTGTTGTTGTTATTGTTGACGGTGTTGATGTTGTTGTTGTTTATTTGACATTGTTGTTGTTGTTGTTGTTGACGTTGTTGTTGTTGTTGGCGGTGTTGTTGTTGTTGTTGTTGTTGTTGTTGTTTATTTGACATTGTTGTTGTTGTTGTTGACGTTGTTGTTGTTGTTTATTTGACGTTGTTGTTTATTTGACGTAGTTGTTGTTGTTGACGTTGTTGTTGTTGTTTATTTGATGTTTTTGTTGTTGTTGATGTTGTTGTTGTTTTTGTTGTTGTTTATTTGACGTTGTTGTTGTTGTTTAATTGACGTTGTTGTTGTTTATTTGACGTTGTTGTTGTTGTTGTTATTGTTGTTGTTTAATTGACGCTGTTGTTGTTTATTTGACGTTGTTGTTATTGTTATTGTTATTGTTGTTGTTTATTTGACGTTGTTGTTTATTTGACGTTGTTGTTGTTTATTTGACATTGTTGTTGTTGTTTATTTGACGTTGTTGTTGTTGTTGTTGTTGTTTATTTGACGTTGTTGTTGTTGTTGACGTTGTTGTTATTGTTGTTGTTTGTTTGACGTTGTTGTTGTTGTTGTTGTTGTTGTTATTGTTTATTTGACGCTGTTGTTGTTGTTTATTTGACGTTGTTGTTGTTGTTGTTGACGTTGTTGTTGTTGTTGTTGTTGTTTATTTGACGTTGTTGTTGACGTTGTTTTTGTTGTTGTTTATTTCACGTTGTTGTTGTTGTTTATTTGACGTTGTTGTTGCTTATTTGATGGTGTTGTTGTTTATTTGACGTTGTTGTTGTTGTTGTTTATTTGACGTTGTTGTTGTTGTTGACGTTGTTGTTGTTGTTGTTTATTTGACGTTGTTGTTGACATAGTTGTTGTTGTTGTTGTTTATTTGACGTTGTTGTTGTTGTTGACGTTGTTGTTGTTGTTTATTTGACGTTGTTGTTGTTGACATAGTTGTTGTTGTTGTTTATTTGACGTTGTTGTTGTTGTTGACGTTGTTGTTGTTGTTGTTTATTTGACGTTGTTGTTGTTGTTTATTTGACATTGTTGTTGTTGTTATTGTTTATTTGACGTTGTTGTTGTTGTTGTTTATTTGACGTTGTTGTTGTTGTTGACGTTGTTGTTGTTGTTGTTGTTTATTTGACGTTGTTGTTGTTGACGTTGTTCTTGTTGTTGTTTATTTGATGTTGTTGTTGTTGTTTATTTGACGTTGTTGTTGTTGTTTATTTGACGTTGTTGTTGTTGTTGTTGTTGTTTACTTGACGTTGTTGTTATTATTGACGTTGTTGTTGTGGTTGTTTATTTGACGTTGTTGTTGACATAGTTATTGTTGTTGTTTATTTGACGTTGTTGTTGTTGTTTATTTGACATTGTTGTTGTTGTTGACGGTGTTGTTGTTGTTGTTGTTTATTTGACATTGTTGTTGTTGTTGTTGACGTTGTTGTTGTTGTTGACGGTGTTGTTGTTGTTGTTGTTGTTGTTTATTTGACATTGTTGTTGTTGTTGTTGTTTATTTGACGTTGTTGTTGTTGTTGTTGTTGTTTACTTGACGTTGTTGTTGTTGTTGTTGTTGTTTATTTGACGTTGTTGTTGTTTACTTGACGTTGTTGTTGTTGTTTATTTGACGTTGTTGTTGTTGTTGACGTTGTTGTTGTTTATTTGACGTTGTTGTTGTTTATTTGACGTTGTTGTTGTTTATTTGACGTTGTTGTTGTTGACGTTGTTGTTGTTGTTATTGTTTATTTGACGTTGTTGTTGTAGTTTATTTGACGTAGTTGTTGTTGTTGACGTTGTTGTTGTTGTTTATTTGATGTTTTTGTTGTTGTTGATGTTGTTGTTGTTTTTGTTGTTGTTTATTTGACGTTGTTGTTGTTTAATTGACGTTGTTGTTGTTTATTTGACGTTGTTGTTGTTGTTGTTATTGTTGTTGTTTAATTGACGCTGTTGTTGTTTATTTGACGTTGTTGTTGTTGTTGTTATTGTTGTTGTTATTGTTTATTTGACGTTGTTGTTTATTTGACGTTGTTGTTGTTGTTTATTTGACATTGTTGTTGTTGTTTATTTGATGTTGTTGTTGTTGTTATTTATTTGACGTTGTTGTTGTTGTTGACGTTGTTGTTATTGTTGTTGTTTGTTTGACGTTGTTGTTGTTGTTTATTTGACATTGTTGTTTTTGTTGTTATTGTTTATTTGACGTTGTTGTTGTTGTTTATTTGACGTTGTTGTTGTTGTTGTTGACGTTGTTGTTGTTGTTGTTTATTTGACGTTGTTGTTGACGATGTTTTTGTTGTTGTTTATTTGACGTTGTTGTTGTTGTTTATTTGACGTTGTTGTTGTTGCTTATTTAATGGTGTTGTTGTTGTTGTTTATTTGACGTTGTTGTTGTTGTTGTTGTTTATTTGACGTTGTTGTTGTTGTTGTTGACGTTGTTGTTGTTGTTGTTGTTGTTTATTTGACGTTGTTGTTGACATAGTTGTTGTTGTTGTTGTTTATTTGACGTTGTTGTTGTTGTTGACGTTGTTGTTGTTGTTTATTTGACGTTGTTGTTGTTGACATAGTTGTTGTTGTTGTTTATTTGACGTTGTTGTTGTTGTTGTTGACGTTGTTGTTGTTGTTGTTTATTTGACGTTGTTGTTGTTGTTTATTTGACATTGTTGTTGTTGTTATTGTTTATTTGACGTTGTTGTTGTTGTTGTTTATTTGACGTTGTTGTTGTTGTTGTTGACGTTGTTGTTGTTGTTGTTTATTTGACGTTGTTGTTGTTGACGTTGTTCTTGTTGTTGTTTATTTGACGTTGTTGTTGTTGTTTATTTGACGTTGTTGTTGTTGTTTATTTGACGCTGTTGTTGTTGTAGTTGTTGTTGTTGTTGTTGTTTACTTGACGTTGTTGTTATTATTGACGTTGTTGTTGTTTATTTGACGTTGTTGTTATTGTTGTTGTTGACATAGTTATTGTTGTTGTTTATTTGACGTTGTTGTTGTTGTTGTTGTTTATTTGACATTGTTATTGTTGTTGACGGTGTTGTTGTTGTTGTTGTTGTTGTTTATTTGACATTGTTGTTGTTGTTGTTGACGGTGTTGTTGTTGTTGTTGTTTATTTGACATTGTTGTTGTTGTTGTTTATTTGACGTTGTTGTTGTTGTTGTTGTTGTTTACTTGACGTTGTTGTTGTTGTTTACTTGACGTTGTTGTTGTTGTTGTTTATTTGACGTTGTTGTTGTTTACTTGACGTTGTTTTGTTGTTTATTTGACGTTGTTGTTGTGGTTGACGTTGTTGTTGTTTATTTGACGTTGTTGTTGTTTATTTGACGTTGTTGTTGTTTATTTGACGTTGTTGTTGTTTATTTGACGTTGTTGTTGACGTTGTTGTTGTTGTTATTGTTTATTTGACGTTGTTGTTGTTGTTTATTTGACGTAGTTGTTGTTGTTGACGTTGTTGTTGTTGTTTATTTGATGTTTTTGTTGTTGTTGATGTTGTTGTTGTTTTTGTTGTTG
>OX451735.1:1203396390-1203411390 GCA_948472305.1 Vicia faba
GTTTATTTGACGTTGTTGTTATTGTTGACGTTGTTGTTGTTGTTGTTTATTTGATGTTGTTGTTGTTGTTGTTGTTTATTTGACGTTGTTGTTGTTGTTGACGTTGTTGTTGTTGTTTATTTGATGTTGTTGTTGTTCACATAGTTGTTGTTGTTTATTTCACGTTGTTGTTGTTGACGTTGTTGTTTATTTGACGTTGTTGTTGTTGTTTATTTGACGTTGTTGTTGTTGTTGTTGTTGTTTATTTGACGTTGTTGTTGTTGGTTATTTGACATTGTTGTTGTTGACGGTGTTGTTGTTGTTGTTTATTTGACATTGTTGTTGTTGTTGTTGTTGACGTTGTTGTTGTTTATTTGATGTTGTTGTTGTTGATGTTGTTGTTGTTGTTTATTTGACGTTGTTGTTATTGACGTTGTTGTTGTTTATTTGATGTTGTTGTTGTTCACATAGTTGTTGTTGTTTATTTCACGTTGTTGTTGTTGTTGTTGACGTTGTTGTTTATTTGACGTTGTTGTTGTTGTTTATTTGACATTGTTGTTGTTGTTATTGTTTATTTGACGTTGTTGTTGTTGGTTATTTGACATTGTTGTTGTTGTTGTTGACGTTGTTGTTGTTTATTTGACGTTGTTGTTGTTGATGTTGTTGTTGTTGTTTATTTGACGTTGTTGTTGTTTATTTGACGTTGTTGTTATTGACGTTGTTGTTGTTGTTATTGTTTATTTGACGTTGTTGTTGTTGTTTATTTGACGTAGTTGTTGTTGTTGTTGTTTATTTGACGTTTTTGTTGTTGTTGTTTTTGTTGTTGTTTATTTGACGTTGTTGTTGTTATTGTTTATTTGACGTTGTTGTTGTTGTTGTTGTTTATTTGACGTTGTTGTTGTTGTTGTTATTGTTGTTGTTGTTGTTGTTGTTGTTTATTTGACGTTGTTGTTGTTGTTTATTTGACGTTGTTGTTGTTGTTGTTTATTTGACGTTGTTGTTGTTGTTGTTGAGTTGTTGTTGGTTTTGTTTATTTGACGTTGTTGTTGTTGTTTATTTGACATTGTTGTTGTTGTTGACGGTGTTGTTGTTGACGGTGTTTATTTGACATTGTTGTTGTTATTGTTGTTGTTGTTGTTGTTGTTATTGTTTATTTGACGTTGTTGTTGTTGTTTATTTGACGTAGTAGTTGTTGTTGTTGTTTATTTGACGTTGTTGTTGTTGTTGTTTATTTGACGTATTTGTTGTTGTTGTTATTGTTGTTGTTGTTGTTGTTTATTTGACGTTGTTGTTGTTGTTTATTTGACGTTGTTGTTGTTGTTGTTTATTTGACGTTGTTGTTGTTGTTGTTGTTGAGTTGTTGTTGTTGTTGTTTATTTGACGTTGTTGTTGTTGTTGTTTATTTGACATTGTTGTTGTTGTTGACGGTGTTGTTGTTGACGGTGTTTATTTGTCATTGTTGTTGTTATTGTTGTTGTTGTTGTTGTTTATTTGACATTGTTATTGTTGTTATTTATTTGACGTTGTTGTTGTTGTTGTTTATTTGACGTTGTTGTTGTTGTTTATTTGACGTTGTTGTTGTTGTTGTTGTTTATTTGACGTTGTTGTTGTTGTTGACTTTGTTGTTGTTGTTGTTTATTTGACGTTGTTGTTGTTGTTGTTTATTTGACATTGTGGTTGTTGTTATTGTTTATTTGACGTTGTTGTTGTTGTTGTTGTTGTTTATTTGACGTTGTTGTTGTTGTTGTTGACGTTGTTGTTGTTGTTGTTGTTGTTTATTTGACGTTGTTGTTGTTGTTGACGTTGTTGTTGTTGTTGTTTATTTGACGTTGTTGTTGTTGTTGTTTATTTAACGTTGTTGTTGTTGTTGTTTATTTGACGTTGTTGTTGTTGTTGTTTACTTGACGTTGTTGTTATTATTGGTGTTGTTGTTGTTGTTGTTTATTTGACGTTGTTGATGTTGTTGTTGTTGACATAGTTATTGTTGTTGTTTATTTGACGTTGTTGTTGTTGTTGTTTATTTGACATTGTTGTTGTTGTTGTTGACGGTGTTGTTGTTGTTGTTGTTTATTTGACATTGTTGTTGTTGTTATTGTTGTTGACGTTGTTGTTGTTGTTGGCGGTGTTGTTGTTGTTGTTGTTGTTGTTGTTTATTTGACATTGTTGTTGTTGTTGTTGACGTTGTTGTTGTTGTTTATTTGACGTTGTTGTTTATTTGACGTAGTTGTTGTTGTTGACGTTGTTGTTGTTGCTTATTTGATGTTTTTGTTGTTGTTGATGTTGTTGTTGTTTTTGTTATTGTTTATTTGACGTTGTTGTTGTTTAATTGACGTTGTTGTTGTTTATTTGACGTTGTTGTTGTTGTTGTTGTTGTTATTGTTGTTGTTTAATTGACGCTGTTGTTGTTTATTTGACGTTGTTGTTGTTTATTTGACGTTGTTGTTGTTGTTATTGTTGTTGTTGTTGTTTATTTGACGTTGTTGTTTATTTGACGTTGTTGTTGTTGTTTATTTGACATTGTTGTTGTTGTTTATTTGACGTTGTTGTTGTTTATTTGACGTTGTTGTTGTTGTTGACGTTGTTGTTATTGTTGTTGTTTGTTTGACGTTGTTGTTGTTGTTTATTTGACATTGTTGTTGTTGTTGTTGTTATTGTTTATTTGACGCTGTTGTTGTTGTTTATTTGACGTTGTTGTTGTTGTTGACGTTGTTGTTGTTGTTGTTGTTGTTTATTTGACGTTGTTGTTGACGTTGTTTTTGTTGTTGTTTATTTGACGTTGTTGTTGTTGTTTATTTGACGTTGTTGTTGTTGCTTATTTGATGGTGTTGTTGTTGTTGTTTATTTGACGTTGTTGTTGTTGTTGTTTATTTGACGTTGTTGTTGTTGCTGACGTTGTTGTTGTTGTTGTTTATTTGACGTTGTTGTTGTTGTTGACATAGTTGTTGTTGTTGTTTATTTGACGTTGTTGTTGTTGTTGTTGACGTTGTTGTTGTTTATTTGACGTTGTTGTTGTTGTTTATTTGACATTGTTGTTGTTGTTATTGTTTATTTGACGTTGTTGTTGTTGTTGTTTATTTGACGTTGTTGTTGTTGTTGTTGACGTTGTTGTTGTTGTTGTTTATTTGACGTTGTTGTTGTTGACGTTGTTCTTGTTGTTGTTTATTTGACGTTGTTGTTGTTGTTTATTGGACGTTGTTGTTGTTGTTTATTTGACGTTGTTGTTGTTGTTGTTGTTGTTGTTTACTTGATGTTGTTGTTATTATTGACGTTGTTGTTGTTGTTGTTGTTTATTTGACGTTGTTGTTATTGTTGTTGTTGACATAGTTATTGTTGTTGTTTATTTGACGTTGTTGTTGTTGTTTATTTGACATTGTTGTTGTTGTTGACGGTGTTGTTGTTGTTGTTGTTGTTGTTTATTTGACATTGTTGTTGTTGTTGTTGACGTTGTTGTTGTTGTTTATTTGACGTTGTTGTTGTTGTTGTTTATTTGACGTTGTTGTTGTTGTTGTTTATTTGACGGTGTTGTTGTTGTTATTGTTGTTGTTTATTTAACGTTGTTATTGATGTTGTTGTTGTTTATTTGACGTTGTTGTTATTGTTGACGTTGTTGTTGTTGTTGTTTATTTGATGTTGTTGTTGTTGTTGTTTATTTGACGTTGTTGTTGTTGTTGACGTTGTTGTTGTTGTTTATTTGATGTTGTTGTTGTTCACATAGTTGTTGTTGTTTATTTCACGTTGTTGTTGTTGTTGACGTTGTTGTTTATTTGACATTGTTGTTGTTGTTTATTTGACGTTGTTGTTGTTGTTGACATTTTTGTTGTTGTTGTTGTTTATTTGACGTTGTTGTTGTTGGTTATTTGACATTGTTGTTGTTGACGGTGTTGTTGTTGTTGTTTATTTGACATTGTTGTTGTTGTTGTTGTTGTTGACGTTGTTGTTGTTTATTTGATGTTGTTGTTGTTGATGTTGTTGTTGTTGTTTATTTGACGTTGTTGTTGTTTATTTGACGTTGTTGTTATTGACGTTGTTGTTGTTTATTTGATGTTGTTGTTGTTCACATAGTTGTTGTTGTTTATTTCACGTTGTTGTTGTTGTTGTTGACGTTGTTGTTTATTTGACGTTGTTGTTGTTGTTTATTTGACGTTGTTGTTGTTGTTGACGTTGTTGTGGTTGTTGTTGTTTATTTGACGTTGTTGTTGTTGGTTATTTGACATTGTTGTTGTTTTTGACGGTGTTGTTGTTGTTGTTTATTTGACATTGTTGTTGTTGTTGTTGACGTTGTTGTTGTTTATTTGACGTTGTTGTTGTTGATGTTGTTGTTGTTGTTGTTTATTTGACGTTGTTGTTGTTTATTTGACGTTGTTGTTATTGACGTTGTTGTTGTTGTTATTGTTTATTTGACGTTGTTGTTGTTGTTTATTTGACGTAGTTGTTGTTGTTGTTGTTTATTTGACGTTTTTGTTGTTGTTGTTTTTGTTGTTGTTTATTTGACGTTGTTGTTGTTATTGTTTATTTGACGTTGTTGTTGTTGTTGTTGTTGTTTATTTGACGTTGTTGTTGTTGTTGTTATTGTTGTTGTTGTTGTAGTTGTTGTTTATTTGACGTTGTTGTTGTTGTTTATTTGACGTTGTTGTTGTTGTTGTTTATTTGACGTTGTTGTTGTTGTTGTTGTTGAGTTGTTGTTGTTGTTGTTTATTTGACATTGTTGTTGTTGTTGTTGTTTATTTGACATTGTTGTTGTTGTTGACGGTGTTGTTGTTGACGGTGTTTATTTGACATTGTTGTTGTTATTGTTGTTGTTGTTGTTGTTTATTTGACATTGTTATTGTTGTTGTTTATTTGACGTTGTTGTTGTTGTTGTTTATTTGACGTTGTTGTTGTTGTTTATTTGACGTTGTTGTTGTTGTTGTTGTTTATTTGACGTTGTTGTTGTTGTTGACTTTGTTGTTGTTGTTGTTTATTTGACGTTGTTGTTGTTGTTGTTTATTTGACATTGTGGTTGTTGTTATTGTTTATTTGACGTTGTTGTTGTTGTTGTTTATTTGACGTTGTTGTTGTTGTTGTTGACGTTGTTGTTGTTGTTGTTGTTGTTGTTGTTGTTGTTTATTTGACGTTGTTGTTGTTGTTGTTGTTTCTTTGACGTTGTTATTGTTGTTGTTTATTTGACGTTGTTGTTGTTGTTTATTTGACGTTGTTGTTGTTGTTGTTTACTTGACGTTGTTGTTATTATTGATGTTGTTGTTGTTGTTGTTGTTTATTTGACGTTGTTGATGTTGTTGTTGTTGACATAGTTATTGTTGTTGTTTATTTGACGTTGTTGTTGTTGTTGTTTATTTGACATTGTTGTTGTTGTTGTTGTTGTTGACGGTGTTGTTGTTTTTGTTGTTTATTTGACATTGTTGTTGTTGTTATTGTTGTTGACGTTGTTGTTGTTGTTGGCGGTGTTGTTGTTGTTGTTGTTGTTGTTTATTTGACATTGTTGTTGTTGTTGTTGACGTTGTTGTTGTTGTTTATTTGACGTTGTTGTTTATTTGACGTAGTTGTTGTTATTGACGTTGTTGTTGTTGCTTATTTGATGTTTTTGTTGTTGTTGATGTTGTTGTTGTTTTTGTTGTTGTTTATTTGACGTTGTTGTTGTTTAATTGACGTTGTTGTTGTTTATTTGACATTGTTGTTGTTGTTGTTATTATTGTTGTTGTTTAATTGACGCTGTTGTTGTTTATTTGACGTTGTTGTTGTTGTTATTGTTGTTGTTGTTGTTTATTTGATGTTGTTGTTTATTTGACGTTGTTGTTGTTGTTGTTTATTTGACATTGTTGTTGTTGTTTATTTGACGTTGTTGTTGTTGTTGTTGTTTATTTGACGTTGTTGTTGTTGTTGACGTTGTTGTTATTGTTGTTGTTTGTTTGACGTTGTTGTTGTTGTTTATTTGACATTGTTGTTGTTGTTGTTGTTATTGTTTATTTGACGCTGTTGTTGTTGTTTATTTGACGTTGTTGTTGTTTATTTGACGTTGTTGTTGTTGTTGTTGTTTATTTGACGTTGTTGTTGTTGTTGACGTTGTTGTTATTGTTGTTGTTTGTTTGACGTTGTTGTTGTTGTTTATTTGACATTGTTGTTGTTGTTGTTGTTGTTATTGTTTATTTGACGCTGTTGTTGTTGTTTATTTGACGTTGTTGTTGTTGTTGTTGACGTTGTTGTTGTTGTTGTTGTTTATTTGACGTTGTTGTTGACGTTGTTTTTGTTGTTGTTTATTTGACTTTGTTGTTGTTGTTTATTTGACGTTGTTGTTTTTGCTTATTTGATGGTGTTGTTGTTGTTGTTTATTTGACGTTGTTGTTGTTGTTGTTTATTTGACGTTGTTGTTGTTGTTGACGTTGTTGTTCTTGTTGTTTATTTGACGTTGTTGTTGACATAGTTGTTGTTGTTGTTGTTTATTTGACGTTGTTGGTTTTGTTGACGTTGTTGTTGTTGTTTATTTGACGTTGTTGTTGTTGACATAGTTGTTGTTGTTGTTTATTTGACGTTGTTGTTGTTGTTGTTGTTGACGTTGTTGTTGTTTATTTGACGTTGTTGTTGTTGTTTATTTGACATTGTTGTTGTTGTTATTGTTTATTTGACATTGTTGTTGTTGTTGTTTATTTGACGTTGTTGTTGTTGTTGTTGACGTTGTTGTTGTTGTTGTTTATTTGACGTTGTTGTTGTTGACGTTGTTCTTGTTGTTGTTTATTTGACGTTGTTGTTGTTGTTTATTGGACGTTGTTGTTGTTGTTTATTTGACGTTGTAGTTGTTGTTGTTGTTGTTGTTTACTTGACGTTGTTGTTATTATTGACGTTGTTGTTGTTGTTGTTTATTTGACGTTGTTGTTATTGTTGTTGTTGACATAGTTATTGTTGTTGTTTATTTGACGTTGTTGTTGTTGTTTATTTGACATTGTTGTTGTTGTTGACGGTGTTGTTGTTGTTGTTGTTGTTTATTTGACATTGTTGTTGTTGTTGACGTTGTTGTTGTTGTTGACGGTGTTGTTGTTGTTGTTGTTGTTTATTTGACATTGTTGTTGTTGTTGTTGTTTATTTGACGTTGTTGTTGTTGTTGTTTACTTGACGTTGTTGTTGTTGTTTACTTGACGTTGTTGTTGTTGTTTATTTGACGTTGTTGTTGTTTACTTGACGTTGTTGTTGTTGTTTATTTGACGTTGTTGTTGTTGTTGACGTTGTTGTTGTTTATTTGACGTTGTTGTTGTTTATTTGACGTTGTTGTTGTTTATTTGACGTTGTTGTTGTTGACGTTGTTGTTGTTGTTATTGTTTATTTGACGTTGTTGTTGTTGTTTATTTGACGTAGTTGTTGTTGTTGACGTTGTTGTTGTTGTTTATTTGATGTTTTTGTTGTTGTTGATGTTGTTGTTGTTTTTGTTGTTGTTGATGTTGTTGTTGTTTTTGTTGTTGTTTATTTGACGTTGTTGTTGTTTAATTGACGTTGTTGTTGTTTATTTGACGTTGTTGTTGTTGTTGTTGTTATTGTTGTTGTTTAATTGACGCTGTTGTTGTTTATTTGACGTTGTTGTTGTTGTTGTTATTGTTGTTGTTGTTTTTTATTTGACGTTGTTGTTTATTTGACATTGTTGTTGTTGTTTATTTGACGTTGTTGTTGTTGTTGACATTGTTGTTGTTGACATTGTTGACGTTGATGTTGTTGTTGTTGTTGTTTATTTGACGTTGTTGTTGTTGTTGACATTGTTGTTATTGTTGTTGTTTGTTTGACGTTGTTGTTGTTGTTTATTTGACATTGTTGTTTTTGTTGTTATTGTTTATTTGACGTTGTTGTTGTTGTTTTTTTGACGTTGTTGTTGTTGTTGTTGACGTTGTTGTTGGTTTTGTTGTTTATTTGACGTTGTTGTTGACGTTGTTTTTGTTGTTGTTTATTTGACGTTGTTGTTGTTGTTTATTTGACGTTGTTGTTGTTGCTTATTTGACGGTGTTATTGTTGTTGTTTTTTATTTGACGTTGTTGTTGTTTTTGTTTACTTGACGTTGTTGTTGTTGTTGACGTTGTTGTTGTTGTTGTTTATTTGACGTTGTTGTTGTTGACATAGTTGTTGTTGTTGTTGTTGTTTATTTGACGTTGTTGTTGTTGTTGACGTTGTTGTTGTTGTTTATTTGACGTTGTTGTTGTTGATGAAAATTCTGGCTACAGATACTCAATGTCACGTCCAATGTTATGACACCGTATCTGACTTACTATATGACAGTAAATACAAAAGCAGTAAATAACACAGTCAATTGTTTACCCAGTTCAGTGTGCAACAACACCTACTCTGGGGGCTACCAAGCCAGGGAGAGAATCCACTATAAGAGATGTTAATTCAGGAATAAACCAACCAGTTTATCTCCTTCACTTAAGATCTACCCAATGCAATTCTAATCTAAGTACAACTTAAACCTAAGTTCCTACTCACTCCCCCTCAATCACAGCAGTGATACATAAACCAATTTGACTTGAGAATTGATGAAGACACTCTTCAAAACACACACTTGATTAAGCTTCACAGCTTTTTAATCAAGTAACACAATCACTCGTGCTTCACAGCTTTGAGTGATGTACACAACTAACTTGACTCTGCTTCACAGCTTTAGTCAAGTAACATTCAAACACTCTTGCTTCAAAGCTTTGAGTGCTACACAACCCTTACAATTGAAACCTATTCCAAGACACTTATCACAATGATAATTGCTTGGAGTACAATAAACAAATCTATACAGATTACAAACTTGATCTTCTAATCAATCAGCTGGGATCACTTCAAAAACCGCAGCTCTGTTGAATATATAGCAGCTGCAACTTCAGTTAGGGTTTCCAAAAACCTAGGGTTGATTCCTCTTGACCTAATGACCAGGTCACAGTACTTTGTTGATCAGGTTAGGATTGAGCGAGGTTACTCCTCAGAAAACGCATGATTCTGTTTAAGAAGGACTGAGTTATTTCCTGAAAAAACTCAGACTTATCCAATCCTGTAATCCTGCTAGTTCAGAACAGGATGTCATAACATCTGTTATGACATCTGAGAAAACCTGTCTACTGATTAGCTAAATGTGATCATTTTGCAAACATGCTCAGATACACACTTATAAACATCAGTATTTGAGTTACAATATTTTTCTGCATATGTACCTAAAGAGTTAGTACAACCTGAACTAGAATGTTATGACATCAGTCATGACATTCACACATACACTTGGAATTTACCAAAAATGCAAGCCAATACCTAAACACCTACAAACTCCCCCTTTGGCAGATTTTTGGCTAAAGTCCCTAAACAATCAGAGATAGATAGATAGCAGCAGAAATAAATGACGACAGCAGAAAAATATAGTGTTAAGTACTAATTAAGCAGTACCAAATATTCTCCCCCACTTTAGCCACAAATGGGCCAAAGATTACATGTTTATAAAGTTATACAGTTATCCAAGACAAAATAATGAGATCAGCAGCAGACAATAGCAAAACATACTTCCAAACTCCACCAGCAACACCACCAAGCAGCAATCATCCTTCAAGTACTGTCATCAGACTCAGAGGAGCCACTTTCTTCAATGTTGAGCTGTCCTTCATCTTCTTCCCTCATGCTTGCTTCAGCTTCTTCCTTTTCTAGCTTGGCAATTAGTGCTTCTAGGGTCCTTTTTCTAGCATCCAGATCTTTGCAAGTTTCTTTTAAGACAGCTATGACATCTGATGTTTTGGACTGGCTCTTTGCAGACGATGTCTCAGCTGATGTTATGACAATGTCTGGAGCATGGGATCCCTGAAACAGTTTGTAGTGCAGGCCAAGGGCAGGGGCTCTTTTGCAGTCTGTATCTCTTGCTACAAGTATGTCAGGATATTGTGCAAGGATGATTCCACAAAGGAGGGAGGGAAAGGCAATTGGTCCTTTGACAGCATAACTGCCAGCATGCTTCAAGGTTTGTTCAAAAATGTACCTTCCATAGTCAAAGGCAGTCTTGGTTCCTACAGCATAGATGAATCTCCCCAATCCTGTGGAGATGGTTGATTTGTGATTTGTAGGCACCCAGTTTGCTGCACCTATTTTATGCAAGATGGCAAATTTCATGCTGAGTTTACTAGCATTTAACTTCCCTTTTAATGGCCAACACTTTACTTGCCTGGCAGTGATGGTCAAGCATACTTCATTGTCAGTTGCCTCTAGATCAGGACAGTCCTTATTCGTTCTTCCAAGAAACTTGTTGATTTCTGATGGAGAGAACTTGACCCTTCTTCCTCTCACAAACACACTCTCAAAGTCAGCTGACCTCCCATCAGCACAATCATTGGATAAGTTCACTACAAACTCTTTAACCAGATTTTCATAACATTTGCCAAACTTCATCACAGTCTTTATTAGCCCAGCATTCCTGATCAGCTCCATGATGTCTTTGCACTCCAAAGCATCATTGTTGAGTTCTCTCTCCAAGGCTATTCTCTTCAAGCAAACATACTTCCACCTGTTTGCATTATCAGGATGATGAAAGGAGATGTTGTCAGTTGGCACTTCAGGCACTCTAGCAATCTTGCTGGAAGGGAGCTTCCTTCTGATGGGAGCATTGTCAATGTCAATCTCAAATTCTGATTCATCATCAGAGTCAGAAGTTTCAGGTTCTTTTCTTTTCTTGGAGATTGGTTGTCTAGCAGTTAGCACCTGTGCCTTCTTCCCTTTAGTCTGAATTTTTTCAGCCATCCCTTCAGCCTTGGACTTCTTAGGTTTAACAGTCTCACTACTTTTTCTTTTCATCAATCTCCTAGCAATGCTAGGGTTCACATTTGCAATCAGTTCATTATCTGAGTACTCTTCATCCACATCAATGATAGGTGGATCAGCAGCCTTTTCAGAGGGATTCTGAATGTTGTCTTTTGGTGTCACAACATCCTCAGTGACATCTATATTTTCAGAACCTTCCACATTTGGACTTTCAGATTGATTCAAAGGAATAGAAATCCCCGGTACAGATTGGTTGCCACTCAGAATGCTAGTAACCAATCTAGCAATAGCTTGGTGTACTTGAACTGTTCCTTCTTTATTAGGTATAGTAGATGAAGGAAGAGAAGAATTACCAGAGACTGCAGCTTGAGCTCTTCCTGCATGTCTGGTCCTGAGCTTCTTGATTTTGGCTGGGTTAGTTGCCATCTCCCTGAGAGGAGTGACCTCAAGTACTTCAGATTCTATGCATGTCGTGATTGCCCTAGAATCTTGATCAGATGACGATGATGATGAGTGAGACGAAGCCGCCATAGTGGAAGATGATGTCTGAGACATTGTGTTTAACGTTGAGTAGCAGTAGCAATTTGAGAAAGCTCTTTGATTGGGAGGAGAAAACAGGTTGCAAGGATGAGAGAGATAGGGAGTACAAGGGAGTCTTTTCAACTTCTGAAGGCTTTTGAAGGAATTGTGAATGAATATGATCAACCCACTAAATATAGACTTAATAGAATTAATCCCTTCAACCCTTGTTTTCAGCAAAACTAATTGCTATAATTTCTCATGTAGGTGAATACCCAATTTGCCCTTCAAATTTTCAAGTTGATTTCCAACAAGCGCCTTGATAGAAGAATCAGTTAGCTGAAGCTCAGAGAACCTATGTTTCAGTTCAAATGATTTCTTCTCTCCAAAGTCAATAGGGTTTAAGGAAATGTTGAATGTTTTCAGATTATCACACCACAATGTCACAACATCTTGTGTAACATTGTCTTCAGGTAGCATCTGTGTTGACCAGAATTTTTGAGAACAGGATTTATGAGACTTGTTCTTTGCCACATCACATATATTATCAGCCTGTAGTTTAGGAGTTCTTCTGACATCTTCCATAGGAATAGCTCTTTTCATTCCTTCAAGTTTATGCTGCCACTGTTTCATATCTTTTTCTTCTTTGATGATTTGACTCCAAGTGTGGATATCAGTGTTCTCAGGCTGCCACACATAACAGTTATTTTTGGATTTTATTCCTCTCATTACAATATCTAGTTTTTCATTAAACACTAGACATTCAGATCTTGAGAAGTTGACCATGAATCCTAGATCACATAATTGACTGATGCTGATGAGATTAGTAGTCAACCCTTTTACCAGCAGTACCTTATTCAGACTTGGAACTCCAGGGTAGTTCAAATTACCAACTCCTTTGATTTCTCCTTTAGCACCATCTCCAAAGGTCACAAAACTGGTGGTGTGAGGCATAACATTATTGAGGAGATTTTTGAATCCAGTCATGTGTCTGGAACATCCACTGTCAAAGTACCAATCTTCCTTTGCTGAGATCTTTAGGGAAGTGTGTGCTATCAGTGCAATAGCCTTTTTCTTCCATTGAGAAGCGTGTGGTACCTTTTTAGACTTAGGTTTGACATCTGATTTCTGATTAGGATATCCATGTAGTCTGTAGCAGAAGGGCTTTATGTGACCATATTTCCCACAATGATGACATCTCCATCTTTGGTACCTCTTCTTCATGTGTCTCTGTCCCTGATGTTGAGAGTAATGTTGAGACATCTGGTTTGACATTTGCTTCCTGGTAACAACTTTCTTTGTTTCCACAAATCCTAGCCCAGATTTATTTCCCATATTTTGTCCAGTCTGAAGAATCTCTTCCAATTTGTCTGTTCCATTTGTCAACATCTTGACTGATTTGGTCATTTGATTCAGTTGTGAGTTCAGCAGTTGAACTTCTCCTTCTAAACGACTTATAGTTTCAAGATTTGCTTTCTTTTCAGCCTCCAGCTTTACAATGAGTTTTGATTGTTTCTCATTTTGCACACAGACTTCACCACTTCTGATACACAATTTCTTGTAGGTATCAGCCAGTTCTTCAAATGTTACTTCTTCATCACTGGTGTCACTTTCAGAAGTACAAACACTAGTTAGGGCAGTAACTAGTTTGGCAGATTCTTCTTCAGAATTGCTTTCTGAATCATAGTCAGACCAAGTAACAGTCATTCCTTTCTTTTGATTCTTAAGAAAGGTAGGACATTCAGCTCGAATATGTCCATATCCTTCACATCCATGGCATTGAATTCCTCTGCCTTGGTTTTCCTTATCTTCTGATCTTGGTCTTCTGCTGGAACTGTCAATGTCAGAAGGAATGTTATGAACATTTGACCTTGACTTTGGGTCCATTCTTTTGATGAGCCTGTTGAACTGTCTTCCAAGCATGGCAATGGCTTCTGATATGTTTTCTTCTTCATCCTCCTTGTGTTCAACATCAGTGTTGGTTACAAGTGCTATGCTTTTGTTCTTCTTGTCACCATTATCAGTGATCCCCATCTCAAAAGTCTGAAGAGACCCAATAAGTTCATCCACTTTTAACTTGCTAATGTCCTGGGCTTCCTCTATGGCAGTTACCTTCATTGCAAATCTTTTAGGCAAGGATCTGAGAATCTTCCTCACCAGTTTTTCTTCTGACATTTTTTCTCCCAGTGCTCCTGAGGTGTTGGCAATCTCCAAGATGTTCATGTGAAATTCATGGATGGTTTCATCTTCCATCATTTTTAGATTCTCAAACTTAGTGGTTAACATCTGAAGCCTTGACATCTTTACTTTGGAAGTGCCCTCATGAGTAGTTTTGAGGGTGTCCCAAACGTCCTTGGCCAGTTCATATTGATGTACTAATCTGAAGATGTTTCTATCAATTCCATTGAACAAGGCATTTAAGGCTTTTGAATTTCCCAGAGCTAACTCATCTTCTTCTTTACTCCAATCTTCCTCAGGCTTCAGACTGATTGTCCCATCTCTTTCAGTTATGGTGGGATGAATCCATCCTTTGTCAGCAGCTCTCCAAGCCTTTTTGTCCAGAGATTTTAGGAAGGCAATCATACGAGGTTTCCAGTAGTCATAATTAGTTCCATCCAGAATGGGTGGTCTGTTTCCAAAAACTCCTTCTTTGTCCATAGTGCCAGAAAGTGATATCCCTAGATCTCACCCAGTAATACAGGCAGGGTGCCTGCTCTGATACCAATTGAAAATTCTGGCTACAGATACTCAATGTCACGTCCAATGTTATGACACCGTATCTGACTTACTATATGACAGTAAATACAAAAGCAGTAAATAACACAGTCAATTGTTTACCCAGTTCAGTGTGCAACAACACCTACTCTGGGGGCTACCAAGCCAGGGAGAGAATCCACTATAAGAGATGTTAATTCAGGAATAAACCAACCAGTTTATCTCCTTCACTTAAGATCTACCCAATGCAATTCTAATCTAAGTACAACTTAAACCTGAGTTCCTACTCACTCCCCCTCAATCACAGCAGTGATACATAAACCAATTTGACTTGAGAATTGATGAAGACACTCTTCAAAACACACACTTGATTAAGCTTCACAGCTTTTTAATCAAGTAACACAATCACTCGTGCTTCACAGCTTTGAGTGATGTACACAACTAACTTGACTCTGCTTCACAGCTTTAGTCAAGTAACATTCAAACACTCTTGCTTCAAAGCTTTGAGTGCTACACAACCCTTACAATTGAAACCTATTCCAAGACACTTATCACAATGATAATTGCTTGGAGTACAATAAACAAATCTATACAGATTACAAACTTGATCTTCTAATCAATCAGCTGGGATCACTTCAAAAACCGCAGCTCTGTTGAATATATAGCAGCTGCAACTTCAGTTAGGGTTTCCAAAAACCTAGGGTTGATTCCTCTTGACCTAATGACCAGGTCACAGTACTTTGTTGATCAGGTTAGGATTGAGCGAGGTTACTCCTCAGAAAACGCAGGATTCTGTTTAAGAAGGACTGAGTTATTTCCTGAAAAAACTCAGACTTATCCAATCCTGTAATCCTGCTAGTTCAGAACAGGATGTCATAACATCTGTTATGACATCTGAGAAAACCTGTCTACTGATTAGCTAAATGTGATCATTTTGCAAACATGCTCAGATACACACTTATAAACATCAGTATTTGAGTTACAATATTTTTCTGCATATGTACCTAAAGAGTTAGTACAACCTGAACTAGAATG
>OX451735.1:1203416390-1203521390 GCA_948472305.1 Vicia faba
TTGTTGTTGTTATTGTTGTTGTTGTTGTTGTTGTTTATTTGACATTGTTGTTGTTGTTGTTTATTTGACGTTGTTGTTGTTGTTTATTTGACGTTGTTGTTGTTGTTTATTTGACGTTGTTGTTGTTGTTGTTTATTTGACGTTGTTGTTGTTGACTTTGTTGTTGTTGTTGTTGTTTATTTGACGTTGTTATTGTTGTTTATTTGACATTGTGGTTGTTGTTATTGTTTATTTGACGGTGTTGTTGTTGTTGTTTATTTGATGTTGTTGTTGTTGTTGACATTGTTGTTGTTGTTGTTGTTGTTGTTATTGTTTATTTGACGTTGTTGTTGTTGTTGACGTTGTTGTTGTTGTTGTTTATTTGACGTTGTTGTTGTTGTTTATTTGACGTTGTTGTTGATGTTGTTTATTTGACGTTGTTGTTGTTGTTGTTTACTTGACGTTGTTGTTATTATTGATGTTGTTGTTGTTGTTTATTTGACGTTGTTGTTGTTGTTGTTGTTGACATAGTTATTGTTGTTGTTTATTTGACGTTGTTGTTGTTGTTGTATATTTGACATTGTTGTTGTTGTTGTTGACGGTGTTGTTGTTGTTGTTGTTTATTTGACATTGTTGTTGTTGTTGTTGTTGTTGTTGACGTTGTTGTTGTTGTTGGCGGTGTTGTTGTTGTTGTTGTTGTTGTTGTTGTTTATTTGACATTGTTGTTGTTGTTGTTGACGTTGTTGTTGTTGTTTATTTGACGTTGTTGTTTATTTGACGTTGTTGTTGTTGTTTATTTGACGTAGTTGTTGTTGTTGACGTTGTTGTTGTTGTTTATTTGATGTTTTTGTTGTTGTTGATGTTGTTGTTGTTTTTGTTGTTGTTTATTTGACGTTGTTGTTGTTTAATTGACGTTGTTGTTGTTTATTTGACGTTATTGTTGTTGTTATTTTTTATTTGACGTTGTTGTTATTGTTGTTTATTTGACGTTGTTATTCTTGTTGTTTATTTGACAGTGTTGTTGTTGTTGTTGTTGTTGTTTATTTTACGTTGTTATTGTTGTTGTTGTTTATTTGACGTTGTTGTTGTTGTTGACGTTGTTGTTGTTGTTTATTTGATGTTGTTGTTGTTCACATAGTTGTTGTTGTTTATTTCACGTTGTTGTTGTTGTTGACGTTGTTGTTTATTTGACGTTGTTGTTGTTGTTTATTTGACGTTGTTGTTGTTGACGTTGTTGTTGTTGTTGTTTATTTGACGTTGTTGTTGTTGGTTATTTAACATTGTTGTTGTTGACGGTGTTGTTGTTGTTGTTGTTTATTTGACGTTGTTGTTGTTGTTGTTGTTGACGTTGTTGTTGTTTATTTGATGTTGTTGTTGTTGATGTTGTTGGTGTTGTTTATTTGACGTTGTTGTTGTTTATTTGACGTTGTTGTTGTTGACGTTGTTGTTGCTGTTATTGTTTATTTGACGTTGTTGTTGTTGTTTATTTGACGTAGTTGTTGTTGTTGACGTTGTTGTTGTTGTTGTTTATTTGACGTTTTTGTTGTTGTTGTTTTTGTTGTTGTTTATTTGACGTTGTTGTTGTTATTGTTTATTTGCGTTGTTGTTGTTGTTGTTGTTTATTTGACGTTGTTGTTGTTGTTGTTGTTATTGTTGTTGTTGTTGTTGTTTATTTGACGTTGTTGTTGTTGTTTATTTGACGTTGTTGTTGTTGTTGTTTATTTGACGTAGTTGTTGTTGTTGACGTTGTTGTTGTTGTTGTTGTTTATTTGACGTTTTTGTTGTTGTTGTTTTTGTTGTTGTTTATTTGACGTTGTTGTTGTTATTGTTTATTTGACGTTGTTGTTGTTATTGTTTATTTGACGTTGTTGTTGTTGTTGTTGTTTATTTGACGTTGTTGTTGTTGTTGTTATTGTTGTTGTTGTTGTTGTTTATTTGACGTTGTTGTTGTTGTTTATTTGACGTTGTTGTTGTTGTTTATTTGACGTTGTTGTTGTTGTCGAGTTGTTGTTGTTGTTGTTTATTTGACGTTGTTGTTGTTGTTGTTGTTTATTTGACATTGTTGTTGTTGTTGACGGTGTTGTCGTTGTTTATTTGACATTGTTGTTGTTATTGTTGTTGTTGTTGTTTATTTGACATTGTTGTTGTTGTTGTTTATTTGACGTTGTTGTTGTTGTTGTTGACGTTGTTGTTGTTGTTGTTTATTTGACGTTGTTGTTGTTTATTTGACGTTGTTGTTGTTGTTGTTTATTTGACGTTGTTGTTGTTGTTTATTTGACGTTGTTGTTGTTGTTGTTGAGTTGTTGTTGTTGTTGTTTATTTGACGTTGTTGTTGTTGTTGTTTATTTGACATTGTTGTTGTTGTTGACGGTGTTGTTGTTGACGGTGTTGTTGTTGTTGTTGTTTATTTGACATTGTTGTTGTTATTGTTGTTGTTGTTGTTGTTGTTTATTTGACATTGTTGTTGTTGTTGTTTATTTGACGTTGTTGTTGTTGTTGTTTATTTGACGTTGTTGTTGTTGTTTATTTGACGTTGTTGTTGTTGTTGTTTATTTGACGTTGTTGTTGTTGTTGACTTTGTTGTTGTTGTTGTTGTTTATTTGACGTTGTTATTGTTGTTTATTTGACATTGTGGTTGTTGTTATTGTTTATTTGACGGTGTTGTTGTTGTTGTTTATTTGATGTTGTTGTTGTTGTTGACATTGTTGTTGTTGTTGTTGTTGTTGTTGTTTATTTGACGTTGTTGTTGTTGTTGACGTTGTTGTTGTTGTTGTTTATTTGACGTTGTTGTTGTTGTTTATTTGACGTTGTTGTTGATGTTGTTTATTTGACGTTGTTGTTGTTGTTGTTGTTTACTTGACGTTGTTGTTATTATTGTTGTTGTTGTTGTTGTTTATTTGACGTTGTTGTTGTTGTTGTTGACATAGTTATTGTTGTTGTTTATTTGACGTTGTTGTTGTTGTTGTTTATTTGACATTGTTGTTGTTGTTGTTGACGGTGTTGTTGTTGTTGTTGTTGTTTATTTGACATTGTTGTTGTTGTTGTTGTTGTTGACGTTGTTGTTGTTGTTGGCGGTGTTGTTGTTGTTGTTGTTGTTGTTGTTTATTTGACATTGTTGTTGTTGTTGTTGACGTTGTTGTTGTTGTTTATTTGACGTTGTTGTTGTTGTTTATTTGACGTAGTTGTTGTTGTTGACGTTGTTGTTGTTGTTTATTTGATGTTTTTGTTGTTGTTGATGTTGTTGTTGTTTTTGTTGTTGTTTATTTGACGTTGTTGTTGTTTAATTGACGTTGTTGTTGTTTATTTGACGTTGTTGTTGTTGTTATTTTTTATTTGACGTTGTTGTTATTGTTGTTTATTTGACGTTGTTATTCTTGTTGTTTATTTGACGGTGTTGTTGTTGTTGTTGTTGTTTATTTTACGTTGTTATTGTTGTTGTTGTTTATTTGACGTTGTTGTTGTTGTTGACGTTGTTGTTGTTGTTTATTTGATGTTGTTGTTGTTCACATAGTTGTTGTTGTTTATTTCACGTTGTTGTTGTTGTTGACGTTGTTGTTGTTGTTGTTGTTGTTGTTGTTTATTTGACGTTGTTGTTGTTGGTTATTTGACATTGTTGTTGTTGACGGTGTTGTTGTTGTTTATTTGACATTGTTGTTGTTGTTGTTGTTGTTAACGTTGTTGTTGTTTATTTGATGTTGTTGTTGTTGATGTTGTTGGTGTTGTTTATTTGACGTTGTTGTTGTTTATTTGACGTTGTTGTTGTTGACGTTGTTGTTGCTGTTATTGTTTATTTGACGTTGTTGTTGTTGTTTATTTGACGTAGTTGTTGTTGTTGACGTTGTTGTTGTTGTTGTTGTTGTTTATTTGACGTTTTTGTTGTTGTTGTTTATGTTGTTGTTTATTTGACGTTGTTGTTGTTATTGTTTATTTGCGTTGTTGTTGTTGTTGTTGTTTATTTGACGTTGTTGTTGTTGTTGTTGTTATGGTTGTTGTTGTTGTTGTTTATTTGACGTTGTTGTTGTTGTTTATTTGACGTTGTTGTTGTTGTTGTTTATTTGACGTTGTTGTTGTTGTCGAGTTGTTATTGTTGTTGTTTATTTGACGTTGTTGTTGTTGTTATTGTTTATTTGACATTGTTGTTATTGTTGACGGTGTTGTTGTTGTTTATTTGACATTGTTGTTGTTATTGTTGTTGTTGTTGTTTATTTGACATTGTTGTTGTTGTTGTTTATTTGACGTTGTTGTTGTTGTTGTTGACGTTGT
This sequence comes from Vicia faba, assembly GCA_948472305.1. Classification (NCBI taxonomy): domain Eukaryota; kingdom Viridiplantae; phylum Streptophyta; class Magnoliopsida; order Fabales; family Fabaceae; genus Vicia; species Vicia faba. The sequence continues at coordinate 1,203,420,633 of OX451735.1, forward strand.
TGTTGTTGTTGTTTATTTGACGTTGTTGTTGTTAATTTGACGTTGTTGTTGTTGTTTATTTGACGTTGTTGTTGTTGTTGTTTATTTGACGTTGTTGTTGTTGTTGAGTTGTTGTTGTTGTTGTTTATTTGACGTTGTTGTTGTTGTTGTTTATTTGACATTGTTGTTGTTGTTGACGGTGTTGTTGTTGACGGTGTTGTTGTTGTTGTTGTTTATTTGACATTGTTGTTGTTATTGTTGTTGTTGTTGTTGTTGTTTATTTGACATTGTTGTTGTTGTTGTTTATTTGACGTTGTTGTTGTTGTTGTTTATTTGACGTTGTTGTTGTTGTTTATTTTAACGTTGTTGTTGTTGTTGTTTATTTGACGTTGTTGTTGTTGTTGACTTTGTTGTTGTTGTTGTTTATTTGACGTTGTTGTTGTTGTTTATTTGACATTGTGGTTGTTGTTATTGTTTATTTGACGTTGTTGTTGTTGTTGTTGTTTATTTGACGTTGTTGTTTTTGTTATTGACGTTGTTGTTGTTGTTGTTGTTGTTTATTTGACGTTGTTGTTGTTGTTGACGTTGTTGTTGTTGTTGTTGTTTATTTGACGATGTTGTTGTTGTTGTTTATTTGACGTTGTTGTTGTTGTTGTTTATTTGACGTTATTGTTGTTGTTCTTGTTTACTTGACGTTGTTGTTATTATTGATGTTGTTGTTGTTGTTGTTTATTTGACGTTGTTGTTGTTGTTGTTGTTGACATAGTTATTGTTGTTGTTTATTTGACGTTGTTGTTGTTGTTGTTGTTTATTTGACATTGTTGTTGTTGTTGTTGACGGTGTTGTTGTTGTTGTTGTTGTTTATTTGACATTGTTGTTGTTGTTGTTGTTGACGTTGTTGTTGTTGTTGGCGGTGTTGTTGTTGTTGTTGTTGTTAATGTTGTTGTTTATTTGACATTGTTGTTGTTGTTGTTGACGTTGTTGTTGTTGTTTATTTGACGTTGTTGTTGTTGTTTATTTGACGTAGTTGTTGTTGTTGACGTTGTTGTTGTTGTTTATTTGATGTTTTTGTTGTTGTTGATGTTGTTGTTGTTTTTGTTGTTGTTTATTTGACGTTGTTGTTGTTTAATTGACGTTGTTGTTGTTTATTTGACGTTGTTGTTGTTGTTGTTGTTGTTGTTGTTATTGTTGTTGTTTAATTGACGCTGTTGTTGTTTATTTGACGTTGTTGTTGTTGTTATTGTTGTTGTTGTTGTTTATTTGACGTTGTTGTTTATTTGACATTGTTGTTGTTGTTTATTTGACATTATTGTTGTTGTTTATTTGACGTTGTTGTTGTTGTTGTTTATTTGACGTTGTTGTTGTTGTTGACGTTGTTGTTATTGTTGTTGTTTGTTTGACGTTGTTGTTGTTGTTTATTTGACATTGTTGTTGTTGTTGTTATTGTTTATTTGACGCTGTTGTTGTTGTTTATTTGACGTTGTTCTTGTTGTTGTTGTTTATTTGACGTTGTTGTTGACGTTGTTTTTGTTGTTGTTTATTTGACGCTGTTGTTGTTGTTTATTTGACGTTGTTGTTGTTGCTTATTTGATGGTGTTGTTGTTGTTGTTTATTTGACGTTGTCGTTGTTGTTGACGTTGTTGTTGTTGTTGACGTTGTTGTTGTTGTTGTTTATTTGACGTTGTTGTTGACATAGTTGTTGTTGTTGTTGTTTATTTGACGTTGTTGTTGTTGTTGACGTTGTTGTTGTTGTTGTTTATTATACGTTGTTGTTGTTGACATAGTTGTTGTTGTTGTTTATTTGACGTTGTTGTTGTTGTTGTTGACGTTGTTGTTGTTGTTGTTTATTTGACGTTGTTGTTGTTGTTTATTTGACATTGTTGTTGTTGTTATTGTTTATTTGACGTTGTTGTTGTTGTTGTTGTTTATTTGACGTTGTTGTTGTTGTTGTTGACGTTGTTGTTGTTGTTGTTTATTTGACGTTGTTGTTGTTGACGTTGTTCTTGTTGTTGTTTATTTGATGTTGTTGTTGTTGTTTATTTGACGTTGTTGTTGTTGTTTATTTGACGTTGTTGTTGTTGTTGTTGTTGTTGTTGTTTACTTGACGTTGTTGTTGTTGTTGTTTATTTGACGTTGTTGTTGTTGTTGTTTATTTAACGTTGTTGTTGTTGTTGAGTTGTTGTTGTTGTTGTTGTTTATTTGACGTTGTTGTTGTTGTTGTTTATTTGACATTGTTGTTGTTGTTGACGGTGTTGTTGTTGTTGTTGTTTATTTGACATTGTTGTTGTTATTGTTGTTGTTGTTTATTTGACATTGTTGTTGTTGTTGTTTATTTGACGTTGTTGTTGTTGTTGTTTATTTGACGTTGTTGTTGTTGTTTATTTGACGTTGTTGTTGTTGTTGTTTATTTGACGTTGTTGTTGTTGTTGACTTTGTTGTTGTTGTTTTTTATTTGACGTTGTTGTTGTTGTTTATTTGACATTGTGGTTGTTGTTATTGTTTATTTGACGTTGTTGTTGTTGTTGTTGTTTATTTGACGTTGTTGTTGTTGTTGTGGACGTTGTTTTTGTTGTTGTTGTTGTTGTTGTTTATTTGACGTTGTTGTTGTTGTTGACATTGTTGTTGTTGTTGTTTATTTGACGTTGTTGTTGTTGTTGTTTATTTGACGTTGTTGTTGTTGTTGTTGTTTATTTGACGTTGTTGTTGTTGTTGTTGTTGTTTACTTGACGTTGTTGTTATTATTGATGTTGTTGTTGTTGTTGTTTATTTGACGTTGTTGTTGTTGTTGTTGACATAGTTATTGTTGTTGTTTATTTGACGTTGTTGTTGTTGTTGTTTATTTGACATTGTTGTTGTTGTTGTTGTTGACGGTGTTGTTGTTGTTGTTTATTTGACGTAGTTGTTGTTGTTGACATTGTTGTTGTTGTTGTTGTTGTTTATTTGATGTTTTTGTTGTTGTTGTTGTTTTTGTTGTTGTTTATTTGACGTTGTTGTTGTTTAATTGACGTTGTTGTTGTTTATTTGACGTTGTTGTTGTTGTTGTTATTGTTGTTGTTTAATTGACGCTGTTGTTGTTTATTTGACGTTGTTGTTGTTGTTATTGTTGTTGTTGTTGTTTATTTGACGTTGTTGTTTATTTGACGTTGTTGTTGTTGTTTATTTGACGTTGTTGTTGTTGTTTATTTGACGTTGTTGTTGTTGTTGTTTATTTGACGTTGTTGTTGTTGACGTTGTTGTTATTGTTGTTGTTTGTTTGACGTTGTTGTTGTTGTTTATTTGACATTGTTGTTGTTGTTGTTGTTATTGTTTATTTGACGCTGTTGTTGTTGTTTATTTGACGTTGTTGTTGTTGTTGTTGTTGTTGACGTTGTTGTTGTTGTTGTTGTTTATTTGACGTTGTTGTTGACGTTGTTTTTGTTGTTGTTTATTTGACGTTGTTGTTGTTGTTTATTTGACGTTGTTGTTGTTGCTTATTTGATGGTGTTGTTGTTGTTGTTTATTTGACGTTGTTGTTGTAGTTTATTTGACGTTGTTGTTGTTGTTGACGTTGTTGTTGTTGTTGTTGTTTATTTGACGTTGTTGTTGTTGTTGTTTATTTGACGTTGTTGTTGTTGTTGTTTATTTGACGTTGTTGTTGTTGTTGTTTACTTGACGTTGTTGTTATTATTGATGTTGTTGTTGTTGTTTATTTGACGTTGTTGTTGTTGTTGTTGTTGACATAGTTATTGTTGTTGTTTATTTGACGTTGTTGTTGTTGTTTATTTGACATTGTTGTTGTTGTTGATGGTGTTGTTGTTGTTGTTGTTGTTTATTTGACATTATTGTTGTTGTTGACGTTGTTGTTGTTGTTGACAGTGTTGTTGTTGTTGTTGTTTATTTGACATTGTTGTTGTTGTTGACGTTGTTGTTGTTGTTTATTTGACGTTGTTGTTGTTGACATAGTTGTTGTTGTTGTTTATTTGACGTTGTTGACGTTGTTGTTGTTGTTGTTGTTTATTTGACGTTGTTGTTGTTGTTTATTTGACATTGTTGTTGTTGTTATTGTTTATTTGACGTTGTTGTTGTTGTTGTTTATTTGACGTTGTTGTTGTTGTTGTTGACGTTGTTGTTGTTGTTGTTTATTTGTTGTTGTTGTTGTTGACGTTGTTCTTGTTGTTGTTTATTTGACGTTGTTGTTGTTGTTTATTTGACGTTGTTGTTGTTGTTGTTGTTGTTGTTTACTTGACGTTGTTGTTATTATTGACGTTGTTGTTGTTGTTTATTTGACGTTGTTGTTATTGTTGTTGTTGACATAGTTATTGTTGTTGTTTATTTGACGTTGTTGTTGTTGTTTATTTGACATTGTTGTTGTTGTTGACGGTGTTGTTGTTGTTGTTGTTGTTTATTTGACATTGTTGTTGTTGTTGTTGACGGTGTTGTTGTTGTTGTTGTTGTTTATTTGACATTGTTGTTGTTGTTGTCGTTGTTTATTTGACGTTGTTGTTGTTGTTGTTGTTGTTGTTGTTGCTTACTTGACGTTGTTGTTGTTTACTTGACGTTGTTGTTGTTGTTGTTTATTTGACGTTGTTGTTGTTTACTTGACGTTGTTGTTGTTGTTTATTTGACGTTGTTGTTGTTTTTGTTGACGTTGTTGTTGTTTATTTGACGTTGTTGTTGTTTATTTGACGTTGTTGTTGTTTATTTGACGTTGTTGTTGTTTATTTGACGTTGTTGTTGTTGACGTTGTTGTTGTTGTTAATGTTTATTTGACGTTGTTGTTGTTGTTTATTTGACGTAGTTGTTGACGTTGTTGTTGTTGTTTATTTGATGTTTTTGTTGTTGTTGATGTTGTTGTTGTTTAATTGACGTTGTTGTTGTTTATTTGACGTTGTTGTTGTTGTTGTTGTTGTTGTTATTGTTGTTGTTTAATTGACGCTGTTGTTGTTTATTTGACGTTGTTGTTGTTGTTATTGTTGTTGTTGTTGTTTATTTGACGTTGTTGTTTATTTGACGTTGTTGTTGTTGTTTATTTGACATTGTTGTTGTTGTTTATTTGATGTTGTTGTTGTTGTTGTTTATTTGACGTTGTTGTTGTCGTTGTTGTTATTGTTGTTGTTTGTTTGACAATGTTGTTGTTGTTTATTTGACATTGTTGTTGTTGTTGTTATTGTTTATTTGACGTTGTTGTTGTTGTTTATTTGACGTTGTTGTTGTTGTTGTTGACGTTGTTGTTGTTGTTGTTTATTTGACGTTGTTGTTGTTGTTGTTTATTTGACATTGTTGTTGTTGTTGTTGTTGACGGTGTTGTTGTTGTTGTTTATTTGACGTAGTTGTTGTTGTTGACATTGTTGTTGTTGTTGTTGTTGTTTATTTGATGTTTTTGTTGTTGTTGATGTTGTTGTTGTTTTTGTTGTTGTTTATTTGACGTTGTTGTTGTTTAATTGACGTTGTTGTTGTTTATTTGACGTTGTTGTTGTTGTTGTTATTGTTGTTGTTTAATTGACGCTGTTGTTGTTTATTTGACGTTGTTGTTGTTGTTATTGTTGTTGTTGTTGTTTATTTGACGTTGTTGTTTATTTGACGTTGTTGTTGTTGTTTATTTGACGTTTTTGTTGTTGTTTATTTGACGTTGTTGTTGTTGTTGTTTATTTGACGTTGTTGTTGTTGACGTTGTTGTTATTGTTGTTGTTTGTTTGACGTTGTTGTTGTTGTTTATTTGACATTGTTGTTGTTGTTGTTGTTATTGTTTATTTGACGCTGTTGTTGTTGTTTATTTGACGTTGTTGTTGTTGTTGTTGTTGTTGACGTTGTTGTTGTTGTTGTTGTTTATTTGACGTTGTTGTTGACGTTGTTTTTGTTGTTGTTTATTTGACGTTGTTGTTGTTGTTTATTTGACGTTGTTGTTGTTGCTTATTTGATGGTGTTGTTGTTGTTGTTTATTTGACGTTGTTGTTGTAGTTTATTTGACGTTGTTGTTGTTGTTGACGTTGTTGTTGTTGTTGTTGTTTATTTGACGTTGTTGTTGTTGTTGTTTATTTGACGTTGTTGTTGTTGTTGTTTATTTGACGTTGTTGTTGTTGTTGTTTACTTGACGTTGTTGTTATTATTGATGTTGTTGTTGTTGTTTATTTGACGTTGTTGTTGTTGTTGTTGTTGACATAGTTATTGTTGTTGTTTATTTGACGTTGTTGTTGTTGTTTATTTGACATTGTTGTTGTTGTTGATGGTGTTGTTGTTGTTGTTGTTGTTTATTTGACATTATTGTTGTTGTTGACGTTGTTGTTGTTGTTGACAGTGTTGTTGTTGTTGTTGTTTATTTGACATTGTTGTTGTTGTTGACGTTGTTGTTGTTGTTTATTTGACGTTGTTGTTGTTGACATAGTTGTTGTTGTTGTTTATTTGACGTTGTTGACGTTGTTGTTGTTGTTGTTGTTTATTTGACGTTGTTGTTGTTGTTTATTTGACATTGTTGTTGTTGTTATTGTTTATTTGACGTTGTTGTTGTTGTTGTTTATTTGACGTTGTTGTTGTTGTTGTTGACGTTGTTGTTGTTGTTGTTTATTTGATGTTGTTGTTGTTGACGTTGTTCTTGTTGTTGTTTATTTGACGTTGTTGTTGTTGTTTATTTGACGTTGTTGTTGTTGTTGTTGTTGTTGTTTACTTGACGTTGTTGTTATTATTGACGTTGTTGTTGTTGTTTATTTGACGTTGTTGTTATTGTTGTTGTTGACATAGTTATTGTTGTTGTTTATTTGACGTTGTTGTTGTTGTTTATTTGACATTGTTATTGTTGTTGACGGTGTTGTTGTTGTTGTTGTTGTTTATTTGACATTGTTGTTGTTGTTGTTGACGGTGTTGTTGTTGTTGTTGTTGTTGTTTATTTGACATTGTTGTTGTTGTTGTCGTTGTTTATTTGACGTTGTTGTTGTTGTTGTTGTTGTTGTTGTTGTTGCTTACTTGACGTTGTTGTTGTTTACTTGACGTTGTTGTTGTTGTTGTTTATTTGACGTTGTTGTTGTTTACTTGACGTTGTTGTTGTTGTTTATTTGACGTTGTTGTTGTTTTTGTTGACGTTGTTGTTGTTTATTTGACGTTGTTGTTGTTTATTTGACGTTGTTGTTGTTTATTTGACGTTGTTGTTGTTTATTTGACGTTGTTGTTGTTGACGTTGTTGTTGTTGTTATTGTTTATTTGACGTTGTTGTTGTTGTTTATTTGACGTAGTTGTTGACGTTGTTGTTGTTGTTTATTTGATGTTTTTGTTGTTGTTGATGTTGTTGTTGTTTAATTGACGTTGTTGTTGTTTATTTGACGTTGTTGTTGTTGTTGTTGTTGTTATTGTTGTTGTTTAATTGACGCTGTTGTTGTTTATTTGACGTTGTTGTTGTTGTTATTGTTGTTGTTGTTGTTTATTTGACGTTGTTGTTTATTTGACGTTGTTGTTGTTGTTTATTTGACATTGTTGTTGTTGTTTATTTGATGTTGTTGTTGTTGTTGTTTATTTGACGTTGTTGTTGTTGTCGTTGTTGTTATTGTTGTTGTTTGTTTGACAATGTTGTTGTTGTTTATTTGACATTGTTGTTGTTGTTGTTATTGTTTATTTGACGTTGTTGTTGTTGTTTATTTGACGTTGTTGTTGTTGTTGTTGACGTTGTTGTTGTTGTTGTTTATTTGACGTTGTTGTTGACGTTGTTTTTGTTGTTGTTTATTTGACGTTGTTGTTGTTGTTTATTTGACGTTGTTGTTGTTGCTTATTTGATGGTGTTGTTGTTGTTGTTTTTTATTTGACGTTGTTGTTGTTTTTGTTTATTTGACGTTGTTGTTGCTGTTGACGTTGTTGTTGTTGTTTATTTGACGTTGTTGTTGTTGACATAGTTGTTGTTGTTGTTGTTTATTTGACGTTGTTGTTGTTGTTGACGTTGTTATTGTTGATTATTTGACGTTGTTGTTGTTGACATAGTTGTTGTTGTTGTTGTTGTTTATTTGACATTGTTGTTGTTGTTGTTGACGTTGTTGTTGTTGTTGTTGTTTATTTGACGTTGTTGTTGTTTATTTGACGTTGTTGCTGTTGTTGTTTATTTGACGTTGTTGTTGTTGTTGTTTATTTGACGGTGTTGTTGTTGTTATTGTTGTTGTTTATTTAACGTTGTTATTGTTGTTGTTGTTGTTGTTTATTTGACGTTGTTGTTATTGTTGACGTTGTTGTTGTTGTTGTTTATTTGATGTTGTTGTTGTTGTTGTTGTAATAGTTGTTGTTCTTTATTTCACGTTGTTGTTGTTGTTGACGTTGTTGTTTATTTGACGTTGTTGTTGTTGTTTATTTGACGTTGTTGTTGTTGTTTATTTGACGTTGTTATTGTTGTCGATGTTGTTGTTGTTTATTTGATGTTGTTGTTGTTGACATGGTTGTTATGGTTTATTTCACGTTGTTGTTGATTTTGACGTTGTTGTTTATTTGACGTTGTTGTTGTTGTTTATTTGACGTTGTTGTTGTTGTTGCTGACGTTGTTGTTGTTGTTGTTGTTGTTGTTTATTTGACGTTGTTGTTGTTGTTTATTTAACATTGTTGTTGTTGTTGACGGTGTTGTTGTTGTTGTTGTTTTGTTTATTTGACGGTATTGTTGTTGTTGTTGTTTATTTGACGTTGTTGTTGTTGTTGACGTTGTTGTTGTTGTTGTTTATTTGACGTTTTTGTTGTTGTTGACATAGTTGTTGTTGTTGTTTATTTGACGTTGTTTTTGTTGTTGAGGTTGTTGTTGTTGTTTATTTGACGTTGTTTTTGTTGTTGAGGTTGTTGTTGTTGTTGTTTATTTGACGTTGTTGTTGTTGTTATTTTTTATTTGACGTTGTTGTTATTGTTGTTTATTTGACGTTGTTATTGTTGTTGTTTATTTGACGGTGTTGTTGTTGTTGTTGTTTATTTTACGTTGTTATTGTTGTTGTTGTTTATTTGACGTTGTTGTTGTTGTTGACGTTGTTGTTGTTGTTTATTTGATGTTGTTGTTGTTCACATAGTTGTTGTTGTTTATTTCACGTTGTTGTTGTTGTTGACGTTGTTGTTTAATTGACGTTGTTGTTGTTGTTTATTTGACGTTGTTGTTGTTGTTGACGTTGTTGTTGTTGTTGTTGTTTATTTGACGTTGTTGTTGTTGGTTATTTGACATTGTTGTTGTTGACGGTGTTGTTGTTGTTGTTTATTTGACATTATTGTTGTTGTTGTTGTTGACGTTGTCGTTGTTTATTTGATGTTGTTGTTGTTGATGTTGTTGTTGTTGTTTATTTGACGTTGTTGTTGTTGTTATTGTTTATTTGACGTTGTTGTTGTTGTTTATTTGACGTAGTTGTTGTTGTTGATGTTGTTGTTGTTGTTGTTGTTGTTGTTTATTTGACGTTTTTGTTGTTGTTGTTTTTGTTGTTGTTTATTTGACGTTGTTGTTGTTATTGTTTATTTGACGTTGTTGTTGTTGTTGTTTATTTGACGTTGTTGTTGTTGTTGTTATTGTTGTTGTTGTTGTTATTGTTGTTGTTGTTGTTGTTTATTTGACGTTGTTGTTGTTGTTTATTTGACGTTGTTGTTGTTGTCGAGTTGTTGTTGTTGTTGTTTATTTGACATTGTTGTTGTTGTTGACGGTGTTGTTGTTGTTTATTTGACATTGTTGTTGTTATTGTTGTTGTTGTTGTTTATTTGACATTGTTGTTGTTGTTGTTTATTTGACGTTGTTGTTGTTGTTGTTGACGTTGTTGTTGTTGTTGTTGTTTATTTGACGTTGTTGTTGTTTATTTGACGTTGTTGTTGTTGTTGTTGTTTATTTGACGTTGTTGTTGTTGTTGTTGTTTATTTGACGGTGTTGTTATTGTTATTGTTGGTGTTTATTTAACGTTTTTATTGTTGTTGTTGTTGTTTATTTGACGTTGTTGTTATTGTTGACGTTGTTGTTGTTGTTTATTTGACGTTGTTATTATTGTTGTTGTTTATTTGACGTTGTTGTTATTGTCGATGTTGTTGTTGTTTATTTGATGTTGTTGTTGTTTATTTGATGCACTCCAAAGCATCATTGTTGAGTTCTCTCTCCAAGGCTATTCTCTTCAAGCAAACATACTTCCACCTGTTTGCATTATCAGGATGATGAAAGGAGATGTTGTCAGTTGGCACTTCAGGCACTCTAGCAATCTTGCTGGAAGGGAGCTTCCTTCTGATGGGAGCATTGTCAATGTCAATCTCAAATTCTGATTCATCATCAGAGTCAGAAGTTTCAGGTTCTTTTCTTTTCTTGGAGATTGGTTGTCTAGCAGTTAGCACCTGTGCCTTCTTCCCTTTAGTCTGAATTTTTTCAGCCATCCCTTCAGCCTTGGACTTCTTAGGTTTAACAGTCTCACTACTTTTTCTTTTCATCAATCTCCTAGCAATGCTAGGGTTCACATTTGCAATCAGTTCATTATCTGAGTACTCTTCATCCACATCAATGATAGGTGGATCAGCAGCCTTTTCAGAGGGATTCTGAATGTTGTCTTTTGGTGTCACAACATCCTCAGTGACATCTATATTTTCAGAACCTTCCACATTTGGACTTTCAGATTGATTCAAAGGAATAGAAATCCCCGGTACAGATTGGTTGCCACTCAGAATGCTAGTAACCAATCTAGCAATAGCTTGGTGTACTTGAACTGTTCCTTCTTTATTAGGTATAGTAGATGAAGGAAGAGAAGAATTACCAGAGACTGCAGCTTGAGCTCTTCCTGCATGTCTGGTCCTGAGCTTCTTGATTTTGGCTGGGTTAGTTGCCATCTCCCTGAGAGGAGTGACCTCAAGTACTTCAGATTCTATGCATGTCGTGATTGCCCTAGAATCTTGATCAGATGACGATGATGATGAGTGAGACGAAGCCGCCATAGTGGAAGATGATGTCTGAGACATTGTGTTTAACGTTGAGTAGCAGTAGCAATTTGAGAAAGCTCTTTGATTGGGAGGAGAAAACAGGTTGCAAGGATGAGAGAGATAGGGAGTACAAGGGAGTCTTTTCAACTTCTGAAGGCTTTTGAAGGAATTGTGAATGAATATGATCAACCCACTAAATATAGACTTAATAGAATTAATCCCTTCAACCCTTGTTTTCAGCAAAACTAATTGCTATAATTTCTCATGTAGGTGAATACCCAATTTGCCCTTCAAATTTTCAAGTTGATTTCCAACAAGCGCCTTGATAGAAGAATCAGTTAGCTGAAGCTCAGAGAACCTATGTTTCAGTTCAAATGATTTCTTCTCTCCAAAGTCAATAGGGTTTAAGGAAATGTTGAATGTTTTCAGATTATCACACCACAATGTCACAACATCTTGTGTAACATTGTCTTCAGGTAGCATCTGTGTTGACCAGAATTTTTGAGAACAGGATTTATGAGACTTGTTCTTTGCCACATCACATATATTATCAGCCTGTAGTTTAGGAGTTCTTCTGACATCTTCCATAGGAATAGCTCTTTTCATTCCTTCAAGTTTATGCTGCCACTGTTTCATATCTTTTTCTTCTTTGATGATTTGACTCCAAGTGTGGATATCAGTGTTCTCAGGCTGCCACACATAACAGTTATTTTTGGATTTTATTCCTCTCATTACAATATCTAGTTTTTCATTAAACACTAGACATTCAGATCTTGAGAAGTTGACCATGAATCCTAGATCACATAATTGACTGATGCTGATGAGATTAGTAGTCAACCCTTTTACCAGCAGTACCTTATTCAGACTTGGAACTCCAGGGTAGTTCAAATTACCAACTCCTTTGATTTCTCCTTTAGCACCATCTCCAAAGGTCACAAAACTGGTGGTGTGAGGCATAACATTATTGAGGAGATTTTTGAATCCAGTCATGTGTCTGGAACATCCACTGTCAAAGTACCAATCTTCCTTTGCTGAGATCTTTAGGGAAGTGTGTGCTATCAGTGCAATAGCCTTTTTCTTCCATTGAGAAGCGTGTGGTACCTTTTTAGACTTAGGTTTGACATCTGATTTCTGATTAGGATATCCATGTAGTCTGTAGCAGAAGGGCTTTATGTGACCATATTTCCCACAATGATGACATCTCCATCTTTGGTACCTCTTCTTCATGTGTCTCTGTCCCTGATGTTGAGAGTAATGTTGAGACATCTGGTTTGACATTTGCTTCCTGGTAACAACTTTCTTTGTTTCCACAAATCCTAGCCCAGATTTATTTCCCATATTTTGTCCAGTCTGAAGAATCTCTTCCAATTTGTCTGTTCCATTTGTCAACATCTTGACTGATTTGGTCATTTGATTCAGTTGTGAGTTCAGCAGTTGAACTTCTCCTTCTAAACGACTTATAGTTTCAAGATTTGCTTTCTTTTCAGCCTCCAGCTTTACAATGAGTTTTGATTGTTTCTCATTTTGCACACAGACTTCACCACTTCTGATACACAATTTCTTGTAGGTATCAGCCAGTTCTTCAAATGTTACTTCTTCATCACTGGTGTCACTTTCAGAAGTACAAACACTAGTTAGGGCAGTAACTAGTTTGGCAGATTCTTCTTCAGAATTGCTTTCTGAATCATAGTCAGACCAAGTAACAGTCATTCCTTTCTTTTGCTTCTTAAGAAAGGTAGGACATTCAGCTCGAATATGTCCATATCCTTCACATCCATGGCATTGAATTCCTCTGCCTTGGTTTTCCTTATCTTCTGATCTTGGTCTTCTGCTGGAACTGTCAATGTCAGAAGGAATGTTATGAACATTTGACCTTGACTTTGGGTCCATTCTTTTGATGAGCCTGTTGAACTGTCTTCCAAGCATGGCAATGGCTTCTGATATGTTTTCTTCTTCATCCTCCTTGTGTTCAACATCAGTGTTGGTTACAAGTGCTATGCTTTTGTTCTTCTTGTCACCATTATCAGTGATCCCCATCTCAAAAGTCTGAAGAGACCCAATAAGTTCATCCACTTTTAACTTGCTAATGTCCTGGGCTTCCTCTATGGCAGTTACCTTCATTGCAAATCTTTTAGGCAAGGATCTGAGAATCTTCCTCACCAGTTTTTCTTCTGACATTTTTTCTCCCAGTGCTCCTGAGGTGTTGGCAATCTCCAAGATGTTCATGTGAAATTCATGGATGGTTTCATCTTCCATCATTTTTAGATTCTCAAACTTAGTGGTTAACATCTGAAGCCTTGACATCTTTACTTTGGAAGTGCCCTCATGAGTAGTTTTGAGGGTGTCCCAAACTTCCTTGGCCAGTTCATATTGATGTACTAATCTGAAGATGTTTCTATCAATTCCATTGAACAAGGCATTTAAGGCTTTTGAATTTCCCAGAGCTAACTCATCTTCTTCTTTACTCCAATCTTCCTCAGGCTTCAGACTGATTGTCCCATCTCTTTCAGTTATGGTGGGATGAATCCATCCTTTGTCAGCAGCTCTCCAAGCCTTTTTGTCCAGAGATTTTAGGAAGGCAATCATACGAGGTTTCCAGTAGTCATAATTAGTTCCATCCAGAATGGGTGGTCTGTTTCCAAAAACTCCTTCTTTGTCCATAGTGCCAGAAAGTGATATCCCTAGATCTCACCCAGTAATACAGGCAGGGTGCCTGCTCTGATACCAATTGAAAATTCTGGCTACAGATACTCAATGTCACGTCCAATGTTATGACACCGTATCTGACTTACTATATGACAGTAAATACAAAAGCAGTAAATAACACAGTCAATTGTTTACCCAGTTCAGTGTGCAACAACACCTACTCTGGGGGCTACCAAGCCAGGGAGAGAATCCACTATAAGAGATGTTAATTCAGGAATAAACCAACCAGTTTATCTCCTTCACTTAAGATCTACCCAATGCAATTCTAATCTAAGTACAACTTAAACCTGAGTTCCTACTCACTCCCCCTCAATCACAGCAGTGATACATAAACCAATTTGACTTGAGAATTGATGAAGACACTCTTCAAAACACACACTTGATTAAGCTTCACAGCTTTTTAATCAAGTAACACAATCACTCGTGCTTCACAGCTTTGAGTGATGTACACAACTAACTTGACTCTGCTTCACAGCTTTAGTCAAGTAACATTCAAACACTCTTGCTTCAAAGCTTTGAGTGCTACACAACCCTTACAATTGAAACCTATTCCAAGACACTTATCACAATGATAATTGCTTGGAGTACAATAAACAAATCTATACAGATTACAAACTTGATCTTCTAATCAATCAGCTGGGATCACTTCAAAAACCGCAGCTCTGTTGAATATATAGCAGCTGCAACTTCAGTTAGGGTTTCCAAAAACCTAGGGTTGATTCCTCTTGACCTAATGACCAGGTCACAGTACTTTGTTGATCAGGTTAGGATTGAGCGAGGTTACTCCTCAGAAAACGCAGGATTCTGTTTAAGAAGGACTGAGTTATTTCCTGAAAAAACTCAGACTTATCCAATCCTGTAATCCTGCTAGTTCAGAACAGGATGTCATAACATCTGTTATGACATCTGAGAAAACCTGTCTACTGATTAGCTAAATGTGATCATTTTGCAAACATGCTCAGATACACACTTATAAACATCAGTATTTGAGTTACAATATTTTTCTGCATATGTACCTAAAGAGTTAGTACAACCTGAACTAGAATGTTATGACATCAGTCATGACATTCACACATACACTTGGAATTTACCAAAAATGCAAGCCAATACCTAAACACCTACAGTTGACATAGTTGTTGTTGTTGTTGTTGTTTATTTGACATTGTTGTTGTTGTTGTTGACGTTGTTGTTGTTGTTGTTTATTTGACGTTGTTGTTGTTTATTTGACGTTGTTGCTGTTGTTGTTTATTTGACGTTGTTTTTGTTGTTGTTTATTTGACGTTGTTGTTGTTGTTTATTTGACGTTGTTGTTGTTGCTTATTTGACGGTGTTGTTGTTGTTGTTTTTTATTTGACGTTGTTGTTGTTTTTGTTTATTTGACGTTGTTGTTGTTGTTGACGTTGTTGTTGTTGTTGTTTATTTGATGTTGTTGTTGTTGACATAGTTGTTGTTGTTGTTGTTTATTTGACGTTGTTGTTGTTGTTGACGTTGTTGTTGTTATTTATTTGACGTTGTTGTTGTTGACATAGTTGTTGTTGTTGTTGTTGTTGTTGTTTATTTGACATTGTTGTTGTTGTTGTTGACGTTGTTGTTGTTGTTGTTTATTTGACTATGTTGTTGTTTATTTGACGTTGTTGTTGTTGTTGTTTATTTGACGTTGTTGTTGTTGTTGTTGTTTATTTGACGGTGTTATTGTTGTTATTGTTGTTGTTTATTTAACGTTGTTATTGTTGTTGTTGTTGTTTATTTGACGTTGTTGTTATTGTTGACGTTGTTGTTGTTGTTGTTGTTTATTTGATGTTGTTGTTGTTGTTGTTGACATAGTTGTTGTTGTTTATTTCACGTTGTTGTTGTTGTTGACGTTGTTGTTTATTTGATGTTGTTGTTGTTGTTTATTTGACGTTGTTGTTGTTGTTTATTTTACGTTGTTATTGTTGTTGTTGTTTATTTGACGTAGTTGTTATTGTCGATGTTGTTGTTGTTTATTTGATGTTGTTGTTGTTGACATGGTTGTTATGGTTTATTTCACGTTGTTGTTGATTTTGACGTTGTTGTTTATTTGACGTTGTTGTTGTTGTTTATTTGACGTTGTTGTTGTTGTTGCTGACGTTGTTGTTGTTGTTGTTGTTTATTTGACGTTGTTGTTGTTTATTTAACATTGTTGTTGTTGTTGACGGTGTTGTTGTTGTTGTTGTTGTTTTGTTTATTTGACAGTATTGTTGTTGTTGTTGTTTATTTGACGTTGTTGTTGTTGTTGACGTTGTTGTTGTTGTTTATTTGACGTTTTTGTTGTTGTTGACATAGTTGTTGTTGTTGTTGTTTATTTGACGTTGTTTTTGTTATTGAGGTTGTTGTTGTTGTTTATTTGACGTTGTTTTTGTTGTTGAGGTTGTTGTTGTTGTTGTTTATTTGACGTTGTTGTTGTTGTTATTTTTTATTTGACGTTGTTGTTATTGTTGTTTATTTGACGTTGTTATTGTTGTTGTTTATTTGACGGTGTTGTTGTTGTTGTTGTTGTTGTTGTTGTTGTTTATTTTACGTTGTTATTGTCGTTGTTGTTTATTTGACGTTGTTGTTGTTGTTGACGTTGTTGTTGTTGTTTATTTGATGTTGTTGTTGTTCACATAGTTGTTGTTTATTTCACGTTGTTGTTGTTGTTGTTGACGTTGTTGTTTATTTGACGTTGTTGTTGTTTATTTGACGTTGTTGTTGTTGTTGACGTTGTTGTTGTTGTTGTTGTTGTTTATTTGACGTTGTTGTTGTTGGTTATTTGACATTGTTGTTGTTGACGGTGTTGTTGTTGTTGTTTATTTGACATTGTTGTTGTTGTTGTTGACGTTGTTGTTGTTTATTTGATGTTGTTGTTGTTGATGTTGTTGTTGTTGTTGTTTATTTGACGTTGTTGTTGTTTATTTGATGTTGTTGTTGTTGACGTTGTTGTTGTTATTATTGTTTATTTGACGTTGTTGTTGTTGTTTATTTGACGTAGTTGTTGTTGTTGACGTTGTTGTTGTTGTTGTTTATTTGACGTTTTTGTTGTTGTTGTTTTTGTTGTTGTTTATTTGACGTTGTTGTTGTTATTGTTTATTTGACGTTGTTGTTGTTATTGTTTATTTGACGTTGTTGTTGTTGTTGTTGTTTATTTGACGTTGTTGTTGTTGTTGTTGTTATTGTTGTTGTTGTTGTTGTTTATTTGACGTTGTTGTTGTTATTTATTTGACGTTGTTGTTGTTGTTTATTTGACGTTGTTGTTGTTGTCGAGTTGTTGTTGTTGTTGTTTATTTGACGTTGTTGTTGTTGTTGTTGTTTATTTGACATTGTTGTTGTTGTTGACGGTGTTGTCGTTGTTTATTTGACATTGTTGTTGTTATTGTTGTTGTTGTTGTTTATTTGACATTGTTGTTGTTGTTGTTTATTTGACGTTGTTGTTGTTGTTGTTGACGTTGTTGTTGTTGTTGTTTATTTGACGTTGTTGTTGTTTATTTGACGTTGTTGTTGTTGTTGTTTATTTGACGTTGTTGTTGTTGTTTATTTGACGTTGTTGTTGTTGTTGTTGAGTTGTTGTTGTTGTTGTTTATTTGACGTTGTTGTTGTTGTTGTTTATTTGACATTGTTGTTGTTGTTGACGGTGTTGTTGTTGACGGTGTTGTTGTTGTTGTTGTTTATTTGACATTGTTGTTGTTATTGTTGTTGTTGTTGTTGTTGTTTATTTGACATTGTTGTTGTTGTTGTTTATTTGACGTTGTTGTTGTTGTTGTTTATTTGACGTTGTTCTTGTTGTTTATTTGACATTGTTGTTGTTGTTGTTTATTTGACGTTGTTGTTGTTGTTGACTTTGTTGTTGTTGTTGTTGTTTATTTGACGTTGTTATTGTTGTTTATTTGACATTGTGGTTGTTGTTATTGTTTATTTGACGTTGTTGTTGTTGTTGTTGTTTATTTGACGTTGTTGTTGTTGTTTTTGACGTTGTTGTTGTTGTTGTTGTTGTTTATTTGACGTTGTTGTTGTTGTTGACGTTGTTGTTGTTGTTGTTTATTTGACGTTGTTGTTGTTGTTGTTTATTTGACGTTGTTGTTGTTGTTGTTTATTTGACGTTGTTGTTGTTGTTGTTGTTTACTTGACGTTGTTGTTATTATTGATGTTGTTGTTGTTGTTTATTTGACGTTGTTGTTGTTGTTGTTGACATAGTTATTGTTGTTGTTTATTTGACGTTGTTGTTGTTGTTGTTTATTTGACATTGTTGTTGTTGTTGTTGACGGTGTTGTTGTTGTTGTTGTTGTTGTTTATTTGACATTGTTGTTGTTGTTGTTGTTGACGTTGTTGTTGTTGTTGGCGGTGTTGTTGTTGTTGTTGTTGTTGTTGTTTATTTGACATTGTTGTTGTTGTTGTTGACGTTGTTGTTGTTGTTTATTTGACGTTGTTGTTGTTGTTTATTTGACGTAGTTGTTGTTGTTGACGTTGTTGTTGTTTATTTGATGTTTTTGTTGTTGTTGATGTTGTTGTTGTTTTTGTTGTTGTTTATTTGACGTTGTTGTTGTTTAATTGACGTTGTTGTTGTTTATTTGACGTTGTTGTTGTTGTTATTTTTTATTTGACGTTGTTGTTATTGTTGTTAATTTGACGTTGTTATTCTTGTTGTTTATTTGACGGTGTTGTTGTTGTTGTTGTTGTTGTTTATTTTACGTTGTTATTGTTGTTGTTGTTTATTTGACGTTGTTGTTGTTGTTGACGTTGTTGTTGTTGTTTATTTGATGTTGTTGTTGTTCACATAGTTGTTGTTGTTTATTTCACGTTGTTGTTGTTGACGTTGTTGTTTATTTGACGTTGTTGTTGTTGTTTATTTGACGTTGTTGTTGTTGACGTTGTTGTTGTTGTTGTTGTTGTTTATTTGACGTTGTTGTTGTTGGTTATTTGACATTGTTGTTGTTGACGGTGTTGTTGTTGTTGTTGTTTATTTGACATTGTTGTTGTTGTTGTTGTTGTTGACGTTGTTGTTGTTTATTTGATGTTGTTGTTGTTGATGTTGTTGGTGTTGTTTATTTGACGTTGTTGTTGTTTATTTGACGTTGTTGTTGTTGACGTTGTTGTTGCTGTTATTGTTTATTTGACGTTGTTGTTGTTGTTTATTTGACGTAGTTGTTGTTGTTGACGTTGTTGTTGTTGTTGTTGTTGTTTATTTGACGTTTTTGTTGTTGTTGTTTTTGTTGTTGTTTATTTGACGTTGTTGTTGTTATTGTTTATTTGCGTTGTTGTTGTTGTTGTTGTTTATTTGACGTTGTTGTTGTTGTTGTTGTTATTGTTGTTGTTGTTGTTGTTGTTTATTTGACGTTGTTGTTGTTGTTTATTTGACGTTGTTGTTGTTGTTGTTGTTGTTTATTTGACGTAGTTGTTGTTGTTGACGTTGTTGTTGTTGTTGTTTATTTGATGTTTTTGTTGTTGTTGTTTTTGTTGTTGTTTATTTGACGTTGTTGTTGTTATTGTTTATTTGACGTTGTTGTTGTTATTGTTTATTTGACGTTGTTGTTGTTGTTGTTGTTTATTTGACGTTGTTGTTGTTGTTGTTGTTATTGTTGTTGTTGTTGTTGTTTATTTGACGTTGTTGTTGTTGTTTATTTGACGTTGTTGTTGTTGTTTATTTGACGTTGTTATTGTTGTCGAGTTGTTGTTGTTGTTGTTTATTTGACGTTGTTGTTGTTGTTGTTGTTTATTTGACATTGTTGTTGTTGTTGACAGTGTTGTCGTTGTTTATTTGACATTGTTGTTGTTATTGTTGTTGTTGTTGTTTATTTGACATTGTTGTTGTTGTTGTTTATTTGACGTTGTTGTTGTTGTTGTTGACGTTGTTGTTGTTGTTGTTTATTTGACGTTGTTGTTGTTTATTTGACGTTGTTGTTGTTGTTGTTTATTTGACGTTGTTGTTGTTGTTTATTTGACGTTGTTGTTGTTGTTGTTGAGTTGTTGTTGTTGTTGTTTATTTGACGTTGTTGTTGTTGTTGTTTATTTGACATTGTTGTTGTTGT
The DNA here is from genome assembly GCA_948472305.1 of Vicia faba. NCBI lineage: Eukaryota > Viridiplantae > Streptophyta > Magnoliopsida > Fabales > Fabaceae > Vicia > Vicia faba. The sequence goes on from OX451735.1 coordinate 1,203,440,192, forward strand.
TGACGGTGTTGTTGTTGACGGTGTTGTTGTTGTTGTTGTTTATTTGACATTGTTGTTGTTATTGTTGTTGTTGTTGTTGTTGTTTATTTGACATTGTTGTTGTTGTTGTTTATTTGACGTTGTTGTTGTTGTTTATTTGACGTTGTTGTTGTTGTTTATTTGACGTTGTTGTTGTTGTTGTTTATTTGACGTTGTTGTTGTTGACTTTGTTGTTGTTGTTGTTGTTTATTTGACGTTGTTATTGTTGTTTATTTGACATTGTGGTTGTTGTTATTGTTTATTTGACGGTGTTGTTGTTGTTGTTTATTTGATGTTGTTGTTGTTGTTGACATTGTTGTTGTTGTTGTTGTTGTTGTTGTTGTTTATTTGACGTTGTTGTTGTTGTTGACGTTGTTGTTGTTGTTGTTTATTTGACGTTGTTGTTGTTGTTTATTTGACGTTGTTGTTGATGTTGTTTATTTGACGTTGTTGTTGTTGTTGTTTACTTGACGTTGTTGTTATTATTGATGTTGTTGTTGTTGTTTATTTGACGTTGTTGTTGTTGTTGTTGTTGACATAGTTATTGTTGTTGTTTATTTGACGTTGTTGTTGTTGTTGTTTATTTGACATTGTTGTTGTTGTTGTTGACGGTGTTGTTGTTGTTGTTGTTTATTTGACATTGTTGTTGTTGTTGTTGTTGTTGTTGTTGACGTTGTTGTTGTTGTTGGCGGTGTTGTTGTTGTTGTTGTTGTTGTTGTTGTTTATTTGACATTGTTGTTGTTGTTGTTGACGTTGTTGTTGTTGTTTATTTGACGTTGTTGTTTATTTGACGTTGTTGTTGTTGTTTATTTGACGTAGTTGTTGTTGTTGACGTTGTTGTTGTTGTTTATTTGATGTTTTTGTTGTTGTTGATGTTGTTGTTGTTTTTGTTGTTGTTTATTTGACGTTGTTGTTGTTTAATTGACGTTGTTGTTGTTTATTTGACGTTATTGTTGTTGTTATTTTTTATTTGACGTTGTTGTTATTGTTGTTTATTTGACGTTGTTATTCTTGTTGTTTATTTGACAGTGTTGTTGTTGTTGTTGTTGTTGTTTATTTTACGTTGTTATTGTTGTTGTTGTTTATTTGACGTTGTTGTTGTTGTTGACGTTGTTGTTGTTGTTTATTTGATGTTGTTGTTGTTCACATAGTTGTTGTTGTTTATTTCACGTTGTTGTTGTTGTTGACGTTGTTGTTTATTTGACGTTGTTGTTGTTGTTTATTTGATGTTGTTGTTGTTGACGTTGTTGTTGTTGTTGTTGTTGTTTATTTGACGTTGTTGTTGTTGGTTATTTAACATTGTTGTTGTTGACGGTGTTGTTGTTGTTGTTGTTTATTTGACGTTGTTGTTGTTGTTGTTGTTGACGTTGTTGTTGTTTATTTGATGTTGTTGTTGTTGATGTTGTTGGTGTTGTTTATTTGACGTTGTTGTTGTTTATTTGACGTTGTTGTTGTTGACGTTGTTGTTGCTGTTATTGTTTATTTGACGTTGTTGTTGTTGTTTATTTGACGTAGTTGTTGTTGTTGACGTTGTTGTTGTTGTTGTTTATTTGACGTTTTTGTTGTTGTTGTTTTTGTTGTTGTTTATTTGACGTTGTTGTTGTTATTGTTTATTTGCGTTGTTGTTGTTGTTGTTGTTTATTTGACGTTGTTGTTGTTGTTGTTGTTATTGTTGTTGTTGTTGTTGTTTATTTGACGTTGTTGTTGTTGTTTATTTGACGTTGTTGTTGTTGTTGTTTATTTGACGTAGTTGTTGTTGTTGACGTTGTTGTTGTTGTTGTTGTTTATTTGACGTTTTTGTTGTTGTTGTTTTTGTTGTTGTTTATTTGACGTTGTTGTTGTTATTGTTTATTTGACGTTGTTGTTGTTATTGTTTATTTGACGTTGTTGTTGTTGTTGTTGTTTATTTGACGTTGTTGTTGTTGTTGTTATTGTTGTTGTTGTTGTTGTTTATTTGACGTTGTTGTTGTTGTTTATTTGACGTTGTTGTTGTTGTTTATTTGACGTTGTTGTTGTTGTCGAGTTGTTGTTGTTGTTGTTTATTTGACGTTGTTGTTGTTGTTGTTGTTTATTTGACATTGTTGTTGTTGTTGACGGTGTTGTCGTTGTTTATTTGACATTGTTGTTGTTATTGTTGTTGTTGTTGTTTATTTGACATTGTTGTTGTTGTTGTTTATTTGACGTTGTTGTTGTTGTTGTTGACGTTGTTGTTGTTGTTGTTTATTTGACGTTGTTGTTGTTTATTTGACGTTGTTGTTGTTGTTGTTTATTTGACGTTGTTGTTGTTGTTTATTTGACGTTGTTGTTGTTGTTGTTGAGTTGTTGTTGTTGTTGTTTATTTGACGTTGTTGTTGTTGTTGTTTATTTGACATTGTTGTTGTTGTTGACGGTGTTGTTGTTGACGGTGTTGTTGTTGTTGTTGTTTATTTGACATTGTTGTTGTTATTGTTGTTGTTGTTGTTGTTGTTTATTTGACATTGTTGTTGTTGTTGTTTATTTGACGTTGTTGTTGTTGTTGTTTATTTGACGGTGTTGTTGTTGTTTATTTGACGTTGTTGTTGTTGTTGTTTATTTGACGTTGTTGTTGTTGTTGACTTTGTTGTTGTTGTTGTTGTTTATTTGACGTTGTTATTGTTGTTTATTTGACATTGTGGTTGTTGTTATTGTTTATTTGACGGTGTTGTTGTTGTTGTTTATTTGATGTTGTTGTTGTTGTTGTTGACATTGTTGTTGTTGTTGTTGTTGTTGTTGTTTATTTGACGTTGTTGTTGTTGTTGACGTTGTTGTTGTTGTTGTTTATTTGACGTTGTTGTTGTTGTTTATTTGACGTTGTTGTTGATGTTGTTTATTTGACGTTGTTGTTGTTGTTGTTGTTTACTTGACGTTGTTGTTATTATTGATGTTGTTGTTGTTGTTTATTTGACGTTGTTGTTGTTGTTGTTGACATAGTTATTGTTGTTGTTTATTTGACGTTGTTGTTGTTGTTGTTTATTTGACATTGTTGTTGTTGTTGTTGACGGTGTTGTTGTTGTTGTTGTTGTTTATTTGACATTGTTGTTGTTGTTGTTGTTGTTGTTGACGTTGTTGTTGTTGTTGGCGGTGTTGTTGTTGTTGTTGTTGTTGTTGTTTATTTGACATTGTTGTTGTTGTTGTTGACGTTGTTGTTGTTGTTTATTTGACGTTGTTGTTGTTGTTTATTTGACGTAGTTGTTGTTGTTGACGTTGTTGTTGTTGTTTATTTGATGTTTTTGTTGTTGTTGATGTTGTTGTTGTTTTTGTTGTTGTTTATTTGACGTTGTTGTTGTTTAATTGACGTTGTTGTGGTTTATTTGACGTTGTTGTTGTTGTTATTTTTTATTTGACGTTGTTGTTATTGTTGTTTATTTGACGTTGTTATTCTTGTTGTTTATTTGACGGTGTTGTTGTTGTTGTTGTTGTTTATTTTACGTTGTTATTGTTGTTGTTGTTTATTTGACGTTGTTGTTGTTGTTGACGTTGTTGTTGTTGTTTATTTGATGTTGTTGTTGTTCACATAGTTGTTGTTGTTTATTTCACGTTGTTGTTGTTGTTGACGTTGTTGTTGTTGTTGTTGTTGTTGTTGTTTATTTGACGTTGTTGTTGTTGGTTATTTGACATTGTTGTTGTTGACGGTGTTGTTGTTGTTTATTTGACATTGTTGTTGTTGTTGTTGTTGTTAACGTTGTTGTTGTTTATTTGATGTTGTTGTTGTTGATGTTGTTGGTGTTGTTTATTTGACGTTGTTGTTGTTTATTTGACGTTGTTGTTGTTGACGTTGTTGTTGCTGTTATTGTTTATTTGACGTTGTTGTTGTTGTTTATTTGACGTAGTTGTTGTTGTTGACGTTGTTGTTGTTGTTGTTGTTTATTTGACGTTTTTGTTGTTGTTGTTTTTGTTGTTGTTTATTTGACGTTGTTGTTGTTATTGTTTATTTGCGTTGTTGTTGTTGTTGTTGTTTATTTGACGTTGTTGTTGTTGTTGTTGTTATGGTTGTTGTTGTTGTTGTTGTTTATTTGACGTTGTTGTTGTTGTTTATTTGACGTTGTTGTTGTTGTTGTTTATTTGACGTTGTTGTTGTTGTCGAGTTATTATTGTTGTTGTTTATTTGACGTTGTTGTTGTTGTTATTGTTTATTTGACATTGTTGTTATTGTTGACGGTGTTGTTGTTGTTTATTTGACATTGTTGTTGTTATTGTTGTTGTTGTTGTTTATTTGACATTGTTGTTGTTGTTGTTTATTTGACGTTGTTGTTGTTGTTGTTGACGTTGTTGTTGTTGTTGTTTATTTGACGTTGTTGTTGTTAATTTGACGTTGTTGTTGTTGTTTATTTGACGTTGTTGTTGTTGTTGTTTATTTGACGTTGTTGTTGTTGTTGAGTTGTTGTTGTTGTTGTTTATTTGACGTTGTTGTTGTTGTTGTTTATTTGACATTGTTGTTGTTGTTGACGGTGTTGTTGTTGACGGTGTTGTTGTTGTTGTTGTTTATTTGACATTGTTGTTGTTATTGTTGTTGTTGTTGTTGTTGTTTATTTGACATTGTTGTTGTTGTTGTTTATTTGACGTTGTTGTTGTTGTTGTTTATTTGACGTTGTTGTTGTTGTTTATTTTAACGTTGTTGTTGTTGTTGTTTATTTGACGTTGTTGTTGTTGTTGACTTTGTTGTTGTTGTTGTTTATTTGACGTTGTTGTTGTTGTTTATTTGACATTGTGGTTGTTGTTATTGTTTATTTGACGTTGTTGTTGTTGTTGTTGTTTATTTGACGTTGTTGTTGTTGTTATTGACGTTGTTGTTGTTGTTGTTTATTTGACGTTGTTGTTGTTGTTGACGTTGTTGTTGTTGTTGTTGTTTATTTGACGATGTTGTTGTTGTTGTTTATTTGACGTTGTTGTTGTTGTTGTTTATTTGACGTTATTGTTGTTGTTCTTGTTTACTTGACGTTGTTGTTATTATTGATGTTGTTGTTGTTGTTGTTTATTTGACGTTGTTGTTGTTGTTGTTGTTGACATAGTTATTGTTGTTGTTTATTTGACGTTGTTGTTGTTGTTGTTGTTTATTTGACATTGTTGTTGTTGTTGTTGACGGTGTTGTTGTTGTTGTTGTTGTTTATTTGACATTGTTGTTGTTGTTGTTGTTGACGTTGTTGTTGTTGTTGGCGGTGTTGTTGTTGTTGTTGTTGTTAATGTTGTTGTTTATTTGACATTGTTGTTGTTGTTGTTGACGTTGTTGTTGTTGTTTATTTGACGTTGTTGTTGTTGTTTATTTGACGTAGTTGTTGTTGTTGACGTTGTTGTTGTTGTTTATTTGATGTTTTTGTTGTTGTTGATGTTGTTGTTGTTTTTGTTGTTGTTTATTTGACGTTGTTGTTGTTTAATTGACGTTGTTGTTGTTTATTTGACGTTGTTGTTGTTGTTGTTGTTGTTGTTGTTGTTGTTGTTGTTGTTGTTGTTGTTTAATTGACGCTGTTGTTGTTTATTTGACGTTGTTGTTGTTGTTATTGTTGTTGTTGTTGTTTATTTGACGTTGTTGTTTATTTGACATTGTTGTTGTTGTTTATTTGACATTATTGTTGTTGTTTATTTGACGTTGTTGTTGTTGTTGTTTATTTGACGTTGTTGTTGTTGTTGACGTTGTTGTTATTGTTGTTGTTTGTTTGACGTTGTTGTTGTTGTTTATTTGACATTGTTGTTGTTGTTGTTATTGTTTATTTGACGCTGTTGTTGTTGTTTATTTGACGTTGTTGTTGTTGTTGTTTATTTGACGTTGTTGTTGACGTTGTTTTTGTTGTTGTTTATTTGACGCTGTTGTTGTTGTTTATTTGACGTTGTTGTTGTTGCTTATTTGATGGTGTTGTTGTTGTTGTTTATTTGACGTTGTCGTTGTTGTTGACGTTGTTGTTGTTGTTGACGTTGTTGTTGTTGTTGTTTATTTGACGTTGTTGTTGACATAGTTGTTGTTGTTGTTGTTTATTTGACGTTGTTGTTGTTGTTGACGTTGTTGTTGTTGTTGTTTATTATACGTTGTTGTTGTTGACATAGTTGTTGTTGTTGTTTATTTGACGTTGTTGTTGTTGTTGTTGACGTTGTTGTTGTTGTTGTTTATTTGACGTTGTTGTTGTTGTTTATTTGACATTGTTGTTGTTGTTATTGTTTATTTGACGTTGTTGTTGTTGTTGTTGTTGTTTATTTGACGTTTTGTTGTTGTTGTTGACGTTGTTGTTGTTGTTGTTTATTTGACGTTGTTGTTGTTGACGTTGTTCTTGTTGTTGTTTATTTGATGTTGTTGTTGTTGTTTATTTGACGTTGTTGTTGTTGTTTATTTGACGTTGTTGTTGTTGTTGTTGTTGTTGTTGTTTACTTGACGTTGTTGTTGTTGTTGTTTATTTGACGTTGTTGTTGTTGTTGTTGTTTATTTAACGTTGTTGTTGTTGTTGAGTTGTTGTTGTTGTTGTTGTTTATTTGACGTTGTTGTTGTTGTTGTTTATTTGACATTGTTGTTGTTGTTGACGGTGTTGTTGTTGTTGTTGTTTATTTGACATTGTTGTTGTTATTGTTGTTGTTGTTTATTTGACATTGTTGTTGTTGTTGTTTATTTGACGTTGTTGTTGTTGTTGTTTATTTGACGTTGTTGTTGTTGTTTATTTGACGTTGTTGTTGTTGTTGTTTATTTGACGTTGTTGTTGTTGTTTATTTGACGTTGTTGTTGTTGTTGTTTATTTGACGTTGTTGTTGTTGTTGACTTTGTTGTTGTTGTTTTTTATTTGACGTTGTTGTTGTTGTTTATTTGACATTGTGGTTGTTGTTATTGTTTATTTGACGTTGTTGTTGTTGTTGTTTATTTGACGTTGTTGTTGTTGTTGTGGACGTTGTTGTTGTTGTTGTTGTTGTTGTTGTTTATTTGACGTTGTTGTTGTTGTTGACGTTGTTGTTGTTGTTGTTTATTTGACGTTGTTGTTGTTGTTGTTTATTTGACGTTGTTGTTGTTGTTGTTGTTTATTTGACGTTGTTGTTGTTGTTGTTGTTGTTGTTTACTTGACGTTGTTGTTATTATTGATGTTGTTGTTGTTGTTGTTTATTTGACGTTGTTGTTGTTGTTGTTGACATAGTTATTGTTGTTGTTTATTTGACGTTGTTGTTGTTGTTGTTTATTTGACGTTGTTGTTGTTGTTTATTTGACGTTGTTGTTGTTGTTGTTGAGTTGTTGTTGTTGTTGTTTATTTGACGTTGTTGTTGTTGTTGTTTATTTGACATTGTTGTTGTTGTTGACGGTGTTGTTGTTGACGGTGTTGTTGTTGTTGTTGTTTATTTGACATTGTTGTTGTTATTGTTGTTGTTGTTGTTGTTGTTTATTTGACATTGTTGTTGTTGTTGTTTATTTGACGTTGTTGTTGTTGTTTATTTGACGTTGTTGTTGTTGTTTATTTGACGTTGTTGTTGTTGTTGTTTATTTGACGTTGTTGTTGTTGTTGACTTTGTTGTTGTTGTTGTTGTTTATTTGACGTTGTTATTGTTGTTTATTTGACATTGTGGTTGTTGTTATTGTTTATTTGACGGTGTTGTTGTTGTTGTTTATTTGATGTTGTTGTTGTTGTTGTTGACATTGTTGTTGTTGTTGTTGTTGTTGTTGTTTATTTGACGTTGTTGTTGTTGTTGACGTTGTTGTTGTTGTTGTTTATTTGACGTTGTTGTTGTTGTTTATTTGACGTTGTTGTTGATGTTGTTTATTTGACGTTGTTGTTGTTGTTGTTGTTTACTTGACGTTGTTGTTATTATTGATGTTGTTGTTGTTGTTTATTTGACGTTGTTGTTGTTGTTGTTGACATAGTTATTGTTGTTGTTTATTTGACGTTGTTGTTGTTGTTGTTTATTTGACATTGTTGTTGTTGTTGTTGACGGTGTTGTTGTTGTTGTTGTTGTTTATTTGACATTGTTGTTGTTGTTGTTGTTGTTGTTGACGTTGTTGTTGTTGTTGGCGGTGTTGTTGTTGTTGTTGTTGTTGTTTATTTGACATTGTTGTTGTTGTTGTTGACGTTGTTGTTGTTGTTTATTTGACGTTGTTGTTGTTGTTTATTTGACGTAGTTGTTGTTGTTGACGTTGTTGTTGTTGTTTATTTGATGTTTTTGTTGTTGTTGATGTTGTTGTTGTTTTTGTTGTTGTTTATTTGACGTTGTTGTTGTTTAATTGACGTTGTTGTTGTTTATTTGACGTTGTTGTTGTTGTTATTTTTTATTTGACGTTGTTGTTATTGTTGTTTATTTGACGTTGTTATTCTTGTTGTTTATTTGACGGTGTTGTTGTTGTTGTTGTTGTTTATTTTACGTTGTTATTGTTGTTGTTGTTTATTTGACGTTGTTGTTGTTGTTGACGTTGTTGTTGTTGTTTATTTGATGTTGTTGTTGTTCACATAGTTGTTGTTGTTTATTTCACGTTGTTGTTGTTGTTGACGTTGTTGTTGTTGTTGTTGTTGTTGTTTATTTGACGTTGTTGTTGTTGGTTATTTGACATTGTTGTTGTTGACGGTGTTGTTGTTGTTTATTTGACATTGTTGTTGTTGTTGTTGTTGTTAACGTTGTTGTTGTTTATTTGATGTTGTTGTTGTTGATGTTGTTGGTGTTGTTTATTTGACGTTGTTGTTGTTTATTTGACGTTGTTGTTGTTGACGTTGTTGTTGCTGTTATTGTTTATTTGACGTTGTTGTTGTTGTTTATTTGACGTAGTTGTTGTTGTTGACGTTGTTGTTGTTGTTGTTGTTGTTTATTTGACGTTTTTGTTGTTGTTGTTTTTGTTGTTGTTTATTTGACGTTGTTGTTGTTATTGTTTATTTGCGTTGTTGTTGTTGTTGTTGTTTATTTGACGTTGTTGTTGTTGTTGTTGTTATGGTTGTTGTTGTTGTTGTTGTTTATTTGACGTTGTTGTTGTTGTTTATTTGACGTTGTTGTTGTTGTTGTTTATTTGACGTTGTTGTTGTTGTCGAGTTATTATTGTTGTTGTTTATTTGACGTTGTTGTTGTTGTTATTGTTTATTTGACATTGTTGTTATTGTTGACGGTGTTGTTGTTGTTTATTTGACATTGTTGTTGTTATTGTTGTTGTTGTTGTTTATTTGACATTGTTGTTGTTGTTGTTTATTTGATGTTGTTGTTGTTGTTGTTGACGTTGTTGTTGTTGTTGTTTATTTGACGTTGTTGTTGTTAATTTGACGTTGTTGTTGTTGTTTATTTGACGTTGTTGTTGTTGTTGTTTATTTGACGTTGTTGTTGTTGTTGAGTTGTTGTTGTTGTTGTTTATTTGACGTTGTTGTTGTTGTTGTTTATTTGACATTGTTGTTGTTGTTGACGGTGTTGTTGTTGACGGTGTTGTTGTTGTTGTTGTTTATTTGACATTGTTGTTGTTATTGTTGTTGTTGTTGTTGTTGTTTATTTGACATTGTTGTTGTTGTTGTTTATTTGACGTTGTTGTTGTTGTTGTTTATTTGACGTTGTTGTTGTTGTTTATTTTAACGTTGTTGTTGTTGTTGTTTATTTGACGTTGTTGTTGTTGTTGACTTTGTTGTTGTTGTTGTTTATTTGACGTTGTTGTTGTTGTTTATTTGACATTGTGGTTGTTGTTATTGTTTATTTGACGTTGTTGTTGTTGTTGTTGTTTATTTGACGTTGTTGTTGTTGTTATTGACGTTGTTGTTGTTGTTGTTGTTTATTTGACGTTGTTGTTGTTGTTGACGTTGTTGTTGTTGTTGTTGTTTATTTGACGATGTTGTTGTTGTTGTTTATTTGACGTTGTTGTTGTTGTTGTTTATTTGACGTTATTGTTGTTGTTCTTGTTTACTTGACGTTGTTGTTATTATTGATGTTGTTGTTGTTGTTGTTTATTTGACGTTGTTGTTGTTGTTGTTGTTGACATAGTTATTGTTGTTGTTTATTTGACGTTGTTGTTGTTGTTGTTGTTTATTTGACATTGTTGTTGTTGTTGTTGACGGTGTTGTTGTTGTTGTTGTTGTTTATTTGACATTGTTGTTGTTGTTGTTGTTGACGTTGTTGTTGTTGTTGGCGGTGTTGTTGTTGTTGTTGTTGTTAATGTTGTTGTTTATTTGACATTGTTGTTGTTGTTGTTGACGTTGTTGTTGTTGTTTATTTGACGTTGTTGTTGTTGTTTATTTGACGTAGTTGTTGTTGTTGACGTTGTTGTTGTTGTTTATTTGATGTTTTTGTTGTTGTTGATGTTGTTGTTGTTTTTGTTGTTGTTTATTTGACGTTGTTGTTGTTTAATTGACGTTGTTGTTGTTTATTTGACGTTGTTGTTGTTGTTGTTGTTGTTGTTGTTGTTGTTATTGTTGTTGTTTAATTGACGCTATTGTTGTTTATTTGACGTTGTTGTTGTTGTTATTGTTGTTGTTGTTGTTTATTTGACGTTGTTGTTTATTTGACATTGTTGTTGTTGTTTATTTGACATTATTGTTGTTGTTTATTTGACGTTGTTGTTGTTGTTGTTTATTTGACGTTGTTGTTGTTGTTGACGTTGTTGTTATTGTTGTTGTTTGTTTGACGTTGTTGTTGTTGTTTATTTGACATTGTTGTTGTTGTTGTTATTGTTTATTTGACGCTGTTGTTGTTGTTTATTTGACGTTGTTGTTGTTGTTGTTTATTTGACGTTGTTGTTGACGTTGTTTTTGTTGTTGTTTATTTGACGCTGTTGTTGTTGTTTATTTGACGTTGTTGTTGTTGCTTATTTGATGGTGTTGTTGTTGTTGTTTATTTGACGTTGTCGTTGTTGTTGACGTTGTTGTTGTTGTTGACGTTGTTGTTGTTGTTGTTTATTTGACGTTGTTGTTGACATAGTTGTTGTTGTTGTTGTTTATTTGACGTTGTTGTTGTTGTTGACGTTGTTGTTGTTGTTGTTTATTATACGTTGTTGTTGTTGACATAGTTGTTGTTGTTGTTTATTTGACGTTGTTGTTGTTGTTGTTGACGTTGTTGTTGTTGTTGTTTATTTGACGTTGTTGTTGTTGTTTATTTGACATTGTTGTTGTTGTTATTGTTTATTTGACGTTGTTGTTGTTGTTGTTGTTGTTGTTTATTTGACGTTTTGTTGTTGTTGTTGACGTTGTTGTTGTTGTTGTTTATTTGACGTTGTTGTTGTTGACGTTGTTCTTGTTGTTGTTTATTTGATGTTGTTGTTGTTGTTTATTTGACGTTGTTGTTGTTGTTTATTTGACGTTGTTGTTGTTGTTGTTGTTGTTGTTGTTTACTTGACGTTGTTGTTGTTGTTGTTTATTTGACGTTGTTGTTGTTGTTGTTGTTTATTTAACGTTGTTGTTGTTGTTGAGTTGTTGTTGTTGTTGTTGTTTATTTGACGTTGTTGTTGTTGTTGTTTATTTGACATTGTTGTTGTTGTTGACGGTGTTGTTGTTGTTGTTGTTTATTTGACATTGTTGTTGTTATTGTTGTTGTTGTTTATTTGACATTGTTGTTGTTGTTGTTTATTTGACGTTGTTGTTGTTGTTGTTTATTTGACGTTGTTGTTGTTGTTTATTTGACGTTGTTGTTGTTGTTGTTTATTTGACGTTGTTGTTGTTGTTTATTTGACGTTGTTGTTGTTGTTGTTTATTTGACGTTGTTGTTGTTGTTGACTTTGTTGTTGTTGTTTTTTATTTGACGTTGTTGTTGTTGTTTATTTGACATTGTGGTTGTTGTTATTGTTTATTTGACGTTGTTGTTGTTGTTGTTGTTTATTTGACGTTGTTGTTGTTGTTGTGGACGTTGTTGTTGTTGTTGTTGTTGTTGTTTATTTGACGTTGTTGTTGTTGTTGACGTTGTTGTTGTTGTTGTTTATTTGACGTTGTTGTTGTTGTTGTTTATTTGACGTTGTTGTTGTTGTTGTTGTTTATTTGACGTTGTTGTTGTTGTTGTTGTTGTTGTTTACTTGACGTTGTTGTTATTATTGATGTTGTTGTTGTTGTTGTTTATTTGACGTTGTTGTTGTTGTTGTTGACATAGTTATTGTTGTTGTTTATTTGACGTTGTTGTTGTTGTTGTTTATTTGACATTGTTGTTGTTGTTGTTGTTGACGGTGTTGTTGTTGTTGTTTATTTGACGTAGTTGTTGTTGTTGACATTGTTGTTGTTGTTGTTGTTGTTTATTTGATGTTTTTGTTGTTGTTGATGTTGTTGTTGTTTTTGTTGTTGTTTATTTGACGTTGTTGTTGTTTAATTGACGTTGTTGTTGTTTATTTGACGTTGTTGTTGTTGTTGTTATTGTTGTTGTTTAATTGACGCTGTTGTTGTTTATTTGACGTTGTTGTTGTTGTTATTGTTGTTGTTGTTGTTTATTTGACGTTGTTGTTTATTTGACGTTGTTGTTGTTGTTTATTTGACGTTGTTGTTGTTGTTTATTTGACGTTGTTGTTGTTGTTGTTTATTTGACGTTGTTGTTGTTGACGTTGTTGTTATTGTTGTTGTTTGTTTGACGTTGTTGTTGTTGTTTATTTGACATTGTTGTTGTTGTTGTTGTTATTGTTTATTTGACGCTGTTGTTGTTGTTTATTTGACGTTGTTGTTGTTGTTGTTGTTGTTGACGTTGTTGTTGTTGTTGTTGTTTATTTGACGTTGTTGTTGACGTTGTTTTTGTTGTTGTTTATTTGACGTTGTTGTTGTTGTTTATTTGACGTTGTTGTTGTTGCTTATTTGATGGTGTTGTTGTTGTTGTTTATTTGACGTTGTTGTTGTAGTTTATTTGACGTTGTTGTTGTTGTTGACGTTGTTGTTGTTGTTGTTGTTTATTTGACGTTGTTGTTGTTGTTGTTTATTTGACGTTGTTGTTGTTGTTGTTTATTTGACGTTGTTGTTGTTGTTGTTTACTTGACGTTGTTGTTATTATTGATGTTGTTGTTGTTGTTTATTTGACGTTGTTGTTGTTGTTGTTGTTGACATAGTTATTGTTGTTGTTTATTTGACGTTGTTGTTGTTGTTTATTTGACATTGTTGTTGTTGTTGATGGTGTTGTTGTTGTTGTTGTTGTTTATTTGACATTATTGTTGTTGTTGACGTTGTTGTTGTTGTTGACAGTGTTGTTGTTGTTGTTGTTTATTTGACATTGTTGTTGTTGTTGACGTTGTTGTTGTTGTTTATTTGACGTTGTTGTTGTTGACATAGTTGTTGTTGTTGTTTATTTGACGTTGTTGACGTTGTTGTTGTTGTTGTTGTTTATTTGACGTTGTTGTTGTTGTTTATTTGACATTGTTGTTGTTGTTATTGTTTATTTGACGTTGTTGTTGTTGTTGTTTATTTGACGTTGTTGTTGTTGTTGTTGACGTTGTTGTTGTTGTTGTTGACGTTGTTGTTGTTGTTGTTTATTTGATGTTGTTGTTGTTGACGTTGTTCTTGTTGTTGTTTATTTGACGTTGTTGTTGTTGTTTATTTGACGTTGTTGTTGTTGTTGTTGTTGTTGTTTACTTGACGTTGTTGTTATTATTGACGTTGTTGTTGTTGTTTATTTGACGTTGTTGTTATTGTTGTTGTTGACATAGTTATTGTTGTTGTTTATTTGACGTTGTTGTTGTTGTTTATTTGACATTGTTGTTGTTGTTGACGGTGTTGTTGTTGTTGTTGTTGTTTATTTGACATTGTTGTTGTTGTTGTTGACGGTGTTGTTGTTGTTGTTGTTGTTGTTTATTTGACATTGTTGTTGTTGTTGTCGTTGTTTATTTGACGTTGTTGTTGTTGTTGTTGTTGTTGTTGTTGCTTACTTGACGTTGTTGTTGTTTACTTGACGTTGTTGTTGTTGTTGTTTATTTGACGTTGTTGTTGTTTACTTGACGTTGTTGTTGTTGTTTATTTGACGTTGTTGTTGTTTTTGTTGACGTTGTTGTTGTTTATTTGACGTTGTTGTTGTTTATTTGACGTTGTTGTTGTTTATTTGACGTTGTTGTTGTTTATTTGACGTTGTTGTTGTTGACGTTGTTGTTGTTGTTATTGTTTATTTGACGTTGTTGTTGTTGTTTATTTGACGTAGTTGTTGACGTTGTTGTTGTTGTTTATTTGATGTTTTTGTTGTTGTTGATGTTGTTGTTGTTTAATTGACGTTGTTGTTGTTTATTTGACGTTGTTGTTGTTGTTGTTGTTGTTATTGTTGTTGTTTAATTGACGCTGTTGTTGTTTATTTGACGTTGTTGTTGTTGTTATTGTTGTTGTTGTTGTTTATTTGACGTTGTTGTTTATTTGACGTTGTTGTTGTTGTTTATTTGACATTGTTGTTGTTGTTTATTTGATGTTGTTGTTGTTGTTGTTTATTTGACGTTGTTGTTGTTGTCGTTGTTGTTATTGTTGTTGTTTGTTTGACAATGTTGTTGTTGTTTATTTGACATTGTTGTTGTTGTTGTTATTGTTTATTTGACGTTGTTGTTGTTGTTTATTTGACGTTGTTGTTGTTGTTGTTGACGTTGTTGTTGTTGTTGTTTATTTGACGTTGTTGTTGACGTTGTTTTTGTTGTTGTTTATTTGACGTTGTTGTTGTTGTTTATTTGACGTTGTTGTTGTTGCTTATTTGATGGTGTTGTTGTTGTTGTTTTTTATTTGACGTTGTTGTTGTTTTTGTTTATTTGACGTTGTTGTTTTTATTTGACGTTGTTGTTGTTGTTTATTTGACGTTGTTGTTGTTGACATAGTTGTTGTTGTTGTTGTTTATTTGACGTTGTTGTTGTTGTTGACGTTGTTATTGTTGATTATTTGACGTTGTTGTTGTTGACATAGTTGTTGTTGTTGTTGTTGTTTATTTGACATTGTTGTTGTTGTTGTTGACGTTGTTGTTGTTGTTGTTGTTTATTTGACGTTGTTGTTGTTTATTTGACGTTGTTGCTGTTGTTGTTTATTTGACGTTGTTGTTGTTGTTGTTTATTTGACGGTGTTGTTGTTGTTATTGTTGTTGTTTATTTAACGTTGTTATTGTTGTTGTTGTTGTTGTTTATTTGACGTTGTTGTTATTGTTGACGTTGTTGTTGTTGTTGTTTATTTGATGTTGATGTTGTTGTTGTTGTAATAGTTGTTGTTCTTTATTTCACGTTGTTGTTGTTGTTGACGTTGTTGTTTATTTGACGTTGTTGTTGTTGTTTATTTGACGTTGTTGTTGTTGTTTATTTGACGTTGTTATTGTTGTCGATGTTGTTGTTGTTTATTTGATGTTGTTGTTGTTGACATGGTTGTTATGGTTTATTTCACGTTGTTGTTGATTTTGACGTTGTTGTTTATTTGACGTTGTTGTTGTTGTTTATTTGACGTTGTTGTTGTTGTTGCTGACGTTGTTGTTGTTGTTGTTGTTGTTTATTTGACGTTGTTGTTGTTGTTTATTTAACATTGTTGTTGTTGTTGACGGTGTTGTTGTTGTTGTTGTTTTGTTTATTTGACGGTATTGTTGTTGTTGTTGTTTATTTGACGTTGTTGTTGTTGTTGACGTTGTTGTTGTTGTTGTTTATTTGACGTTTTTGTTGTTGTTGACATAGTTGTTGTTGTTGTTTATTTGACGTTGTTTTTGTTGTTGAGGTTGTTGTTGTTGTTTATTTGACGTTGTTTTTGTTGTTGAGGTTGTTGTTGTTGTTGTTTATTTGACGTTGTTGTTGTTGTTATTTTTTATTTGACGTTGTTGTTATTGTTGTTTATTTGACGTTGTTATTGTTGTTGTTTATTTGACGGTGTTGTTGTTGTTGTTGTTTATTTTACGTTGTTATTGTTGTTGTTGTTTATTTGACGTTGTTGTTGTTGTTGACGTTGTTGTTGTTGTTTATTTGATGTTGTTGTTGTTCACATAGTTGTTGTTGTTTATTTCACGTTGTTGTTGTTGTTGACGTTGTTGTTTAATTGACGTTGTTGATGTTGTTTATTTGACGTTGTTGTTGTTGTTGACGTTGTTGTTGTTGTTGTTGTTTATTTGACGTTGTTGTTGTTGGTTATTTGACATTGTTGTTGTTGACGGTGTTGTTGTTGTTGTTTATTTGACATTATTGTTGTTGTTGTTGTTGACGTTGTCGTTGTTTATTTGATGTTGTTGTTGTTGATGTTGTTGTTGTTGTTTATTTGACGTTGTTGTTGTTGACGTTGTTGTTGTTGTTATTGTTTATTTGACGTTGTTGTTGTTGTTTATTTGACGTAGTTGTTGTTGTTGATGTTGTTGTTGTTGTTGTTGTTGTTGTTTATTTGACGTTTTTGTTGTTGTTGTTTTTGTTGTTGTTTATTTGACGTTGTTGTTGTTATTGTTTATTTGACGTTGTTGTTGTTGTTGTTTATTTGACGTTGTTGTTGTTGTTGTTATTGTTGTTGTTGTTGTTATTGTTGTTGTTGTTGTTGTTTATTTGACGTTGTTGTTGTTGTCGAGTTGTTGTTGTTGTTGTTTATTTGACATTGTTGTTGTTGTTGACGGTGTTGTTGTTGTTTATTTGACATTGTTGTTGTTATTGTTGTTGTTGTTGTTTATTTGACATTGTTGTTGTTGTTGTTTATTTGACGTTGTTGTTGTTGTTGTTGACGTTGTTGTTGTTGTTGTTGTTTATTTGACGTTGTTGTTGTTTATTTGACGTTGTTGTTGTTGTTGTTGTTTATTTGACGTTGTTGTTGTTGTTGTTGTTGTTTATTTGACGGTGTTGTTATTGTTATTGTTGGTGTTTATTTAACGTTTTTATTGTTGTTGTTGTTGTTTATTTGACGTTGTTGTTATTGTTGACGTTGTTGTTGTTGTTTATTTGACGTTGTTATTATTGTTGTTGTTTATTTGACGTTGTTGTTATTGTCGATGTTGTTGTTGTTTATTTGATGTTGTTGTTGTTTATTTGATGTTGTTGTTGTTGACATGGTTGTTATGGTTTATTTCACGTTGTTGTTGATTTTGACGTTGTTGTTTATTTGACGTTGTTGTTGTTGTTTATTTGACGTTGTTGTTGTTGTTGACGTTGTTGTTGTTGTTGTTGTTTATTTGACGTTGTTGTTGTTTATTTAACATTGTTGTTGTTGTTGACGGTGTTGTTGTTGTTGTTGTTGTTGTTTTGTTTATTTGACGGTATTGTTGTTGTTGTTGTTTATTTGACGTTGTTGTTGTTGTTGACGTTGTTGTTGTTATTGTTTATTTGACGTTTTTGTTGTTGTTGACATAGTTGTTGTTGTTGTTGTTTATTTGACGTTGTTTTTGTTGTTGAGGTTGTTGTTGTTGTTGTTTATTTGACGTTGTTTTTGTTGTTGAGGTTGTTGTTGTTGTTTATTTGACGTTGTTGTTGTTGTTATTTTTTATTTGACGTTGTTGTTATTGTTGTTTATTTGACGTTGTTATTGTTGTTGTTTATTTGACGGTGTTGTTGTTGTTATTGTTTATTTTACGTTGTTATTGTTGTTGTTGTTTATTTGACGTTGTTGTTGTTGTTGACGTTGTTGTTGTTGTTTATTTGATGTTGTTGTTGTTCACATAGTTGTTGTTGTTTATTTCACGTTGTTGTTGTTGTTGACGTTGTTTTTTATTTGACGTTGTTGTTGTTGTTGTTTATTTGACGTTGTTGTTGTTGTTGACGTTATTGTTGTTGTTGTTGTTGTTTATTTGACGTTGTTGTTGTTGGTTATTTGACATTGTTGTTGTTGACGGTGTTGTTGTTGTTGTTGTTTATTTGACATTGTTGTTGTTGTTGTTGTTGACGTTGTTGTTGTTTATTTGATGTTGTTGTTGTTTATTTGACGTTGTTGTTGTTTATTTGACATTGTTATTGTTGACGTTGTTGTTGTTGTTATTGTTTATTTGACGTTGTTGTTGTTGTTTATTTGACGTAGTTGTTGTTGTTGACGTTGTTGTTGTTGTTGTTGTTTATTTGACGTTTTTGTTGTTGTTGTTTTTGTTGTTGTTTATTTGACGTAGTTGTTGTTATTGTTTATTTGACGTTGTTGTTGTTGTTTATTTGACGATGTTGTTGTTGTTATTGTTATTGTTGTTGTTGTTGTTGTTGTTTATTTGACGTTGTTGTTGTTGTTTATTTGACGTTGTTGTTGTTGTTGTTTATTTGACGTTGTTGTTGTTGTTGAGTTGTTGTTGTTGTTGTTTATTTGACGTTGTTGTTGTTGTTGTTTATTTGACATTGTTGTTGTTGTTGTTTATTTGACGTTGTTGTTGTTGTTGTTGACGTTGTTGTTGTTGTTGTTGACAGTGTTGTTGTTGTTTATTTGACATTGTTGTTGTTATTGTTGTTGTTGTTGTTTATTTGACATTGTTGTTGTTGTTGTTTATTTGACGTTGTTGTTGTTGTTGACGTTGTTGTTGTTGTTGTTTATTTGACGTTGTTGTTGTTTATTTGACGTTGTTTTTGTTGTTGTTTATTTGACGTTGTTGTTGTTATTGTTAATTTGACGTTGTTGTTGTTGTTGTTTATTTGACGTTGTTGTTGTTGTTGTTATTGTTGTTTTTGTTGTTGTTGTTTATTTGACGTTGTTGTTGTTGTTTATTTGACGTTGTTGTTGTTGTTGTTTATTTGACGTTGTTGTTGTTGTTGTTTATTTGACATTGTTGTTGTTGTTGACGGTGTTGTTGTTGTTTATTTGACATTGTTGTTGTTATTGTTGTTGTTGTTGTTTATTTGACGTTGTTGTTGTTATGTATTTGACGTTGTTGTTGTTGTTGTTGTTGTTTATTTGACATTGTTGTTGTTGTTGTTTATTTGACGTTGTTGTTGTTGTTGACGTTGTTGTTGTTGTTGTTTATTTGACGTTGTTGTTGTTTATTTGACGTTGTTGTTGTTGTTGTTTATTTGACGTTGTTGTTGTTGTTGTTGTTTATTTGACGGTGTTGTTATTGTTATTGTTGGTGTTTATTTAACGTTGTTATTGTTGTTGTTGTTGTTGTTTATTTGACGTTGTTGTTATTGTTGACGTTGTTTTTGTTTTTGTTTATTTGATGTTGTTGTTGTTGTTGACATAGTTGTTGTTGTTTATTTCACGTTGTTGTTGTTGTTGACGTTGTTGTTTATTTGACGTTGTTGTTGTTGTTTATTTGACGTTGTTGTTGTTGTTTATTTGACGTTGTTATTGTTGTTGTTGTTTATTTGATGTTGTTGTTGTTGACATGGTTGTTGTGGTTTATTTCACGTTGTTGTTGATTTTGACGTTGTGGTTTATTTGACGTTGTTGTTGTTGTTTATTTGACGTTGTTGTTGTTGTTGTTGTTGTTTATTTGAATTTGTTGTTGTTGTTTATTTAACATTGTTGTTGTTGTTGACGGTGTTGTTGTTTATTTGACGTTGTTGTTGTTGTTGTTTATTTGACGGTATTGTTGTTGTTGTTTTTTATTTGAGGTTGTTGTTGTTGTTTATTTGACGTTGTTGTTGTTGTTGACGTTGTTGTTGTTGTTGTTGTTTATTTGACGTTGTTGTTGTTTATTTAACATTGTTGTTGTTGTTGACGGTGTTGTTGTTGTTGTTGTTGTTGTTTTGTTTATTTGACGGTATTGTTGTTGTTGTTGTTTATTTGACGTTGTTGTTGTTGTTGACGTTGTTGTTGTTATTGTTTATTTGACGTTTTTGTTGTTGTTGACATAGTTGTTGTTGTTGTTGTTTATTTGACGTTGTTTTTGTTGTTGAGGTTGTTGTTGTTGTTGTTTATTTGACGTTGTTTTTGTTGTTGAGGTTGTTGTTGTTGTTTATTTGACGTTGTTGTTGTTGTTATTTTTTATTTGACGTTGTTGTTATTGTTGTTTATTTGACGTTGTTATTGTTGTTGTTTATTTGACGGTGTTGTTGTTGTTATTGTTTATTTTACGTTGTTATTGTTGTTGTTGTTTATTTGACGTTGTTGTTGTTGTTGACGTTGTTGTTGTTGTTTATTTGATGTTGTTGTTGTTCACATAGTTGTTGTTGTTTATTTCACGTTGTTGTTGTTGTTGACGTTGTTTTTTATTTGACGTTGTTGTTGTTGTTGTTTATTTGACGTTGTTGTTGTTGTTGACGTTATTGTTGTTGTTGTTGTTGTTTATTTGACGTTGTTGTTGTTGGTTATTTGACATTGTTGTTGTTGACGGTGTTGTTGTTGTTGTTGTTTATTTGACATTGTTGTTGTTGTTGTTGTTGACGTTGTTGTTGTTTATTTGATGTTGTTGTTGTTTATTTGACGTTGTTGTTGTTTATTTGACATTGTTATTGTTGACGTTGTTGTTGTTGTTATTGTTTATTTGACGTTGTTGTTGTTGTTTATTTGACGTAGTTGTTGTTGTTGACGTTGTTGTTGTTGTTGTTGTTTATTTGACGTTTTTGTTGTTGTTGTTTTTGTTGTTGTTTATTTGACGTAGTTGTTGTTATTGTTTATTTGACGTTGTTGTTGTTGTTTATTTGACGATGTTGTTGTTGTTATTGTTATTGTTGTTGTTGTTGTTGTTGTTTATTTGACGTTGTTGTTGTTGTTTATTTGACGTTGTTGTTGTTGTTGTTTATTTGACGTTGTTGTTGTTGTTGAGTTGTTGTTGTTGTTGTTTATTTGACGTTGTTGTTGTTGTTGTTTATTTGACATTGTTGTTGTTGTTGTTTATTTGACGTTGTTGTTGTTGTTGTTGACGTTGTTGTTGTTGTTGTTGACAGTGTTGTTGTTGTTTATTTGACATTGTTGTTGTTATTGTTGTTGTTGTTGTTTATTTGACATTGTTGTTGTTGTTGTTTATTTGACGTTGTTGTTGTTGTTGACGTTGTTGTTGTTGTTGTTTATTTGACGTTGTTGTTGTTTATTTGACGTTGTTTTTGTTGTTGTTTATTTGACGTTGTTGTTGTTATTGTTAATTTGACGTTGTTGTTGTTGTTGTTTATTTGACGTTGTTGTTGTTGTTGTTATTGTTGTTTTTGTTGTTGTTGTTTATTTGACGTTGTTGTTGTTGTTTATTTGACGTTGTTGTTGTTGTTGTTTATTTGACGTTGTTGTTGTTGTTGTTTATTTGACATTGTTGTTGTTGTTGACGGTGTTGTTGTTGTTTATTTGACATTGTTGTTGTTATTGTTGTTGTTGTTGTTTATTTGACGTTGTTGTTGTTATGTATTTGACGTTGTTGTTGTTGTTGTTGTTGTTTATTTGACATTGTTGTTGTTGTTGTTTATTTGACGTTGTTGTTGTTGTTGACGTTGTTGTTGTTGTTGTTTATTTGACGTTGTTGTTGTTTATTTGACGTTGTTGTTGTTGTTGTTTATTTGACGTTGTTGTTGTTGTTGTTGTTTATTTGACGGTGTTGTTATTGTTATTGTTGGTGTTTATTTAACGTTGTTATTGTTGTTGTTGTTGTTGTTTATTTGACGTTGTTGTTATTGTTGACGTTGTTTTTGTTTTTGTTTATTTGATGTTGTTGTTGTTGTTGACATAGTTGTTGTTGTTTATTTCACGTTGTTGTTGTTGTTGACGTTGTTGTTTATTTGACGTTGTTGTTGTTGTTTATTTGACGTTGTTGTTGTTGTTTATTTGACGTTGTTATTGTTGTTGTTGTTTATTTGATGTTGTTGTTGTTGACATGGTTGTTGTGGTTTATTTCACGTTGTTGTTGATTTTGACGTTGTGGTTTATTTGACGTTGTTGTTGTTGTTTATTTGACGTTGTTGTTGTTGTTGTTGTTGTTTATTTGAATTTGTTGTTGTTGTTTATTTAACATTGTTGTTGTTGTTGACGGTGTTGTTGTTTATTTGACGTTGTTGTTGTTGTTGTTTATTTGACGGTATTGTTGTTGTTGTTTTTTATTTGAGGTTGTTGTTGTTGTTTATTTGACGTTGTTGTTGTTGTTGAGTTATTGTTGTTGTTGTTTATTTGACGTTGTTGTTGTTGTTGTTGTTTATTTGACATTGTTGTTGTTATTGTTGTTGTTGTTGTTTATTTGACATTGTTGTGGTTGTTGTTTATTTGACGTTGTTGTTGTTGTTGTTGACGTTGTTGTTGTTGTTTATTTGACGTTGTTGTTGTTTATTTGACGTTGTTTTTGTTGTTGTTTATTTGACGTTGTTGTTGTTATTATTTATTTGACGTTGTTGTTGTTGTTTATTTGACGTTGTTGTTGTTGTTGTTATTGTTGTTTTTGTTGTTGTTGTTTATTTGACGTTGTTGTTGTTGTTTATTTGACGTTGTTGTTGTTGTTGTTGTTTATTTGACGTTGTTGTTGTTGTTGAGTTGTTGTTGTTGTTGTTTATTTGACGTTGTTGTTGTTGTTGTTGTTGTTTATTTGACATTGTTGTTGTTGTTGACGGTGTTGTTGTTGTTTATTTGACATTGTTGTTGTTATTGTTGTTGTTGTTGTTTATTTGACGTTGTTGTTGTTATGTATTTGACGTTGTTGTTGTTGTTGTTGTTGTTGTTTATTTGACATTGTTGTTGTTGTTGTTTATTTGACGTTGTTGTTGTTGTTGTTGACGTTGTTGTTGTTGTTGTTTATTTGACGTTGTTGTTGTTTATTTGACGTTGTTGTTGTTGTTGTTTATTTGACGTTGTTGTTGTTGTTGTTTATTTGACGGTGTTGTTATTGTTATTGTTGGTGTTTATTTAACGTTGTTATTGTTGTTGTTGTTGTTGTTTATTTGACGTTGTTGTTATTATTGACGTTGTTTTTGTTTTTGTTTATTTGATGTTGTTGTTGTTGTTGACATAGTTGTTGTTGTTTATTTCACGTTGTTGTTGTTGACGTTGTTGTTTATTTGACGTTGTTGTTGTTGTTTATTTGACGTTGTTGTTGTTGTTTATTTGACGTTGTTATTGTTGTTGTTGTTTATTTGATGTTGTTGTTGTTGTTGACATGGTTGTTGTGGTTTATTTCACGTTGTTGTTGATTTTGACGTTGTGGTTTATTTGACGTTGTTGTTGTTGTTTATTTGACGTTGTTGTTGTTGTTGTTGACGTTGTTGTTGTTGTTGTTTATTTGATGTTGTTGTTGTTGTTTATTTGACATTGTTGTTGTTGTTGTTGTTGACGTTGTTGTTGTTTATTTGATGTTGTTGTTGTTTATTTGACGTTGTTGTTGTTTATTTGACATTGTTGTTGTTGACGTTGTTGTTGTTGTTATTGTTTATTTGACGTTGTTGTTGTTGTTTATTTGACGTAGTTGTTGTTGTTGACGTTGTTGTTGTTGTTGTTGTTTATTTGACGTTTTTGTTGTTGTTGTTTTTGTTGTTGTTTATTTGACGTAGTTGTTGTTATTGTTTATTTGACGTTGTTGTTGTTGTTTATTTGACGATGTTGTTGTTGTTATTGTTATTGTTGTTGTTGTTGTTGTTGTTTATTTGACGTTGTTGTTGTTGTTGTTTATTTGACGTTGTTGTTGTTGTTGTTTATTTGACGTTGTTGTTGTTGTTGAGTTGTTGTTGTTGTTGTTTATTTGACGTTGTTGTTGTTGTTGTTTATTTGACATTGTTGTTGTTGTTGTTTATTTGACGTTGTTGTTGTTGTTGTTGACGTTGTTGTTGTTGTTGTTGACAGTGTTGTTGTTGTTTATTTGACATTGTTGTTGTTATTGTTGTTGTTGTTGTTTATTTGACATTGTTGTTGTTGTTGTTTATTTGACGTTGTTGTTGTTGTTGACGTTGTTGTTGTTGTTGTTTATTTGACGTTGTTGTTGTTTATTTGACGTTGTTTTTGTTGTTGTTTATTTGACGTTGTTGTTGTTATTGTTAATTTGACGTTGTTGTTGTTGTTGTTTATTTGACGTTGTTGTTGTTGTTGTTATTGTTGTTTTTGTTGTTGTTGTTTATTTGACGTTGTTGTTGTTGTTTATTTGACGTTGTTGTTGTTGTTGTTTATTTGACGTTGTTGTTGTTGTTGTTTATTTGACATTGTTGTTGTTGTTGACGGTGTTGTTGTTGTTTATTTGACATTGTTGTTGTTATTGTTGTTGTTGTTGTTTATTTGACGTTGTTGTTGTTATGTATTTGACGTTGTTGTTGTTGTTGTTGTTGTTTATTTGACATTGTTGTTGTTGTTGTTTATTTGACGTTGTTGTTGTTGTTGACGTTGTTGTTGTTGTTGTTTATTTGACGTTGTTGTTGTTTATTTGACGTTGTTGTTGTTGTTGTTTATTTGACGTTGTTGTTGTTGTTGTTGTTTATTTGACGGTGTTGTTATTGTTATTGTTGGTGTTTATTTAACGTTGTTATTGTTGTTGTTGTTGTTGTTTATTTGACGTTGTTGTTATTGTTGACGTTGTTTTTGTTTTTGTTTATTTGATGTTGTTGTTGTTGTTGTTGACATAGTTGTTGTTGTTTATTTCACGTTGTTGTTGTTGTTGACGTTGTTGTTTATTTGACGTTGTTGTTGTTGTTTATTTGACGTTGTTGTTGTTGTTTATTTGACGTTGTTATTGTTGTTGTTGTTTATTTGATGTTGTTGTTGTTGACATGGTTGTTGTGGTTTATTTCACGTTGTTGTTGATTTTGACGTTGTGGTTTATTTGACGTTGTTGTTGTTGTTTATTTGACGTTGTTGTTGTTGTTGTTGTTGTTTATTTGAATTTGTTGTTGTTGTTTATTTAACATTGTTGTTGTTGTTGACGGTGTTGTTGTTTATTTGACGTTGTTGTTGTTGTTGTTTATTTGACGGTATTGTTGTTGTTGTTGTTTATTTGAGGTTGTTGTTGTTGTTTATTTGACGTTGTTGTTGTTGTTGAGTTGTTGTTGTTGTTGTTTATTTGACGTTGTTGTTGTTGTTGTTGTTTATTTGACATTGTTGTTGTTATTGTTGTTGTTGTTGTTTATTTGACATTGTTGTGGTTGTTGTTTATTTGACGTTGTTGTTGTTGTTGTTGACGTTGTTGTTGTTGTTTATTTGACGTTGTTGTTGTTTATTTGACGTTGTTTTTGTTGTTGTTTATTTGACGTTGTTGTTGTTATTATTTATTTGACGTTGTTGTTGTTGTTTATTTGACGTTGTTGTTGTTGTTGTTATTGTTGTTTTTGTTGTTGTTGTTTATTTGACGTTGTTGTTGTTGTTTATTTGACGTTGTTGTTGTTGTTGTTTATTTGACGTTGTTGTTGTTGTTGAGTTGTTGTTGTTGTTGTTTATTTGACGTTGTTGTTGTTGTTGTTGTTTATTTGACATTGTTGTTGTTGTTGACGGTGTTGTTGTTGTTTATTTGACATTGTTGTTGTTATTGTTGTTGTTGTTGTTTATTTGACGTTGTTGTTGTTATGTATTTGACGTTGTTGTTGTTGTTGTTGTTGTTGTTTATTTGACATTGTTGTTGTTGTTGTTTATTTGACGTTGTTGTTGTTGTTGTTGACGTTGTTGTTGTTGTTGTTTATTTGACGTTGTTGTTGTTTATTTGACGTTGTTGTTATTGTTGTTTATTTGACGTTGTTGTTGTTGTTGTTGTTTATTTGACGGTGTTGTTATTGTTATTGTTGGTGTTTATTTAACGTTGTTATTGTTGTTGTTGTTGTTGTTTATTTGACGTTGTTGTTATTATTGACGTTGTTTTTGTTTTTGTTTATTTGATGTTGTTGCTGTTGTTGACATAGTTGTTGTTGTTTATTTCACGTTGTTGTTGTTGACGTTGTTGTTTATTTGACGTTGTTGTTGTTGTTTATTTGACGTTGTTGTTGTTGTTTATTTGACGTTGTTATTGTTGTTGTTGTTTATTTGATGTTGTTGTTGTTGTTGACATGGTTGTTGTGGTTTATTTCACGTTGTTGTTGATTTTGACGTTGTGGTTTATTTGACGTTGTTGTTGTTGTTTATTTGACGTTGTTGTTGTTGTTGTTGACGTTGTTGTTGTTGTTGTTTATTTGATGTTGTTGTTGTTGTTTATTTAACATTGTTGTTGTTGTTGACGGTGTTGTTGTTTTTGTTGTTGTTGTTGTTTATTTGACGTTGTTGTTGTTGTTGTTTATTTGACGGTATTGTTGTTGTTGTTGTTTATTTGAGGTTGTTGTTGTTGTTTATTTGACGTTGTTGTTGTTGTTGAGTTGTTGTTGTTGTTGTTTATTTGACGTTGTTGTTGTTGTTGTTTATTTGACATTGTTGTTGTTGTTGACAGTGTTGTTGTTGTTTATTTGACGTTGTTGTTGTTGTTGTTGACGTTGTTGTTGTTGTTGTTAATTTGACGTTGTTGTTGTTTATTTGACGTTGTTGTTGTTGTTGTTTATTTGACGTTGTTGTTGTTGTTGTTGTTTATTTGACGGTGTTGTTATTGTTATTGTTGGTGTTTATTTAATGTTTTTATTGTTGTTGTTGTTGTTTATTTGACGTTGTTGTTATTGTTGACGTTGTTGTTGTTGTTTATTTGACATTGTTATTATTGTTGTTGTTTATTTGACGTTGTTGTTATTGTCGATGTTGTTGTTGTTTATTTGATGTTGTTGTTGTTTATTTGATGTTGTTGTTGTTGACATGGTTGTTATGGTTTATTTCACGTTGTTGTTGATTTTGACGTTGTTGTTTATTTGACGTTGTTGTTGTTGTTGTTTATTTGACGTTGTTGTTGTTGTTGACGTTGTTGTTGTTGTTGTTTATTTGACGTTGTTGTTGTTTATTTAACATTGTTGTTGTTGTTGACGGTGTTGTTGTTGTTGTTGTTTTGTTTATTTGACGGTATTGTTGTTGTTGTTGTTTATTTGACGTTGTTGTTGTTGTTGACGTTGTTGTTGTTATTGTTTATTTGACGTTTTTGTTGTTGTTGTTGACATAGTTGTTGTTGTTGTTGTTTATTTGACGTTGTTTTTGTTGTTGAGGTTGTTGTTGTTGTTGTTGTTTATTTGACGTTGTTTTTGTTGTTGAGGTTGTTGTTGTTGTTGTTTATTTGACGTTGTTGTTGTTGTTATTTTTTATTTGACGTTGTTGTTATTGTTGTTTATTTGACGTTGTTATTGTTGTTGTTTATTTGATGGTGTTGTTGTTGTTATTGTTTATTTTACGTTGTTATTGTTGTTGTTGTTTATTTGACGTTGTTGTTGTTGTTGACGTTGTTGTTGTTGTTTATTTGATGTTGTTGTTGTTCACATAGTTGTTGTTGTTTATTTCACGTTGTTGTTGTTGTTGACGTTGTTTTTTATTTGACGTTGTTGTTGTTGTTTATTTGACGTTGTTGTTGTTGTTGACGTTATTGTTGTTGTTGTTGTTTATTTGACGTTGTTGTTGTTGGTTATTTGACATTGTTGTTGTTGACGGTGTTGTTGTTGTTGTTGTTGTTTATTTGACATTGTTGTTGTTGTTGTTGTTGACGTTGTTGTTGTTGTTTATTTGACGGTGTTGTTGTTGTTATTGTTGTTGTTTATTTAACGTTGTTATTGTTGTTGTTGTTGTTGTTTATTTGACGTTGTTGTTATTGTTGACGTTGTTGTTGTTGTTGTTTATTTGATGTTGTTGTTGTTGTTGTTGTAATAGTTGTTGTTGTTTATTTCACGTTGTTGTTGTTGTTGACGTTGTTGTTTATTTGACGTTGTTGTTGTTGTTTATTTGACGTTGTTGTTGTTGTTTATTTGACGTTGTTATTGTTGTCGATGTTGTTGTTGTTTATTTGATGTTGTTGTTGTTGACATGGTTGTTATGGTTTATTTCACGTTGTTGTTGATTTTGACGTTGTTGTTTATTTGACGTTGTTGTTGTTGTTTATTTGACGTTGTTGTTGTTGTTGCTGACGTTGTTGTTGTTGTTGTTGTTTATTTGACGTTGTTGTTGTTGTTTATTTAACGTTGTTGTTGTTGTTGACGGTGTTGTTGTTGTTGTTGTTTTGTTTATTTGACGGTATTGTTGTTGTTGTTGTTTATTTGACGTTGTTGTTGTTGTTGTTGACGTTGTTGTTGTTGTTGTTTATTTGACATTTTTGTTGTTGTTGACATAGTTGTTGTTGTTGTTTATTTGACGTTGTTTTTGTTGTTGAGGTTGTTGTTGTTGTTTATTTGACGTTGTTTTTGTTCTTGAGGTTGTTGTTGTTGTTGTTTATTTGACGTTGTTGTTGTTGTTATTTTTTATTTGACGTTGTTGTTATTGTTGTTTATTTGACGTTGTTATTGTTGTTGTTTATTTGACGGTGTTGTTGTTGTTGTTGTTTATTTTACGTTGTTATTGTTGTTGTTGTTTATTTGACGTTGTTGTTGTTGTTGACGTTGTTGTTGTTGTTTATTTGATGTTGTTGTTGTTCACATAGTTGTTGTTGTTTATTTCACGTTGTTGTTGTTGTTGACGTTGTTGTTTAATTGACGTTGTTGTTGTTGTTTATTTGACGTTGTTGTTGTTGTTGACGTTGTTGTTGTTGTTGTTGTTTATTTGACGTTGTTGTTGTTGGTTATTTGACATTGTTGTTGTTGACGGTGTTGTTGTTGTTGTTTATTTGACATTATTGTTGTTGTTGTTGTTGACGTTGTCGTTGTTTATTTGATGTTGTTGTTGCTGATGTTGTTGTTGTTGTTTATTTGACGTTGTTGTTGTTGACGTTGTTGTTGTTGTTATTGTTTATTTGACGTTGTTGTTGTTGTTTATTTGACGTAGTTGTTGTTGTTGATGTTGTTGTTGTTGTTGTTGTTGTTGTTGTTTATTTGACGTTTTTGTTGTTGTTGTTTTTGTTGTTGTTTATTTGACGTTGTTGTTGTTATTGTTTATTTGACGTTGTTGTTGTTGTTGTTTATTTGACGTTGTTGTTGTTGTTGTTATTGTTGTTGTTGTTGTTGTTATTGTTGTTGTTGTTGTTGTTTATTTGACGTTGTTGTTGTTGTTTATTTGACGTTGTTGTTGTTGTTATTGTTGTTGTTGTTGTTGTTTATTTGACATTGTTGTTGTTGTTGACGGTGTTGTTGTTGTTTATTTGACATTGTTGTTGTTATTGTTGTTGTTGTTGTTTATTTGACATTGTTGTTGTTGTTGTTTATTTGACGTTGTTGTTGTTGTTGTTGACGTTGTTGTTGTTGTTGTTGTTTATTTGACGTTGTTGTTGTTTATTTGACGTTGTTGTTGTTGTTGTTGTTTATTTGACGTTGTTGTTGTTGTTGTTGTTTATTTGACGGTGTTGTTATTGTTATTGTTGGTGTTTATTTAACGTTTTTATTGTTGTTGTTGTTGTTTATTTGACGTTGTTGTTATTGTTGACGTTGTTGTTGTTGTTTATTTGACGTTGTTATTATTGTTGTTGTTTATTTGACGTTGTTGTTATTGTCGATGTTGTTGTTGTTTATTTGATGTTGTTGTTGTTTATTTGATGTTGTTGTTGTTGACATGGTTGTTATGGTTTATTTCACGTTGTTGTTGATTTTGACGTTGTTGTTTATTTGACGTTGTTGTTGTTGTTTATTTGACGTTGTTGTTGTTGTTGACGTTGTTGTTGTTGTTGTTGTTTATTTGACGTTGTTGTTGTTTATTTAACATTGTTGTTGTTGTTGACGGTGTTGTTGTTGTTGTTGTTGTTTTGTTTATTTGACGGTATTGTTGTTGTTGTTGTTTATTTGACGTTGTTGTTGTTGTTGACGTTGTTGTTGTTATTGTTTATTTGACGTTTTTGTTGTTGTTGACATAGTTGTTGTTGTTGTTGTTTATTTGACGTTGTTTTTGTTGTTGAGGTTGTTGTTGTTGTTGTTTATTTGACGTTGTTTTTGTTGTTGAGGTTGTTGTTGTTGTTGTTTATTTGACGTTGTTGTTGTTGTTATTTTTTATTTGACGTTGTTGTTATTGTTGTTTATTTGACGTTGTTATTGTTGTTGTTTATTTGACGGTGTTGTTGTTGTTATTGTTTATTTTACATTGTTATTGTTGTTGTTGTTTATTTGACGTTGTTGTTGTTGTTGACGTTGTTGTTGTTGTTTATTTGATGTTGTTGTTGTTCACATAGTTGTTGTTGTTTATTTCACGTTGTTGTTGTTGTTGACGTTGTTTTTTATTTGACGTTGTTGTTGTTGTTGTTTATTTGACGTTGTTGTTGTTGTTGACGTTATTGTTGTTGTTGTTGTTGTTTATTTGACGTTGTTGTTGTTGGTTATTTGACATTGTTGTTGTTGACGGTGTTGTTGTTGTTGTTGTTTATTTGACATTGTTGTTGTTGTTGTTGACGTTGTTGTTGTTTATTTGATGTTGTTGTTGTTGATGTTGTTGTTGTTGTTTATTTGACGTTGTTGTTGTTTATTTGACATTGTTGTTGTTGACGTTGTTGTTGTTGTTATTGTTTATTTGACGTTGTTGTTGTTGTTTATTTGACGTAGTTGTTGTTGTTGACGTTGTTGTTGTTGTTGTTGTTTATTTGACGTTTTTGTTGTTGTTGTTTTTGTTGTTGTTTATTTGACGTTGTTGTTGTTATTGTTTATTTGACGTTGTTGTTGTTGTTGTTTATTTGACGATGTTGTTGTTGTTATTGTTATTGTTGTTGTTGTTGTTGTTGTTTATTTGACGTTGTTGTTGTTGTTTATTTGACGTTGTTGTTGTTGTTTATTTGACGTTGTTATTGTTGTTGTTGTTTATTTGATGTTGTTGTTGTTGACATGGTTGTTGTGGTTTATTTCACGTTGTTGTTGATTTTGACGTTGTGGTTTATTTGACGTTGTTGTTGTTGTTTATTTGACGTTGTTGTTGTTGTTGTTGTTGTTTATTTGATGTTGTTGTTGTTGTTTATTTAACATTGTTGTTGTTGTTGACGGTGTTGTTGTTTATTTGACGTTGTTGTTGTTGTTGTTTATTTGACGGTATTGTTGTTGTTGTTGTTTATTTGAGGTTGTTGTTGTTGTTTATTTGACGTTGTTGTTGTTGTTGAGTTGTTGTTGTTGTTGTTTATTTGACATTGTTGTTGTTGTTGTTGTTTATTTGACATTGTTGTTGTTATTGTTGTTGTTGTTGTTTATTTGACATTGTTGTGGTTGTTGTTTGTTTGACGTTGTTGTTGTTGTTGTTGACGTTGTTGTTGTTGTTTATTTGACGTTGTTGTTGTTTATTTGACGTTGTTTTTGTTGTTGTTTATTTGACGTTGTTGTTGTTATTATTTATTTGACGTTGTTGTTGTTGTTTATTTGACGTTGTTGTTGTTGTTGTTATTGTTGTTTTTGTTGTTGTTGTTTATTTGACGTTGTTGTTGTTGTTTATTTGACGTTGTTGTTGTTGTTGTTTATTGGACGTTGTTGTTGTTGTTGAGTTGTTGTTGTTGTTGTTGTTTATTTGACGTTGTTGTTGTTGTTGTTGTTTATTTGACATTGTTGTTGTTGTTGACGGTGTTGTTGTTGTTTATTTGACATTGTTGTTGTTATTGTTGTTGTTGTTGTTTATTTGACGTTGTTGTTGTTATGTATTTGACGTTGTTGTTGTTGTTGTTGTTGTTGTTTATTTGACATTGTTGTTGTTGTTGTTTATTTGACGTTGTTGTTGTTGTTGTTGACGTTGTTGTTGTTGTTGTTTATTTGACGTTGTTGTTGTTTATTTGACGTTGTTGTTGTTGTATTGTTTATTTGACGTTGTTGTTGTTGTTTATTTGACGGTGTTGTTATTGTTATTGTTGGTGTTTATTTAACGTTGTTATTGTTGTTGTTGTTGTTGTTTATTTGACGTTGTTGTTATTGTTGACGTTGTTTTTGTTTTTGTTTATTTGATGTTGTTGTTGTTGTTGACATAGTTGTTGTTGTTTATTTCACGTTGTTGTTGTTGACGTTGTTGTTTATTTGACGTTGTTGTTGTTGTTTATTTGACGTTGTTGTTGTTGTTTATTTGACGTTGTTATTGTTGTTGTTGTTTATTTGATGTTGTTGTTGTTGTTGACATGGTTGTTGTGGTTTATTTCACGTTGTTGTTGATTTTGACGTTGTGGTTTATTTGACGTTGTTGTTGTTGTTTATTTGACGTTGTTGTTGTTGTTGTTGACGTTGTTGTTGTTGTTGTTTATTTGATGTTGTTGTTGTTGTTTATTTAACATTGTTGTTGTTGTTGACGGTGTTGTTGTTTTTGTTGTTGTTGTTGTTTATTTGACGTTGTTGTTGTTGTTGTTTATTTGACGGTATTGTTGTTGTTGTTGTTTATTTGAGGTTGTTGTTGTTGTTTATTTGACGTTGTTGTTGTTGTTGAGTTGTTGTTGTTGTTGTTTATTTGACGTTGTTGTTGTTGTTGTTGTTTATTTGACATTGTTGTTGTTGTTGACAGTGTTGTTGTTGTTTATTTGACGTTGTTGTTGTTGTTGTTGACGTTGTTGTTGTTGTTGTTAATTTGACGTTGTTGTTGTTTATTTGACGTTGTTGTTGTTGTTGTTGTTTATTTGACGTTGTTGTTGTTGTTGTTGTTTATTTGACGGTGTTGTTATTGTTATTGTTGGTGTTTATTTAATGTTTTTATTGTTGTTGTTGTTGTTTATTTGACGTTGTTGTTATTGTTGACGTTGTTGTTGTTGTTTATTTGACATTGTTATTATTGTTGTTGTTTATTTGACGTTGTTGTTATTGTCGATGTTGTTGTTGTTTATTTGATGTTGTTGTTGTTTATTTGATGTTGTTGTTGTTGACATGGTTGTTATGGTTTATTTCACGTTGTTGTTGATTTTGACGTTGTTATTTATTTGACGTTGTTGTTGTTGTTTATTTGACGTTGTTATTGTTGTTGACGTTGTTGTTGTTGTTGTTTATTTGACGTTTTTGTTGTTGTTGTTGACATAGTTGTTGTTGTTGTTGTTTATTTGACGTTGTTTTTGTTGTTGAGGTTGTTGTTGTTGTTGTTGTTTATTTGACGTTGTTTTTGTTGTTGAGGTTGTTGTTGTTGTTGTTTATTTGACGTTGTTGTTGTTGTTATTTTTTATTTGACGTTGTTGTTATTGTTGTTTATTTGACGTTGTTATTGTTGTTGTTTATTTGACGGTGTTGTTGTTGTTATTGTTTATTTTACGTTGTTATTGTTGTTGTTGTTTATTTGACGTTGTTGTTGTTGTTGACGTTGTTGTTGTTGTTTATTTGATGTTGTTGTTGTTCACATAGTTGTTGTTGTTTATTTCACGTTGTTGTTGTTGTTGACGTTGTTTTTTATTTGACGTTGTTGTTGTTGTTGTTTATTTGACGTTGTTGTTGTTGTTGACGTTATTGTTGTTGTTGTTGTTGTTTATTTGACGTTGTTGTTGTTGGTTATTTGACATTGTTGTTGTTGACGGTGTTGTTGTTGTTGTTGTTTATTTGACATTGTTGTTGTTGTTGTTGACGTTGTTGTTGTTTATTTGATGTTGTTGTTGTTGTTTATTTGACGTTGTTGTTGTTTATTTGACATTGTTGTTGTTGACGTTGTTGTTGTTGTTATTGTTTATTTGACGTTGTTGTTGTTGTTTATTTGACGTAGTTGTTGTTGTTGACGTTGTTGTTGTTGTTGTTGTTTATTTGACGTTTTTGTTGTTGTTGTTTTTGTTGTTGTTTATTTGACGTTGTTGTTGTTATTGTTTATTTGACGTTGTTGTTGTTGTTGTTTATTTGACGATGTTGTTGTTGTTGTTGTTATTGTTGTTGTTGTTGTTGTTGTTTATTTGACGTTGTTGTTGTTGTTTATTTGACGTTGTTGTTGTTGTTGTTTATTTGACGTTGTTGTTGTTGAGTTGTTGTTGTTGTTGTTTATTTGACGTTGTTGTTGTTGTTGTTGTTTATTTGACATTGTTGTTGTTGTTGTTTATTTGACGTTGTTGTTGTTGTTGTTGACGTTGTTGTTGTTGTTGTTGACAGTGTTGTTGTTGTTTATTTGACATTGTTGTTGTTATTGTTGTTGTTGTTGTTTATTTGACATTGTTGTTGTTGTTGTTTATTTGACGTTGTTGTTGTTGTTGTTGACGTTGTTGTTGTTGTTGTTTATTTGACGTTGTTGTTGTTTATTTGACGTTGTTTTTGTTGTTGTTTATTTGACGTTGTTGTTGTTATTGTTTATTTGACGTTGTTGTTGTTGTTGTTTATTTGACGTTGTTGTTGTTGTTGTTATTGTTGTTTTTGTTGTTGTTGTTTATTTGACGTTGTTGTTGTTGTTTATTTGACGTTGTTGTTGTTGTTGTTTATTTGACATTGTTGTTGTTGTTGACGGTGTTGTTGTTGTTTATTTGACATTGTTGTTGTTATTGTTGTTGTTGTTGTTTATTTGACGTTGTTGTTGTTATGTATTTGACGTTGTTGTTGTTGTTGTTGTTTATTTGACATTGTTGTTGTTGTTGTTTATTTGACGTTGTTGTTGTTGTTGTTGACGTTGTTGTTGTTGTTGTTTATTTGACGTTGTTGTTGTTTATTTGACGTTGTTGTTGTTGTTGTTGTTTATTTGACGTTGTTGTTGTTGTTGTTTATTTGACGGTGTTGTTATTGTTATTGTTGGTGTTTATTTAACGTTGTTATTGTTGTTGTTGTTGTTGTTTATTTGACGTTGTTGTTATTGTTGACGTTGTTTTTGTTTTTGTTTATTTGATGTTGTTGTTGTTGTTGACATAGTTGTTGTTGTTTATTTCACGTTGTTGTTGTTGTTGACGTTGTTGTTTATTTGACGTTGTTGTTGTTGTTTATTTGACGTTGTTGTTGTTGTTTATTTGACGTTGTTATTGTTGTTGTTGTTTATTTGATGTTGTTGTTGTTGACATGGTTGTTGTGGTTTATTTCACGTTGTTGTTGATTTTGACGTTGTGGTTTATTTGACGTTGTTGTTGTTGTTTATTTGACGTTGTTGTTCTTGTTGTTGTTGTTGTTGTTTATTTGATGTTGTTGTTGTTGTTTATTTAACATTGTTGTTGTTGTTGACGGTGTTGTTGTTTATTTGACGTTGTTGTTGTTGTTGTTGTTTATTTGACGGTATTGTTGTTGTTGTTGTTTATTTGAGGTTGTTGTTGTTGTTTATTTGACGTTGTTGTTGTTGTTGAGTTGTTGTTGTTGTTGTTTATTTGACGTTGTTGTTGTTGTTTATTTGACATTGTTGTTGTTGTTGACAGTGTTGTTGTTGTTTATTTGACATTGTTGTTGTTATTGTTGTTGTTGTTGTTTATTTGACATTGTTGTTGTTGTTGTTTATTTGACGTTGTTGTTGTTGTTGTTGACGTTGTTGTTGTTGTTTATTTGACGTTGTTGTTGTTTATTTGACGTTGTTTTTGTTGTTGTTTATTTGATGTTGTTGTTGTTATTGTTTATTTGACGTTGTTGTTGTTGTTGTTTATTTGACGTTGTTGTTGTTGTTGTTATTGTTGTTTTTGTTGTTGTTGTTTATTTGACGTTGTTGTTGTTGTTTATTTGACGTTGTTGTTGTTGTTGTTTATTTGACGTTGTTGTTGTTGTTGAGTTGTTGTTGTTGTTGTTTATTTGACGTTGTTGTTGTTGTTTATTTGACATTGTTGTTGTTGTTGACGGTGTTGTTGTTGTTTATTTGACATTGTTGTTGTTATTGTTGTTGTTGTTGTTTATTTGACGTTGTTGTTGTTATGTATTTGACGTTGTTGTTGTTGTTGTTGTTGTTGTTTATTTGACATTGTTGTTGTTGTTGTTTATTTGACGTTGTTGTTGTTGTTGTTGTTGTTGACGTTGTTGTTGTTGTTGTTTATTTGACGTTGTTGTTGTTTATTTGACGTTGTTGTTGTTGTTGTTTATTTGACGTTGTTGTTGTTGTTGTTTATTTGACGGTGTTGTTATTGTTATTGTTGGTGTTTATTTAACGTTGTTATTGTTGTTGTTGTTGTTTATTTGACGTTGTTGTTATTGTTGACGTTGTTTTTGTTTTTGTTTATTTGATGTTGTTGTTGTTGTTGACATAGTTGTTGTTGTTTATTTCACGTTGTTGTTGTTGACGTTGTTGTTTATTTGACGTTGTTGTTGTTGTTTATTTGACGTTGTTGTTGTTGTTTATTTGACGTTGTTATTGTTGTTGTTGTTTATTTGATGTTGTTGTTGTTGACATGGTTGTTGTGGTTTATTTCACGTTGTTGTTGATTTTGACGTTGTGGTTTATTTGACGTTGTTGTTGTTGTTTATTTGACGTTGTTGTTGTTGTTGTTGACGTTGTTGTTGTTGTTGTTTATTTGATGTTGTTGTTGTTGTTTATTTAACATTGTTGTTGTTGTTGACGGTGTTGTTGTTTTTGTTGTTGTTGTTGTTTATTTGACGTTGTTGTTGTTGTTGTTTATTTGACGGTATTGTTGTTGTTGTTGTTTATTTGAGGTTGTTGTTGTTGTTTATTTGACGTTGTTGTTGTTGTTGAGTTGTTGTTGTTGTTGTTTATTTGACGTTGTTGTTGTTGTTGTTGTTTATTTGACATTGTTGTTGTTGTTGACAGTGTTGTTGTTGTTTATTTGACATTGTTGTTGTTATTGTTGTTGTTGTTGTTTATTTGACATTGTTGTTGTTGTTGTTTATTTGACGTTGTTGTTGTTGTTGTTGACGTTGTTGTTGTTGTTGTTTATTTGACGTTGTTGTTGTTTATTTGACGTTGTTTTTGTTGTTGTTTATTTGACGTTGTTGTTGTTATTGTTTATTTGACGTTGTTGTTGTTGTTGTTTATTTGACGTTGTTGTTGTTGTTGTTATTGTTGTTTTTGTTGTTGTTGTTTATTTGACGTTGTTGTTGTTGTTTATTTGACGTTGTTGTTGTTGTTGTTTATTTGACGTTGTTGTTGTTGTTGAGTTGTTGTTGTTGTTGTTTATTTGACGTTGTTGTTGTTGTTTATTTGACATTGTTGTTGTTGTTGACGGTGTTGTTGTTGTTTATTTGACATTGTTGTTGTTATTGTTGTTGTTGTTGTTTATTTGACGTTGTTGTTGTTATGTATTTGACGTTGTTGTTGTTGTTGTTTATTTGACATTGTTGTTGTTGTTGTTTATTTGACGTTGTTGTTGTTGTTGTTGACGTTGTTGTTGTTGTTGTTTATTTGACGTTGTTGTTGTTGTTGTTGTTTATTTGACGTTGTTGTTATTGTTATTGTTGGTGTTTATTTAACGTTGTTATTGTTGTTGTTGTTGTTGTTGTTTATTTGACGTTGTTGTTATTGTTGACGTTGTTTTTGTTTTTGTTTATTTGATGTTGTTGTTGTTGTTGACATAGTTGTTGTTTATTTCACGTTGTTGTTGTTGTTGACGTTGTTGTTTATTTGACGTTGTTGTTGTTGTTGTTTATTTGACGTTGTTGTTGTTGTTTATTTGACGTTGTTATTGTTGTTGTTGTTTATTTGATGTTGTTGTTGTTGACTTGGTTGTTGTGGTTTATTTCACGTTGTTGTTGATTTTGACGTTGTGGTTTATTTGACGTTTTGTTGTTGTTTATTTGACGTTGTTGTTGTTGTTGTTGACGTTGTTGTTGTTGTTGTTTATTTGATGTTGTTGTTGTTGTTTATTTAACATTGTTGTTGTTGTTGACGGTGTTGTTGTTGTTGTTGTTGTTGTTTATTTGACGTTGTTGTTGTTGTTGTTTATTTGACGATATTGTTGTTGTTGTTGTTTATTTGAGGTTGTTGTTGTTGTTTATTTGACGTTGTTGTTGTTGTTATTGACGTTGTTGTTGTTGTTGTTTATTTGACGTTATTGTTGTTTTTTATTTAACATTGTTGTTGTTGTTGACGGTGTTGTTGTTGTTGTTGTTTATTTGACGTTGTTGTTGTTGTTGTTTATTTGACGGTATTGTTGTTGTTGTTATTTATTTGACGTTGTTGTTGTTGTTGTTTATTTGACGTTGTTGTTGTTGTTGACGTTGTTGTTGTTGTTGTTTATTTGATGTTTTTGTTGTTGTTGACATAGTTGTTGTTGTTGTTGTTGTTTATTTGACGTTGTTGTTGTTGTTGAGGTTGTTGTTGTTGTTGTTGTTTATTTGACGTTGTTGTTGTTGTTATTTTTTATTTGACGTTGTTGTTATTGTTGTTTATTTGACGTTGTTGTTGTTGTTGTTTATTTGACGGTGTTGTTGTTGTTGTTGTTGTTTATTTTACGTTGTTATAGTTGTTGTTGTTTATTTGACGTTGTTGTTGTTGTTGACGTTGTTGTTGTTTATTTGATGTTGTTGTTGTTCACATAGTTGTTGTTGTTGACGTTGTTGTTTATTTGACGTTGTTGTTGTTGTTTATTTGACGTTGTTGTTGTTGTTGACGTTGTTGTTGTTGTTGTTGTTTATTTGACGTTGTTGTTGTTGACGTTGTTGTTGTTGTTTATTTGATGTTGTTGTTGTTCACATAGTTGTTGTTGTTTATTTCATGTTGTTGTTGTTGTTGACGTTGTTGTTTAATTGACGTTGTTGTTGTTGTTTATTTGACGTTGTTGTTGTTGACGTTGTTGTTGTTGTTGTCGTTTATTTGACGTTGTTGTTGTTGGTTATTTGACATTGTTGTTGTTGACGGTGTTGTTGTTGTTGTTTATTTGACATTGTTGTTGTTGTTGTTGACGTTGTCGTTGTTTATTTGATGTTGTTGTTGTTGATGTTGTTGTTGTTGTTTATTTGACGTTGTTGTTGTTGACGTTGTTGTTGTTGTTATTGTTTATTTGACGTTGTTGTTGTTGTTTATTTGACGTAGTTTTTGTTGTTGACGTTGTTGTTGTTGTTGTTGTTTATTTGACGTTGTTGTTGTTGTTGTTTTTGTTGTTGTTTATTTGACGTTGTTGTTGTTATTGTTTATTTGACGTTGTTGTTGTTGTTGTTTATTTGACATTGTTGTTGTTGTTGTTGTTTATTTGATGTTGTTGTTGTTGTTGTTGGCGTTGTTGTTGTTGTTGTTTATTTGACGTTGTTGTTGTTTATTTGACGTTGTTGTTTATTTGACGTTGTTGTTGTTGTTGTTTATTTGACGGTGTTGTTATTGTTATTGTTGGTGTTTATTTAACGGTGTTATTGTTGTTGTTGTTGTTTATTTGACGTTGTTGTTATTGTTGACGTTGTTGTTGTTGTTTTATTATTTGACGTTGTTAGTATTGTTGTTGTTTATTTGACGTTGTTGTTATTGTCGATGTTGTTGTTGTTTATTTGATGTTGTTGTTGTTGACATGGTTGTTATGGTTTATTTCACGTTGTTGTTGATTTTGACGTTGTTGTTTATTTGACGTTGTTGTTGTTTATTTGACGTTGTTGTTGTTGTTGACGTTGTTGTTGTTGTTGTTGTTTATTTGACGTTGTTGTTGTTTATTTAACATTGTTTTTGTTGTTGACGGTGTTGTTGTTGTTGTTGTTGTTTTGTTTATTTGACAGTATTGTTGTTATTGTTGTTTATTTGACGTTGTTGTTGTTGTTGACGTTGTTGTTGTTATTGTTTATTTGACGTTTTTGTTGTTGTTGACATAGTTGTTGTTGTTGTTGTTTATTTGACGTTGTTTTTGTTGTTGAGGTTGTTGTTGTTGTTTTTTTATTTGACGTTGTTTTTGTTGTTGAGGTTGTTGTTGTTGTTTATTTGATGTTGTTGTTGTTGTTATTTTTTATTTGACGTTGTTGTTATTGTTGTTTATTTGACGTTGTTATTGTTGTTGTTTATTTGACGGTGTTGTTGTTGTTGTTGTTGTTTATTTTACGTTGTTATTGTTGTTGTTGTTTATTTGACGTTGTTGTTGTTGTTGACGTTGTTGTTGTTGTTTATTTGATGTTGTTGTTGTTCACATAGTTGTTGTTGTTTATTTCACGTTGTTGTTGTTGTTGACGTTGTTTTTTATTTGACGTTGTTGTTGTTGTTGTTTATTTGACGTTGTTGTTGTTGTTGACGTTATTGTTGTTGTTGTTGTTGTTTATTTGACGTTGTTGTTGTTGGTTATTTGACATTGTTGTTGTTGACGGTGTTGTTGTTGTTGTTTATTTGACATTGTTGTTGTTGTTGTTGTTGACGTTGTTGTTGTTTATTTGATGTTGTTGTTGTTGATGTTGTTGTTGTTGTTTATTTGACGTTGTTGTTGTTTATTTGACATTGTTGTTGTTGACGTTGTTGTTGTTGTTATTGTTTATTTGACGTTGTTGTTGTTGTTTATTTGACGTAGTTGTTGTTGTTGACGTTGTTGTTGTTGTTGTTGTTTATTTGACGTTTTTGTTGTTGTTGTTTTTGTTGTTGTTTATTTGACGTTGTTGTTGT
Organism: Vicia faba; assembly: GCA_948472305.1. Taxonomy (NCBI): domain Eukaryota; kingdom Viridiplantae; phylum Streptophyta; class Magnoliopsida; order Fabales; family Fabaceae; genus Vicia; species Vicia faba. The sequence continues at coordinate 1,203,480,139 of OX451735.1, forward strand.
TATTGTTTATTTGACGTTGTTGTTGTTGTTGTTTATTTGACGATGTTGTTGTTGTTGTTGTTATTGTTGTTGTTGTTGTTGTTGTTTATTTGACGTTGTTGTTGTTGTTTATTTGACGTTGTTGTTGTTGTTGTTTATTTGACGTTGTTGTTGTTGTTGTTTATTTGACGTTGTTGTTGTTGTTGAGTTGTTGTTGTTGTTTATTTGACGTTGTTGTTGTTGTTGTTGTTTATTTGACATTGTTGTTGTTGTTGACAGTGTTGTTGTTGTTTATTTGACATTGTTGTTGTTATTGTTGTTGTTGTTGTTTATTTGACATTGTTGTTGTTGTTAACGGTGTTGTTGTTGTTTATTTGACATTGTTGTTGTTATTATTGTTGTTGTTGTTTATTTGACGTTGTTGTTGTTATGTATTTGACGTTGTTGTTGTTGTTGTTGTTGTTTATTTGACATTGTTGTTGTTGTTGTTTATTTGACGTTGTTGTTGTTGTTGACGTTGTTGTTGTTGTTGTTTATTTGACGTTGTTGTTGTTGTTTATTTGACATTGTTGTTGTTGTTGACGGTGTTATTGTTGTTTATTTGACATTGTTGTTGTTATTGTTGTTGTTGTTGTTGTTTATTTGACGTTGTTGTTGTTATGTATTTGACGTTGTTGTTGTTGTTGTTTATTTGACATTGTTGTTGTTGTTGTTTATTTGACGTTGTTGTTGTTGTTGTTGACGTTGTTGTTGTTGTTGTTGTTTATTTGACGTTGTTGTTGTTGTTGTTTATTTGACGGTGTTGTTATTGTTATTGTTGGTGTTTATTTAACGTTGTTATTGTTGTTGTTGTTGTTGTTTATTTGACGTTGTTGTTATTGTTGACGTTGTTTTTGTTTTTGTTTATTTGATGTTGTTGTTGTTGTTGACATAGTTGTTGTTGTTTATTTCACGTTGTTGTTGTTGTTGACGTTGTTGTTTATTTGACGTTGTTGTTGTTGTTTATTTGACGTTGTTGTTGTTGTTTATTTGACGTTGTTATTGTTGTTGTTGTTTATTTGATGTTGTTGTTGTTGACATGGTTGTTGTGGTTTATTTCACGTTGTTGTTGATTTTGACGTTGTGGTTTATTTGACGTTGTTGTTGTTGTTTATTTGACGTTGTTGTTCTTGTTGTTGTTGTTGTTGTTTATTTGATGTTGTTGTTGTTGTTTATTTAACATTGTTGTTGTTGTTGACGGTGTTGTTGTTTATTTGACGTTGTTGTTGTTGTTGTTGTTGTTTATTTGACGGTATTGTTGTTGTTGTTGTTTATTTGAGGTTGTTGTTGTTGTTTATTTGACGTTGTTGTTGTTGTTGAGTTGTTGTTGTTGTTGTTTATTTGATGTTGTTGTTGTTGTTTATTTTACATTGTTGTTGTTGTTGACAGTGTTGTTGTTGTTTATTTGACATTGTTGTTGTTATTGTTGTTGTTGTTGTTTATTTGACATTGTTGTTGTTGTTGTTTATTTGACGTTGTTGTTGTTGTTGTTGTTGACGTTGTTGTTGTTGTTTATTTGACGTTGTTGTTGTTTATTTGACGTTGTTTTTGTTGTTGTTTATTTGATGTTGTTGTTGTTATTGTTTATTTGACGTTGTTGTTGTTGTTGTTTATTTGACGTTGTTGTTGTTGTTGTTATTGTTGTTTTTGTTGTTGTTGTTTATTTGACGTTGTTGTTGTTGTTTATTTGACGTTGTTGTTGTTGTTGTTTATTTGACGTTGTTGTTGTTGTTGAGTTGTTGTTGTTGTTGTTTATTTGACGTTGTTGTTGTTGTTTATTTGACATTGTTGTTGTTGTTGACGGTGTTGTTGTTGTTTATTTGACATTGTTGTTGTTATTGTTGTTGTTGTTGTTTATTTGACGTTGTTGTTGTTATGTATTTGACGTTGTTGTTGTTGTTGTTTATTTGACATTGTTGTTGTTGTTATTTATTTGACGTTGTTGTTGTTGTTGTTGACGTTGTTGTTGTTGTTGTTTATTTGACGTTGTTGTTGTTGTTGTTGTTTATTTGACGTTGTTGTTATTGTTATTGTTGGTGTTTATTTAACGTTGTTATTGTTGTTGTTGTTGTTGTTTATTTGACGTTGTTGTTATTGTTGACGTTGTTTTTGTTTTTGTTTATTTGATGTTGTTGTTGTTGTTGACATAGTTGTTGTTTATTTCACGTTGTTGTTGTTGTTGACGTTGTTGTTTATTTGACGTTGTTGTTGTTGTTTATTTGACGTTGTTGTTGTTGTTTATTTGACGTTGTTATTGTTGTTGTTGTTTATTTGATGTTGTTGTTGTTGACTTGGTTGTTGTGGTTTATTTCACGTTGTTGTTGATTTTGACGTTGTGGTTTATTTGACGTTTTGTTGTTGTTTATTTGACGTTGTTGTTGTTGTTGTTGACGTTGTTGTTGTTGTTGTTTATTTGATGTTGTTGTTGTTGTTTATTTAACATTGTTGTTGTTGTTGACGGTGTTGTTGTTGTTGTTGTTGTTGTTTATTTGACGTTGTTGTTGTTGTTGTTGTTTATTTGACGATATTGTTGTTGTTGTTGTTGTTTATTTGAGGTTGTTGTTGTTGTTTATTTGACGTTGTTGTTGTTGTTATTGACGTTGTTGTTGTTGTTGTTTATTTGACGTTATTGTTGTTTTTTATTTAACATTGTTGTTGTTGTTGACGGTGTTGTTGTTGTTGTTGTTTATTTGACGTTGTTGTTGTTGTTGTTTATTTGACGGTATTGTTGTTGTTGTTATTTATTTGACGTTCTTGTTGTTGTTGTTTATTTGACGTTGTTGTTGTTGTTGACGTTGTTGTTGTTGTTGTTTATTTGATGTTTTTGTTGTTGTTGACATATTTGTTGTTGTTGTTGTTGTTTATTTGACGTTGTTGTTGTTGTTGAGGTTGTTGTTGTTGTTGTTGTTTATTTGACGTTGTTGTTGTTGTTATTTTTTATTTGACGTTGTTGTTATTGTTGTTTATTTGACGTTGTTGTTGTTGTTGTTTATTTGACGGTGTTGTTGTTGTTGTTGTTGTTTATTTTACGTTGTTATAGTTGTTGTTGTTTATTTGACGTTGTTGTTGTTGTTGACGTTGTTGTTGTTTATTTGATGTTGTTGTTGTTCACATAGTTGTTGTTGTTGACGTTGTTGTTTATTTGACGTTGTTGTTGTTGTTTATTTGACGTTGTTGTTGTTGTTGACGTTGTTGTTGTTGTTGTTTATTTGACGTTGTTGTTGTTGACGTTGTTGTTGTTGTTTATTTGATGTTGTTGTTGTTCACATAGTTGTTGTTGTTTATTTCATGTTGTTGTTGTTGTTGACGTTGTTGTTTAATTGACGTTGTTGTTGTTGTTTATTTGACGTTGTTGTTGTTGACGTTGTTGTTGTTGTTGTTGTTTATTTGACGTTGTTGTTGTTGGTTATTTGACATTGTTGTTGTTGACGGTGTTGTTGTTGTTGTTTATTTGACATTGTTGTTGTTGTTGTTGACGTTGTCGTTGTTTATTTGATGTTGTTGTTGTTGATGTTGTTGTTGTTGTTTATTTGACGTTGTTGTTGTTGACGTTGTTGTTGTTGTTATTGTTTATTTGACGTTGTTGTTGTTGTTTATTTGACGTAGTTTTTGTTGTTGACGTTGTTGTTGTTGTTGTTTATTTGACGTTGTTGTTGTTGTTGTTTTTGTTGTTGTTTATTTGACGTTGTTGTTGTTATTGTTTATTTGACGTTGTTGTTGTTGTTGTTTATTTGACATTGTTGTTGTTGTTGTTGTTTATTTGATGTTGTTGTTGTTGTTGGCGTTGTTGTTGTTGTTGTTTATTTGACGTTGTTGTTGTTTATTTGACGTTGTTGTTTATTTGACGTTGTTGTTGTTGTTGTTTATTTGACGGTGTTGTTATTGTTATTGTTGGTGTTTATTTAACGGTGTTATTGTTGTTGTTGTTGTTTATTTGACGTTGTTGTTATTGTTGACGTTGTTGTTGTTGTTTTATTATTTGACGTTGTTAGTATTGTTGTTGTTTATTTGACGTTGTTGTTATTGTCGATGTTGTTGTTGTTTATTTGATGTTGTTGTTGTTGACATGGTTGTTATGGTTTATTTCACGTTGTTGTTGATTTTGACGTTGTTGTTTATTTGACGTTGTTGTTGTTTATTTGACGTTGTTGTTGTTGTTGACGTTGTTGTTGTTGTTGTTGTTTATTTGACGTTGTTGTTGTTTATTTAACATTGTTTTTGTTGTTGACGGTGTTGTTGTTGTTGTTGTTGTTTTGTTTATTTGACAGTATTGTTGTTATTGTTGTTTATTTGACGTTGTTGTTGTTGTTGACGTTGTTGTTGTTATTGTTTATTTGACGTTTTTGTTGTTGTTGACATAGTTGTTGTTGTTGTTGTTTATTTGACGTTGTTTTTGTTGTTGAGGTTGTTGTTGTTGTTTTTTTATTTGACGTTGTTTTTGTTGTTGAGGTTGTTGTTGTTGTTTATTTGACGTTGTTGTTGTTGTTATTTTTTATTTGACGTTGTTGTTATTGTTGTTTATTTGACGTTGTTATTGTTGTTGTTTATTTGACGGTGTTGTTGTTGTTGTTGTTGTTTATTTTACGTTGTTATTGTTGTTGTTGTTTATTTGACGTTGTTGTTGTTGTTGACGTTGTTGTTGTTGTTTATTTGATGTTGTTATTGTTCACATAGTTGTTGTTGTTTATTTCACGTTGTTGTTGTTGTTGACGTTGTTTTTTATTTGACGTTGTTGTTGTTGTTGTTTATTTGACGTTGTTGTTGTTGTTGACGTTATTGTTGTTGTTGTTGTTGTTGTTTATTTGACGTTGTTGTTGTTGGTTATTTGACATTGTTGTTGTTGACGGTGTTGTTGTTGTTGTTTATTTGACATTGTTGTTGTTGTTGTTGTTGACGTTGTTGTTGTTTATTTGATGTTGTTGTTGTTGATGTTGTTGTTGTTGTTTATTTGACGTTGTTGTTGTTTATTTGACATTGTTGTTGTTGACGTTGTTGTTGTTGTTATTTGTTATTTGACGTTGTTGTTGTTGTTTATTTGACGTAGTTGTTGTTGTTGACGTTGTTGTTATTGTTGTTGTTTATTTGACGTTTTTGTTGTTGTTGTTTTTGTTGTTGTTTATTTGACGTTGTTGTTGTTATTGTTTATTTGACGTTGTTGTTGTTGTTGTTTATTTGACGATGTTGTTGTTGTTGTTGTTATTGTTGTTGTTGTTGTTGTTGTTTATTTGACGTTGTTGTTGTTGTTTATTTGACGTTGTTGTTGTTGTTGTTTATTTGACGTTGTTGTTGTTGTTGTTTATTTGACGTTGTTGTTGTTGTTGAGTTGTTGTTGTTGTTTATTTGACGTTGTTGTTGTTGTTGTTGTTTATTTGACATTGTTGTTGTTGTTGACAGTGTTGTTGTTGTTTATTTGACATTGTTGTTGTTATTGTTGTTGTTGTTGTTTATTTGACATTGTTGTTGTTGTTGACGGTGTTGTTGTTGTTTATTTGACATTGTTGTTGTTATTATTGTTGTTGTTGTTTATTTGACGTTGTTGTTGTTATGTGTTTGACGTTGTTGTTGTTGTTGTTGTTGTTTATTTGACATTGTTGTTGTTGTTGTTGTTTATTTGACGTTGTTGTTGTTGTTGTTGACGTTGTTGTTGTTGTTGTTGTTTATTTGACGTTGTTGTTGTTTATTTGACGTTGTTGTTGTTGTTGTTGTTTATTTGACGTTGTTGTTGTTGTTGTTTATTTGACGGTGTTGTTATTGTTATTGTTGGTGTTTATTTAACGTTGTTATTGTTGTTGTTGTTGTTGTTTATTTGACGTTGTTGTTATTATTGACGTTGTTTTTGTTTTTGTTTATTTGATGTTGTTGTTGTTGTTGACATAGTTGTTGTTGTTTATTTCACGTTGTTGTTGTTGTTGACGTTGTTGTTTATTTGACGTTGTTGTTGTTGTTTATTTGACGTTGTTGTTGTTGTTTATTTGACGTTGTTATTGTTGTTGTTGTTTATTTGATGTTGTTGTTGTTGACATGGTTGTTGTGGTTTATTTCACGTTGTTGTTGATTTTGACGTTGTGGTTTATTTGACGTTGTTGTTGTTGTTTATTTGACGTTGTTGTTCTTGTTGTTGTTGTTGTTGTTTATTTGATGTTGTTGTTGTTGTTTATTTAACATTGTTGTTGTTGTTGACGGTGTTGTTGTTTATTTGACGTTGTTGTTGTTGTTGTTGTTTATTTGACGGTATTGTTGTTGTTGTTGTTTATTTGAGGTTGTTGTTGTTGTTTATTTGACGTTGTTGTTGTTGTTGAGTTGTTGTTGTTGTTGTTGTTTATTTGATGTTGTTGTTGTTGTTTATTTTACATTGTTGTTGTTGTTGACAGTGTTGTTGTTGTTTATTTGACATTGTTGTTGTTATTGTTGTTGTTGTTGTTTATTTGACATTGTTGTTGTTGTTGTTTATTTGACGTTGTTGTTGTTGTTGTTGACGTTGTTGTTGTTGTTTATTTGACGTTGTTGTTGTTTATTTGACGTTGTTTTTGTTGTTGTTTATTTGATGTTGTTGTTGTTATTGTTTATTTGACGTTGTTGTTGTTGTTGTTTATTTGACGTTGTTGTTGTTGTTGTTATTGTTGTTTTTGTTGTTGTTGTTTATTTGACGTTGTTGTTGTTGTTTATTTGACATTGTTGTTGTTGTTGACGGTGTTGTTGTTGTTTATTTGACATTGTTGTTGTTATTGTTGTTGTTGTTGTTTATTTGACGTTGTTGTTGTTATGTATTTGACGTTGTTGTTGTTGTTGTTGTTGTTTATTTGACATTGTTGTTGGTGTTGTTTATTTGACGTTGTTGTTGTTGTTGTTGTTGACGTTGTTGTTGTTGTTGTTTATTTGACGTTGTTGTTGTTTATTTGACGTTGTTGTTGTTGTTGTTTATTTGACGTTGTTGTTGTTGTTGTTTATTTGACGGTGTTGTTATTGTTATTGTTGGTGTTTATTTAACGTTGTTATTGTTGTTGTTGTTGTTTATTTGACGTTGTTGTTATTGTTGACGTTGTTTTTGTTTTTGTTTATTTGATGTTGTTGTTGTTGTTGACATAGTTGTTGTTGTTTATTTCACGTTGTTGTTGTTGACGTTGTTGTTTATTTGACATTGTTGTTGTTGTTTATTTGACGTTGTTGTTGTTGTTTATTTGACGTTGTTATTGTTGTTGTTGTTTATTTGATGTTGTTGTTGTTGACATGGTTGTTGTGGTTTATTTCACGTTGTTGTTGATTTTGACGTTGTGGTTTATTTGACGTTGTTGTTGTTGTTTATTTGACGTTGTTGTTGTTGTTGTTGACGTTGTTGTTGTTGTTTATTTGATGTTGTTGTTGTTGTTTATTTAACATTGTTGTTGTTGTTGACGGTGTTGTTGTTTTTGTTGTTGTTGTTGTTTATTTGACGTTGTTGTTGTTGTTGTTTATTTGACGGTATTGTTGTTGTTGTTGTTTATTTGAGGTTGTTGTTGTTGTTTATTTGACGTTGTTGTTGTTGTTGAGTTGTTGTTGTTGTTGTTTATTTGACGTTGTTGTTGTTGTTGTTGTTTATTTGACATTGTTGTTGTTGTTGACAGTGTTGTTGTTGTTTATTTGACATTGTTGTTGTTATTGTTGTTGTTGTTGTTTATTTGACATTGTTGTTGTTGTTGTTTATTTGACGTTGTTGTTGTTGTTGTTGACGTTGTTGTTGTTGTTGTTTATTTGACGTTGTTGTTGTTTATTTGACGTTGTTTTTGTTGTTGTTTATTTGACGTTGTTGTTGTTATTGTTTATTTGACGTTGTTGTTGTTGTTGTTTATTTGACGTTGTTGTTGTTGTTGTTATTGTTGTTTTTGTTGTTGTTGTTTATTTGACGTTGTTGTTGTTGTTTATTTGACGTTGTTGTTGTTGTTGTTTATTTGACGTTGTTGTTGTTGTTGAGTTGTTGTTGTTGTTGTTTATTTGACGTTGTTGTTGTTGTTTATTTGACATTGTTGTTGTTGTTGACGGTGTTATTGTTGTTTATTTGACATTGTTGTTGTTATTGTTGTTGTTGTTGTTGTTTATTTGACGTTGTTGTTGTTATGTATTTGACGTTGTTGTTGTTGTTGTTTATTTGACATTGTTGTTGTTGTTGTTTATTTGACGTTGTTGTTGTTGTTGTTGACGTTGTTGTTGTTGTTGTTTATTTGACGTTGTTGTTGTTGTTGTTGTTTATTTGACGTTGTTGTTGTTGTTGTTTATTTGACGGTGTTGTTATTGTTATTGTTGGTGTTTATTTAACGTTGTTATTGTTGTTGTTGTTGTTGTTGTTTATTTGACGTTGTTGTTATTGTTGACGTTGTTTATGTTTTTGTTTATTTGATGTTGTTGTTGTTGTTGACATAGTTGTTGTTTATTTCACGTTGTTGTTGTTGTTGTTGACGTTGTTGTTTATTTGACGTTGTTGTTGTTGTTTATTTGACGTTGTTGTTGTTGTTTATTTGACGTTGTTATTGTTGTTGTTGTTTATTTGATGTTGTTGTTGTTGACATGGTTGTTGTGGTTTATTTCACGTTGTTGTTGATTTTGACGTTGTGGTTTATTTGACGTTTTGTTGTTGTTTATTTGACGTTGTTGTTGTTGTTGTTGACGTTGTTGTTGTTGTTGTTTATTTGATGTTGTTGTTGTTGTTTATTTAACATTGTTGTTGTTGTTGACGGTGTTGTTGTTGTTGTTGTTGTTGTTTATTTGACGTTGTTGTTGTTGTTGTTTATTTGACGATATTGTTGTTGTTGTTGTTTATTTGAGGTTGTTGTTGTTGTTTATTTGACGTTGTTGTTGTTGTTATTGACGTTGTTGTTGTTGTTGTTTATTTGACGTTATTGTTGTTTTTTATTTAACATTGTTGTTGTTGTTGACGGTGTTGTTGTTGTTGTTGTTTATTTGACGTTGTTGTTGTTGTTGTTTATTTGACGGTATTGTTGTTGTTGTTATTTATTTGACGTTGTTGTTGTTGTTGTTTATTTGACGTTGTTGTTGTTGTTGACGTTGTTGTTGTTGTTGTTTATTTGATGTTTTTGTTGTTGTTGACATAGTTGTTGTTGTTGTTGTTGTTTATTTGACGTTGTTGTTGTTGTTGAGGTTGTTGTTGTTGTTGTTGTTTATTTGACGTTGTTGTTGTTGTTATTTTTTATTTGACGTTGTTGTTATTGTTGTTTATTTGACGTTGTTGTTGTTGTTGTTGTTGTTGTTTATTTGACGGTGTTGTTGTTGTTGTTGTTGTTTATTTTACGTTGTTATAGTTGTTGTTGTTTATTTGACGTTGTTGTTGTTGTTGACGTTGTTGTTGTTTATTTGATGTTGTTGTTGTTCACATAGTTGTTGTTGTTGACGTTGTTGTTTATTTGACGTTGTTGTTGTTGTTTATTTGACGTTGTTGTTGTTGTTGACGTTGTTGTTGTTGTTGTTGTTTATTTGACGTTGTTGTTGTTGACGTTGTTGTTGTTGTTTATTTGATGTTGTTGTTGTTCACATAGTTGTTGTTGTTTATTTCACGTTGTTGTTGTTGTTGACGTTGTTGTTTAATTGACGTTGTTGTTGTTGTTTATTTGACGTTGTTGTTGTTGACGTTGTTGTTGTTGTTGTTGTTTATTTGACGTTGTTGTTGTTGGTTATTTGACATTGTTGTTGTTGACGGTGTTGTTGTTGTTGTTTATTTGACATTGTTGTTGTTGTTGTTGACGTTGTCGTTGTTTATTTGATGTTGTTGTTGTTGATGTTGTTGTTGTTGTTTATTTGACGTTGTTGTTGTTGACGTTGTTGTTGTTGTTATTGTTTATTTGACGTTGTTGTTGTTGTTTATTTGACGTAGTTTTTGTTGTTGACGTTGTTGTTGTTGTTGTTGTTTATTTGACGTTGTTGTTGTTGTTGTTTTTGTTGTTGTTTATTTGACGTTGTTGTTGTTATTGTTTATTTGACGTTGTTGTTGTTGTTGTTTATTTGACATTGTTGTTGTTGTTGTTGTTTATTTGACGTTGTTGTTGTTGTTGTTGGCGTTGTTGTTGTTGTTGTTTATTTGACGTTGTTGTTGTTTATTTGACGTTGTTGTTTATTTGACGTTGTTGTTGTTGTTGTTTATTTGACGGTGTTGTTATTGTTATTGTTGGTGTTTATTTAACGTTGTTATTGTTGTTGTTGTTGTTTATTTGACGTTGTTGTTATTGTTGACGTTGTTGTTGTTGTTTTATTATTTGACGTTGTTATTATTGTTGTTGTTTATTTGACGTTGTTGTTATTGTCGATGTTGTTGTTGTTTATTTGATGTTGTTGTTGTTGACATGGTTGTTATGGTTTATTTCACGTTGTTGTTGATTTTGACGTTGTTGTTTATTTGACGTTGTTGTTGTTTATTTGACGTTGTTGTTGTTGTTGACGTTGTTGTTGTTGTTGTTGTTTATTTGACGTTGTTGTTGTTTATTTAACATTGTTTTTGTTGTTGACGGTGTTGTTGTTGTTGTTGTTTTGTTTATTTGACAGTATTGTTGTTATTGTTGTTTATTTGACGTTGTTGTTGTTGTTGACGTTGTTGTTGTTATTGTTTATTTGACGTTTTTGTTGTTGTTGACATAGTTGTTGTTGTTGTTGTTTATTTGACGTTGTTTTTGTTGTTGAGGTTGTTGTTGTTGTTTTTTTATTTGACGTTGTTTTTGTTGTTGAGGTTGTTGTTGTTGTTTATTTGACGTTGTTGTTGTTGTTATTTTTTATTTGACGTTGTTGTTATTGTTGTTTATTTGACGTTGTTATTGTTGTTGTTTATTTGACGGTGTTGTTGTTGTTGTTGTTGTTTATTTTACGTTGTTATTGTTGTTGTTGTTTATTTGACGTTGTTGTTGTTGTTGACGTTGTTGTTGTTGTTTATTTGATGTTGTTGTTGTTCACATAGTTGTTGTTGTTTATTTCACGTTGTTGTTGTTGTTGACGTTGTTTTTTATTTGACGTTGTTGTTGTTGTTGTTTATTTGACGTTGTTGTTGTTGTTGACGTTATTGTTGTTGTTGTTGTTGTTTATTTGACATTGTTGTTGTTGGTTATTTGACATTGTTGTTGTTGACGGTGTTGTTGTTGTTGTTTATTTGACATTGTTGTTGTTGTTGTTGTTGACGTTGTTGTTGTTTATTTGATGTTGTTGTTGTTGATGTTGTTGTTGTTGTTTATTTGACGTTGTTGTTGTTTATTTGACATTGTTGTTGTTGACGTTGTTGTTGTTGTTATTGTTTATTTGACGTTGTTGTTGTTGTTTATTTGACGTAGTTGTTGTTGTTGACGTTGTTGTTGTTGTTGTTGTTTATTTGACGTTTTTGTTGTTGTTGTTTTTGTTGTTGTTTATTTGACGTTGTTGTTGTTATTGTTTATTTGACGTTGTTGTTGTTGTTGTTTATTTGACGATGTTGTTGTTGTTGTTGTTATTGTTGTTGTTGTTGTTGTTGTTTATTTGACGTTGTTGTTGTTGTTTATTTGACGTTGTTGTTGTTGTTGTTTATTTGACGTTGTTGTTGTTGTTGAGTTGTTGTTGTTGTTTATTTGACGTTGTTGTTGTTGTTGTTGTTTATTTGACATTGTTGTTGTTGTTGACAGTGTTGTTGTTGTTTATTTGACATTGTTGTTGTTATTGTTGTTGTTGTTGTTTATTTGACATTGTTGTTGTTGTTGTTTATTTGACGTTGTTGTTGTTGTTGACGTTGTTGTTGTTGTTGTTTATTTGACGTTGTTGTTGTTTATTTGACGTTGTTTTTGTTGTTGTTTATTTGACGTTGTTGTTGTTATTGTTTATTTGACGTTGTTGTTGTTGTTGTTTATTTGACGTTGTTGTTGTTGTTGGTGTTATTGTTGTTGTTGTTGTTGTTGTTTATTTGACGTTGTTGTTGTTGTTTATTGACGTTGTTGTTGTTGTTGTTGTTTATTTGACGTTGTTGTTGTTGTTGAGTTGTTGTTGGTGTTGTTTATTTGACATTGTTGTTGTTGTTGACGGTGTTGTTGTTGTTTATTTGACATTGTTGTTGTTATTGTTGTTGTTGTTGTTTATTTGACGTTGTTGTTGTTATGTATTTGACGTTGTTGTTGTTGTTGTTGTTGTTTATTTGACATTGTTGTTGTTGTTGTTTATTTGACGTTGTTGTTGTTGTTGTTGTTGACGTTGTTGTTGTTTATTTGACGTTGTTGTTGTTGTTTATTTGACGTTGTTGTTGTTGTTGTTTATTTGACGGTGTTGTTATTGTTATTGTTGGTGTTTATTTAACGTTTTTATTGTTGTTGTTGTTGTTGTTGTTGTTGTTTATTTGACGTTGTTGTTATTGTTGACGTTGTTTTTGTTTTTGTTTATTTGATGTTGTTGTTGTTGTTGACATAGTTGTTGTTGTTTATTTCACGTTGTTGTTGTTGTTGACGTTGTTGTTTATTTGACGTTGTTGTTGTTGTTTATTTGACGTTGTTGTTGTTGTTTATTTGACGTTGTTATTGTTGTTGTTGTTTATTTGATGTTGTTGTTGTTGACATGTTTGTTGTGGTTTATTTCACGTTGTTGTTGATTTTGACGTTGTGGTTTATTTGACGTTGTTGTTGTTGTTTATTTGACGTTGTTGTTGTTGTTGTTGACGTTGTTGTTGTTGTTGTTTATTTGATGTTGTTGTTGTTGTTTATTTAACATTGTTGTTGTTGTTGACGGTGTTGTTATTGTTGTTGTTGTTGTTGTTTATTTGACGTTGTTGTTGTTGTTGTTTATTTGACGGTATTATTGTTGTTGTTGTTTATTTGAGGTTGTTGTTGTTGTTTATTTGACGTTTTTGTTGTTGTTATTGACGTTGTTGTTGTTGTTGTTTATTTGACGTTGTTGTTGTTTATTTAACATTGTTGTTGTTGTTGACGGTGTTGTTATTGTTGTTGTTGTTGTTGTTGTTTATTTGACGTTGTTGTTATTTATTTAACATTGTTTTTGTTGTTGACGGTGTTGTTGTTGTTGTTGTTGTTTTGTTTATTTGACAGTATTGTTGTTATTGTTGTTTATTTGACGTTGTTGTTGTTGTTGACGTTGTTGTTGTTATTGTTTATTTGACGTTTTTGTTGTTGTTGACATAGTTGTTGTTGTTGTTGTTTATTTGACGTTGTTTTTGTTGTTGAGGTTGTTGTTGTTGTTTTTTTATTTGACGTTGTTTTTGTTGTTGAGGTTGTTGTTGTTGTTTATTTGACGTTGTTGTTGTTGTTATTTTTTATTTGACGTTGTTGTTATTGTTGTTTATTTGACGTTGTTATTGTTGTTGTTTATTTGACAGTGTTGTTGTTGTTGTTGTTGTTGTTTATTTTACGTTGTTATTGTTGTTGTTGTTTATTTGACGTTGTTGTTGTTGTTGACGTTGTTGTTGTTGTTTATTTGATGTTGTTGTTGTTCACATAGTTGTTGTTGTTTATTTCACGTTGTTGTTGTTGTTGACGTTGTTTTTTATTTGACGTTGTTGTTGTTGTTGTTTATTTGACGTTGTTGTTGTTGTTGACGTTATTGTTGTTGTTGTTGTTGTTTATTTGACGTTGTTGTTGTTGGTTATTTGACATTGTTGTTGTTGACGGTGTTGTTGTTGTTGTTTATTTGACATTGTTGTTGTTGTTGTTGTTGACGTTGTTGTTGTTTATTTGATGTTGTTGTTGTTGTTCATTTGACGTTGTTGTTGTTTATTTGACATTGTTGTTGTTGACGTTGTTGTTGTTGTTATTGTTTATTTGACGTTGTTGTTGTTGTTTATTTGACGTAGTTGTTGTTGTTGACGTTGTTGTTGTTGTTGTTGTTTATTTGACGTTTTTGTTGGTGTTGTTTTTGTTGTTGTTTATTTGACGTTGTTGTTGTTATTGTTTATTTGACGTTGTTGTTGTTGTTGTTTATTTGACGATGTTGTTGTTGTTGTTGTTATTGTTGTTGTTGTTGTTGTTGTTTATTTGACGTTGTTGTTGTTGTTTATTTGACGTTGTTGTTGTTGTTGTTGTTGTTTATTTGACGTTGTTGTTGTTGTTGAGTTGTTGTTGTTGTTTATTTGACGTTGTTGTTGTTGTTGTTGTTTATTTGACATTGTTGTTGTTGTTGACAGTGTTGTTGTTGTTTATTTGACATTGTTGTTGTTATTGTTGTTGTTGTTGTTTATTTGACATTGTTGTTGTTGTTGTTTATTTGACGTTGTTGTTGTTGTTGACGTTGTTGTTGTTGTTGTTTATTTGACGTTGTTGTTGTTTATTTGACGTTGTTTTTGTTGTTGTTTATTTGACGTTGTTGTTGTTATTGTTTATTTGACGTTGTTGTTGTTGTTGTTTATTTGACGTTGTTGTTGTTGTTGTTGTTGGTGTTATTGTTGTTGTTGTTGTTGTTGTTTATTTGACGTTGTTGTTGTTGTTTATTTGACGTTGTTGTTGTTGTTGTTGTTTATTTGACGTTGTTGTTGTTGTTGAGTTGTTGTTGGTGTTGTTTATTTGACATTGTTGTTGTTGTTGACGGTGTTGTTGTTGTTTATTTGACATTGTTGTTGTTATTGTTGTTGTTGTTGTTTATTTGACGTTGTTGTTGTTATGTATTTGACGTTGTTGTTGTTGTTGTTGTTGTTTATTTGACATTGTTGTTGTTGTTGTTTATTTGACGTTGTTGTTGTTGTTGTTGTTGACGTTGTTGTTGTTTATTTGACGTTGTTGTTGTTGTTGTTTATTTGACGTTGTTGTTGTTGTTGTTTATTTGACGGTGTTGTTATTGTTATTGTTGGTGTTTATTTAACGTTTTTATTGTTGTTGTTGTTGTTGTTGTTTATTTGACGTTGTTGTTATTGTTGACGTTGTTTTTGTTTTTGTTTATTTGATGTTGTTGTTGTTGACATAGTTGTTGTTGTTTATTTCACGTTGTTGTTGTTGTTGACGTTGTTGTTTATTTGACGTTGTTGTTGTTGTTTATTTGACGTTGTTATTGTTGTTGTTGTTTATTTGATGTTGTTGTTGTTGACATGTTTGTTGTGGTTTATTTCACGTTGTTGTTGATTTTGACGTTGTGGTTTATTTGACGTTGTTGTTGTTGTTTATTTGACGTTGTTGTTGTTGTTGTTGACGTTGTTGTTGTTGTTGTTTATTTGATGTTGTTGTTGTTGTTTATTTAACATTGTTGTTGTTGTTGACGGTGTTGTTATTGTTGTTGTTGTTGTTTATTTGACGTTGTTGTTGTTGTTGTTGTTTATTTGACGGTATTATTGTTGTTGTTGTTTATTTGAGGTTGTTGTTGTTGTTTATTTGACGTTTTTGTTGTTGTTATTGACGTTGTTGTTGTTGTTGTTTATTTGACGTTGTTGTTGTTTATTTAACATTGTTGTTGTTGTTGACGGTGTTGTTGTTGTTGTTGTTTATTTGACGTTGTTGTTGTTGTTGTTTATTTGACGGTATTGTTGTTGTTGTTATTTATTTGACGTTGTTGTTGTTGTTGTTGTTTATTTGACGTTGTTGTTGTTGTTGACGTTGTTGTTGTTGTTGTTTATTTGATGTTTTTGTTGTTGTTGACATAGTTGTTGTTGTTGTTGTTTATTTGACGTTGTTGTTGTTGTTGAGGTTGTTGTTGTTGTTGTTTATTTGACGTTGTTGTTATTGTTGTTTATTTGACGTTGTTGTTGTTAGTGTTGTTTATTTGACGGTGTTATTGTTGTTGTTGTTGTTTATTTTACGTTGTTATAGTTGTTGTTGTTTATTTGACGTTGTTGTTGTTGTTGACGTTAATGTTGTTTATTTGATGTTGTTGTTGTTCACATAGTTGTTGTTGTTGACGTTGTTGTTTATTTGACGTTGTTGTTGTTGTTTATTTGACGTTGTTGTTGTTGTTGACGTTGTTGTTGTTGTTGTTGTTTATTTGACGTTGTTGTTGTTGACGGTGTTGTTGTTGTTGTTGTTTATTTGACATTGTTGTTGTTGTTGTTGACGTTGTTGTTGTTTATTTGACGTTGTTGTTGTTGATGTTGTTGTTGTTGTTTATTTGACGTTGTTGTTGTTTATTTGACGTTGTTGTTGTTGACGTTGTTGTTGTTGTTATTGTTTATTTGACGTTGTTGTTGTTGTTGTTTATTTGACGTAGTTGTTGTTGTTGTTGTTTATTTGACGTTTTTGTTGTTGTTGTTTTTGTTGTTGTTTATTTGACGTTGTTGTTGTTGTTGTTGTTGTTGTTTATTTGACGTTGTTGTTGTTGATTATTTGACGTTGTTGTTGTTGTTGTTTATTTGACGTTGTTGTTGTTGTTGAGTTGTTGTTGTTGTTGTTTATTTGACGTTGTTGTTGTTGTTGTTTATTTGACATTCTTGTTGTTATTGTTGTTGTTGTTGTTGTTTATTTGACATTGTTGTTGTTGTTGTTTATTTGACGTTGTTGTTGTTGTTGTTGTTTATTTGACGTTGTTGTTGTTGTTTATTTGACGTTGTTGTTGTTGTTGTTTATTTGACGTTGTTGTTGTTGTTATTGTTTATTTGACGTTGTTGTTGTTGTTGTTTATTTGACGTTGTTGTTGTTGTTGACGTTGTTGTTGTTGTCGTTGTTGTTTATTTGACGTTGTTGTTGTTGTTGACGTTGTTCTTATTGTTGTTTATTTGACGTTGTTGTTGTTGTTTATTTGACGTTGTTGTTGTTGTTGTTTATTTGACGTTGTTGTTGTTGTTGTTTACTTGACGTTGTTGTTATTATTGACGTTGTTGTTGTTGTGGTTTATTTGACGTTGTTGTTGTTGTTGTTGTTGACATAGTTATTGTTGTTGTTTATTTGACGTTGTTGTTGTTGTTGTTTATTTGACATTGTTGTTGTTGTTGACGGTGTTGTTGTTGTTGTTGTTTATTTGACATTGTTGTTGTTGTTGACGTTGTTGTTGTTGTTGACGGTGTTGTTGTTGTTGTTGTTGTTGTTGTTGTTTATTTGACATTGTTGTTGTGGTTGTTGACGTTGTTGTTTATTTGACGTTGTTGTTGTTGTTTATTTGACGTAGTTGTTGTTGTTGACGTTGTTGTTGTTGTTTATTTGATGTTTTTGTTGTTGTTGATGTTGTTGTTGTTTTTGTTGTTGTTTATTTGATGTTGTTGTTGTTTAATTGACGTTGTTGTTGTTTATTTGACGTTGTTGTTGTTGTTGTTGTTATTGTTGTTGTTTAATTGACGCTGTTGTTGTTTATTTGACGTTGTTGTTGTTGTTATTGTTGTTATTGTTGTTTATTTGACGTTGTTGTTGTTGTTTATTTGACATTGTTGTTGTTGTTTATTTGACGTTGTTGTTGTTGTTGTTTATTTGACGTTGTTGTTGTTGTTGACGTTGTTGTTATTGTTGTTGTTTGTTTGACGTTGTTGTTGTTGTTTATTTGACATTGTTGTTGTTGTTGTTATTGTTTATTTGACGCTGTTGTTGTTGTTTATTTGACGTTGTTGTTGTTGTTGTTGACGTTGTTGTTGTTGTTGTTGTTGTTTATTTGACGTTGTTGTTGACGTTGTTTTTGTTGTTGTTTATTTGACGTTGTTGTTGTTGTTTATTTGACGTTGTTGTTGTTGCTTATTTGATGGTGTTGTTGTTGTTGTTTATTTGACGTTGTTGTTGTTGTTGTTTATTTGACATTGTTGTTGTTGTTGACGTTGTTGTTGTTGTTGTTTATTTGACGTTATTGTTGACATAGTTGTTGTTGTTGTTGTTGTTTATTTGACGTTGTTGTTGTTGTTATTGTTTATTTGACGTTGTTGTTGTTGTTGTTTATTTGACGTTGTTGTTGTTGTTGACGTTGTTGTTGTTGTCGTTGTTGTTTATTTGACGTTGTTGTTGTTGTTGACGTTGTTCTTATTGTTGTTTATTTGACGTTGTTGTTGTTGTTTATTTGACGTTGTTGTTGTTGTTGTTTATTTGACGTTGTTGTTGTTGTTGTTTACTTGACGTTGTTGTTATTATTGACGTTGTTGTTGTTGTGGTTTATTTGACGTTGTTGTTGTTGTTGTTGTTGACATAGTTATTGTTGTTGTTTATTTGACGTTGTTGTTGTTGTTGTTTATTTGACATTGTTGTTGTTGTTGACGGTGTTGTTGTTGTTGTTGTTTATTTGACATTGTTGTTGTTGTTGACGTTGTTGTTGTTGTTGACGGTGTTGTTGTTGTTGTTGTTGTTGTTGTTGTTTATTTGACATTGTTGTTGTGGTTGTTGACGTTGTTGTTTATTTGACGTTGTTGTTGTTGTTTATTTGACGTAGTTGTTGTTGTTGACGTTGTTGTTGTTGTTTATTTGATGTTTTTGTTGTTGTTGATGTTGTTGTTGTTTTTGTTGTTGTTTATTTGATGTTGTTGTTGTTTAATTGACGTTGTTGTTGTTTATTTGACGTTGTTGTTGTTGTTGTTGTTATTGTTGTTGTTTAATTGACGCTGTTGTTGTTTATTTGACGTTGTTGTTGTTGTTATTGTTGTTATTGTTGTTTATTTGACGTTGTTGTTGTTGTTTATTTGACATTGTTGTTGTTGTTTATTTGACGTTGTTGTTGTTGTTGTTTATTTGACGTTGTTGTTGTTGTTGACGTTGTTGTTATTGTTGTTGTTTGTTTGACGTTGTTGTTGTTGTTTATTTGACATTGTTGTTGTTGTTGTTATTGTTTATTTGACGCTGTTGTTGTTGTTTATTTGACGTTGTTGTTGTTGTTGTTGACGTTGTTGTTGTTGTTGTTGTTGTTTATTTGACGTTGTTGTTGACGTTGTTTTTGTTGTTGTTTATTTGACGTTGTTGTTGTTGTTTATTTGACGTTGTTGTTGTTGCTTATTTGATGGTGTTGTTGTTGTTGTTTATTTGACGTTGTTGTTGTTGTTGTTTATTTGACATTGTTGTTGTTGTTGACGTTGTTGTTGTTGTTGTTTATTTGACGTTATTGTTGACATAGTTGTTGTTGTTGTTGTTGTTTATTTGACGTTGTTGTTGTTGTTGACGTTGTTGTTGTTGTTTATTTGACGTTGTTGTTGTTGACATAGTTGTTGTTGTTGTTTATTTGACGTTGTTGTTGTTGTTGTTGACGTTGTTGTTGTTGTTGTTTATTTGACGTTGTTGTTGTTGTTTATTTGACATTGTTGTTGTTGTTATTGTTTATTTGACGTTGTTGTTGTTGTTGTTGTTGTTGTTTATTTGACGTTGTTGTTGTTGTTGACGTTGTTGTTGTTGTTGTTTATTTGACGTTGTTGTTGTTGACGTTGTTCTTGTTGTTGTTTATTTGACGTTGTTGTTGTATTTTATTTGACGTTGTTGTTGTTGTTGTTGTTTATTTGACGCTGTTATTGTTGTTGTTGTTGTTGTTTACTTGACGTTGTTATTATTATTGACGTTGTTGTTGTTGTTGTTTATTTGACGTTGTTGTTATTGTTGTTGTTGACATAGTTATTGTTGTTGTTTATTTGACGTTGTTGTTGTTGTTTATTTGACATTGTTGTTGTTGTTGACGGTGTTGTTGTTGTTGTTGTTTATTTGACATTGTTGTTGTTGTTGTTGACGTTGTTGTTGTTGTTGACGGTGTTGTTGTTGTTGTTGTTGTTTATTTGACATTGTTGTTGTTGTTGTTGTTGTTTATTTGACGTTGTTGTTGTTGTTGTTGTTGTTGTTGTTTACTTGACGTTGTTGTTGTTGTTTACTTGACGTTGTTGTTGTTGTTGTTTATTTGACGTTGTTGTTGTTTACTTGACGTTGTTGTTGTTGTTTATTTGACGTTGTTGTTGTTGACGTTGTTGTTGTTTATTTGACGTTGTTGTTGTTTATTTGACGTTGTTGTTGTTTATTTGACGTTGTTGTTGTTGTTTATTTGACGTTGTTATTGTTGACGTTGTTGTTGTTGTTATTGTTTATTTGACGTTGTTGTTGTTGTTGTTTATTTGACGTAGTTGTTGTTGTTGACGTTGTTGTTGTTGTTTATTTGATGTTTTTGTTGTTGTTGATGTTGTTGTTGTTTTTGTTGTTGTTTATTTGACGTTGTTGTTGTTTAATTGACGTTGTTGTTGTTTATTTGACGTTGTTGTTGTTGTTGTTGTTATTGTTGTTGTTTAATTGACGCTGTTGTTGTTTATTTGACGTTGTTGTTGTTGTTATTGTTGTTGTTGTTTATTTGACGTTGTTGTTTATTTGACGTTGTTGTTGTTGTTTATTTGACATTGTTGTTGTTGTTTATTTGATGTTGTTGTTGTTGTTGTTTATTTGACGTTGTTGTTGTTGACGTTGTTGTTATTGTTGTTGTTTGTTTGACGTTGTTGTTGTTGTTTATTTGACATTGTTGTTGTTGTTGTTATTGTTTATTTGACGTTGTTGTTGTTGTTGTTGTTTATTTGACGTTGTTGTTGTTGTTATTGTTGTTGACGTTGTTGTTGTTATTGTTGTTTATTTGACGGTATTGTTGACGTTGTTTTTGTTGTTGTTTATTTGACGTTGTTGTTGTTGTTTATTTGACGTCGTTGTTGTTGCTTATTTGACGGTGTTGTTGTTGTTGTTGTTTATTTGACGTTGTTGTTGTTTTTGTTTATTTGACATTGTTGTTGTTGTTGACGTTGTTGTTGTTGTTGTTTATTTGACGTTGTTGTTGTTGACATAGTTGTTGTTGTTGTTGTTTATTTGACGTTGTTGTTGTTGTTGACGTTATTGTTGTTGTTTATTTGACGTTGTTGTTGTTGACATAGTTGTTGTTGTTGTTGTTTATTTGACGTTGTTGTTGTTGTTGTTAACGTTTTTGTTGTTGTTGTTTATTTGACGTTGTTGTTGTTTATTTAACGTTGTTGTTGTTGTTGTTTATTTGACGTTGTTGTTGTTGTTGTTTATTTGACGGTGTTGTTGTTGTTATTGTTGTTGTTTATTTAACATTGTTATTGTTGTTGTTGTTGTTTATTTGACGTTGTTGTTGTTGTTGTTTATTTGATGTTGTTGTTGTTGACATAGTTGTTGTTGTTTATTTCACATTGTTGTTGTTGTTGACGTTGTTGTTTATTTGACGTTGTTGTTGTTGTTATTTATTTAACGTTGTTGTTGTTGTCGATGTTGTTGTTGTTTATTTGAAGTTGTTGTTGTTGACATGGTTGTTATGGTTTATTTCACGTTGTTGTTGATTTTGACGTTGTTGTTTATTTGACGTTGTTGTTGTTGTTTATTTGACGTTGTTGTTGTTGTTGACGTTGTTGTTGTTGTTGTTTATTTGACGTTGTTGTTGTTGTTTATTTAACATTGTTGTTGTTGTTGACGGTGTTGTTGTTGTTGTTGTTTATTTTAACGTTGTTGTGGTTGTTGTTTATTTGACGTTGTTGTTGTTGTTGAGTTGTTGTTGTTGTTGTTTATTTGACGTTGTTGTTGTTGTTGTTGTTGACATAGTTATTGTTGTTGTTTATTTGACGTTGTTGTTGTTGTTGTTTATTTGACATTGTTGTTGTTGTTGACGGTGTTGTTGTTGTTGTTGTTTATTTGACATTGTTGTTGTTGTTGACGTTGTTGTTGTTGTTGACGGTGTTGTTGTTGTTGTTGTTGTTGTTGTTGTTTATTTGACATTGTTGTTGTTGTTGTTGACGTTGTTGTTGTTGTTTATTTGACGTTGTTGTTGTTGTTTATTTGACGTAGTTGTTGTTGTTGACGTTGTTGTTGTTGTTTATTTGATGTTTTTGTTGTTGTTGATGTTGTTGTTGTGTTTGTTGTTGTTTATTTGACGTTGTTGTTGTTTAATTGACGTTGTTGTTGTTTATTTGACGTCGTTGTTGTTGTTGTTGTTATTGTTGTTGTTTAATTGACGCTGTTGTTGTTTATTTGACGTTGTTGTTGTTGTTATTGTTGTTATTGTTGTTTATTTGACGTTGTTGTTGTTGTTTATTTGACATTGTTGTTGTTGTTTATTTGACGTTGTTGTTGTTGTTGTTTATTTGACGTTGTTGTTGTTGTTGACGTTGTTGTTATTGTTGTTGTTTGTTTGACGTTGTTGTTGTTGTTTATTTGACATTGTTGTTGTTGTTGTTATTGTTTATTTGACGCTGTTGTTGTTGTTTATTTGACGTTGTTGTTGTTGTTGTTGACGTTGTTGTTGTTGTTGTTGTTGTTGTTTATTTGACGTTGTTGTTGACGTTGTTTTTGTTGTTGTTTATTTGACGTTGTTGTTGTTGTTTATTTGACGTTGTTGTTGTTGCTTATTTGATGGTGTTGTTGTTGTTGTTTATTTGACGTTGTTGTTGTTGTTGTTTATTTGACGTTGTTGTTGTTGTTGACGTTGTTGTTGTTGTTGTTTATTTGACGTTGTTGTTGACATAGTTGTTGTTGTTGTTGTTTATTTGACGTTGTTGTTGTTGTTGACGTTGTTGTTGTTGTTTATTTGACGTTGTTGTTGTTGACATAGTTGTTGTTGTTGTTTATTTAACGTTGTTGTTGTTGTTGTTGACGTTGTTGTTGTTGTTGTTTATTTGACGTTGTTGTTGTTGTTTATTTGACATTGTTGTTGTTGTTATTGTTTATTTGACGTTGTTGTTGTTGTTGTTGTTTATTTGACGTTGTTGTTGTTGTTGACGTTGTTGTTGTTGTTGTTTATTTGACGTTGTTGTTGTTGACGTTGTTCTTGTTGTTGTTTATTTGACGTTGTTGTTGTTGTTTATTTGACGTTGTTGTTGTTGTTTATTTGACGTTGTTATTGTTGTTGTTGTTGTTGTTTACTTGACGTTGTTGTTATTATTGACGTTGTTGTTGTTGTTGTTTATTTGACGTTGTTGTTATTGTTGTTGTTGACATAGTTATTGTTGTTGTTTATTTGACGTTGTTGTTGTTGTTTATTTGACATTGTTGTTGTTGTTGACGGTGTTGTTGTTGTTGTTTATTTGACATTGTTGTTGTTGTTGTTGACGTTGTTGTTGTTGTTGACGGTGTTGTTGTTGTTGTTGTTGTTGTTTATTTGACATTGTTGCTGTTGTTGTTGTTTATTTGACGTTGTTGTTGTTGTTGTTGTTGTTGTTTACTTGACGTTGTTGTTGTTTACTTGACGTTGTTGTTGTTGTTGTTTATTTGACGTTGTTGTTGTTTACTTGACGTTGTTGTTGTTGTTTATTTGACGTTGTTATTGTTGTTGACGTTGTTGATGTTTATTTGACGTTGTTGTTGTTTATTTGACGTTGTTGTTGTTTATTTGACGTTGTTGTTGTTGTTTATTTGACGTTGTTGTTGTTGACGTTGTTGTTGTTGTTATTGTTTATTTGACGTTGTTGTTGTTGTTTATTTGACGTAGTTGTTGTTGTTGACGTTGTTGTTGTTGTTTATTTGATGTTTTTGTTGTTGTTGATGTTGTTGTTGTTTTTGTTGTTGTTTATTTGACGTTGTTGTTGTTTAATTGACGTTGTTGTTGTTTATTTGACGTTGTTGTTGTTGTTGTTTAATTGACGCTGTTGTTGTTTATTTGACGTTGTTGTTGTTGTTATTGTTGTTGTGGTTTATTTGACGTTGTTGTTTATTTGACGTTGTTGTTGTTGTTTATTTGACATTGTTGTTGTTGTTTATTTGATGTTGTTGTTGTTGTTGTTTATTTGACGTTGTTGTTGTTGACGTTGTTGTTATTGTTGTTGTTTGTTTGACGTTGTTGTTGTTGTTTATTTGACATTGTTGTTGTTGTTGTTATTGTTTATTTGACGTTGTTGTTGTTGTTGTTGTTTATTTGACGTTGTTGTTGTTGTTGTTGTTGTTGACGTTGTTGTTGTTGTTGTTGTTTATTTGACGGTATTGTTGACGTTGTTTTTGTTGTTGTTTATTTGACGTTGTTGTTGTTGTTTATTTGACGTCGTTGTTGTTGCTTATTTGACGGTGTTGTTGTTGTTGTTGTTTATTTGACGTTGTTGTTGTTTTTGTTTATTTGACGTTGTTGTTGTTGTTGACGTTGTTGTTGTTGTTGTTTATTTGACGTTGTTGTTGTTGACATAGTTGTTATTGTTGTTGTTTATTTGACGTTGTTGTTGTTGTTGACGTTGTTGTTGTTGTTTATTTGACGTTGTTGTTGTTGACATAGTTGTTGTTGTTGTTGTTTATTTGACGTTGTTGTTGTTGTTGTTGACGTTGTTGTTGTTGTTGTTTATTTGACGTTGTTGTTGTTTATTTGACGTTGTTGTTGTTGTTGTTTATTTGACGTTGTTGTTGTTGTTGTTTATTTGACGGTGTTGTTGTTGTTATTGTTGTTGTTTATTTAACATTGTTATTGTTGTTGTTGTTGTTTATTTGACGTTGTTGTTGTTGTTGTTTATTTGATGTTGTTGTTGTTGACATAGTTGTTGTTGTTTATTTCACGTTGTTGTTGTTGTTGACGTTGTTGTTTATTTGACGTTGTTGTTGTTGTTGTTTATTTG
The DNA here is from genome assembly GCA_948472305.1 of Vicia faba. Lineage (NCBI taxonomy): Eukaryota > Viridiplantae > Streptophyta > Magnoliopsida > Fabales > Fabaceae > Vicia > Vicia faba. The sequence continues at coordinate 1,203,504,521 of OX451735.1, forward strand.
ACGTTGTTGTTGTTGTCGATGTTGTTGTTGTTTATTTGAAGTTGTTGTTGTTGACATGGTTGTTATGGTTTATTTCACGTTGTTGTTGATTTTGACGTTGTTGTTTATTTGACGTTGTTGTTGTTGTTTATTTGACGTTGTTGTTGTTGTTGACGTTGTTGTTGTTGTTGTTTATTTGACGTTGTTGTTGTTGTTTATTTAACATTGTTGTTGTTGTTGACGGTGTTGTTGTTGTTGTTGTTTATTTTAACGTTGTTGTGGTTGTTGTTTATTTGACGTTGTTGTTGTTGTTGAGTTGTTGTTGTTGTTGTTTATTTGACGTTGTTGTTGTTGTTGTTGTTGACATAGTTATTGTTGTTGTTTATTTGACGTTGTTGTTGTTGTTGTTGTTTATTTGACATTGTTGTTGTTGTTGACGGTGTTGTTGTTGTTGTTGTTGTTTATTTGACATTGTTGTTGTTGTTGACGTTGTTATTGTTGTTGACGGTGTTGTTGTTGTTGTTGTTGTTGTTTATTTGACATTGTTGTTGTTGTTGTTGACGTTGTTGTTGTTGTTTATTTGACGTTGTTGTTGTTGTTTATTTGACATTGTTGTTGTTGTTGTTGACGTTGTTGTTGTTGTTTATTTGACGTTGTTGTTGTTGTTTATTTGACGTAGTTGTTGTTGTTGACGTTGTTGTTGTTGTTTATTTGATGTTTTTGTTGTTGTTGATGTTGTTGTTGTGTTTGTTGTTGTTTATTTGACGTTGTTGTTGTTTAATTGACGTTGTTGTTGTTTATTTGACGTCGTTGTTGTTGTTGTTGTTATTGTTGTTGTTTAATTGACGCTGTTGTTGTTGTTATTGTTGTTATTGTTGTTTATTTGACGTTGTTGTTGTTGTTTATTTGACATTGTTGTTGTTGTTTATTTGACGTTGTTGTTGTTGTTGTTTATTTGACGTTGTTGTTGTTGTTGACGTTGTTGTTATTGTTGTTGTTTGTTTGACGTTGTTGTTGTTGTTTATTTGACATTGTTGTTGTTGTTGTTATTGTTTATTTGACGCTGTTGTTGTTGTTTATTTGACGTTGTTGTTGTTGTTGTTGACGTTGTTGTTGTTGTTGTTGTTGTTGTTGTTGTTTATTTGACGTTGTTGTTGACGTTGTTTTTGTTGTTGTTTATTTGACGTTGTTGTTGTTGTTTATTTGACGTTGTTGTTGTTGCTTATTTGATGGTGTTGTTGTTGTTGTTTATTTGACGTTGTTGTTGTTGTTGTTTATTTGACGTTGTTGTTGTTGTTGACGTTGTTGTTGTTGTTGTTTATTTGACGTTGTTGTTGACATAGTTGTTGTTGTTGTTGTTTATTTGACGTTGTTGTTGTTGTTGACGTTGTTGTTGTTGTTTATTTGACGTTGTTGTTGTTGACATAGTTGTTGTTGTTGTTTATTTAACGTTGTTGTTGTTGTTGTTGACGTTGTTGTTGTTGTTGTTGTTTATTTGACGTTGTTGTTGTTGTTGTTTATTTGACATTGTTGTTGTTGTTATTGTTTATTTGACGTTGTTGTTGTTGTTGTTGTTTATTTGACGTTATTGTTGTTGTTGACGTTGTTGTTGTTGTTGTTTATTTGACGTTGTTGTTGTTGACGTTGTTCTTGTTGTTGTTTATTTGACGTTGTTGTTGTTGTTTATTTGACGTTGTTGTTGTTGTTTATTTGACGTTGTTATTGTTGTTGTTGTTGTTGTTTACTTGACGTTGTTGTTATTATTGACGTTGTTGTTGTTGTTGTTTATTTGACGTTGTTGTTATTGTTGTTGTTGACATAGTTATTGTTGTTGTTTATTTGACGTTGTTGTTGTTGTTTATTTGACATTGTTGTTGTTGTTGACGGTGTTGTTGTTGTTGTTGTTTATTTGACATTGTTGTTGTTGTTGTTGTTGACGTTGTTGTTGTTGTTGACGGTGTTGTTGTTGTTGTTGTTGTTGTTTATTTGACATTGTTGCTGTTGTTGTTGTTTATTTGACGTTGTTGTTGTTGTTGTTGTTGTTGTTGTTTACTTGACGTTGTTGTTGTTGTTTACTTGACGTTGTTGTTGTTGTTGTTTATTTGACGTTGTTGTTGTTTACTTGACGTTGTTGTTGTTGTTTATTTGACGTTGTTATTGTTGTTGACGTTGTTGATGTTTATTTGACGTTGTTGTTGTTTATTTGACGTTGTTGTTGTTTATTTGACGTTGTTGTTGTTGTTTATTTGACGTTGTTGTTGTTGTTATTGTTTATTTGACGTTGTTGTTGTTGTTTATTTGACGTAGTTGTTGTTGTTGACGTTGTTGTTGTTGTTTATTTGATGTTTTTGTTGTTGTTGATGTTGTTGTTGTTTTTGTTGTTGTTTATTTGACGTTGTTGTTGTTTAATTGACGTTGTTGTTGTTTATTTGACGTTGTTGTTGTTGTTGTTATTGTTGTTGTTTAATTGACGCTGTTGTTGTTTATTTGACGTTGTTGTTGTTGTTATTGTTGTTGTTGTTTATTTTACGTTGTTGTTTATTTGACGTTGTTGTTGTTGTTTATTTGACATTGTTGTTGTTGTTTATTTGATGTTGTTGTTGTTGTTGTTTATTTGACGTTGTTGTTGTTGACGTTGTTGTTATTGTTGTTGTTTGTTTGACGTTGTTGTTGTTATTTATTTGACATTGTTGTTGTTGTTGTTATTGTTTATTTGACGTTGTTGTTGTTGTTGTTGTTGTTTATTTGACGTTGTTGTTGTTGTTGTTGTTGTTGACGTTGTTGTTGTTGTTGTTGTTTATTTGACGGTATTGTTGACGTTGTTTTCGTTGTTGTTTATTTGACGTTGTTGTTGTTGTTTATTTGACGTCGTTGTTGTTGCTTATTTGACGGTGTTGTTGTTGTTGTTGTTTATTTGACGTTGTTGTTGTTTTTGTTTATTTGACGTTGTTGTTGTTGTTGACGTTGTTGTTGTTATTGTTTATTTGACGTTGTTGTTGTTGACATAGTTGTTATTGTTGTTGTTTATTTGACGTTGTTGTTGTTGTTGACGTTGTTGTTGTTGTTTATTTGACGTTGTTGTTGTTGACATAGTTGTTGTTGTTGTTGTTTATTTGACGTTGTTGTTGTTGTTGTTGACGTTGTTGTTGTTGTTGTTTATTTGACGTTGTTGTTGTTTATTTGACGTTGTTGTTGTTGTTGTTTATTTGACGTTGTTGTTGTTGTTGTTTATTTGACGGTGTTGTTGTTGTTATTGTTGTTGTTTATTTAACATTGTTATTATTGTTGTTGTTGTTTATTTGACGTTGTTGTTGTTGTTGTTTATTTGATGTTGTTGTTGTTGACATAGTTGTTGTTGTTTATTTCACGTTGTTGTTGTTGTTGACGTTGTTGTTTATTTGACGTTGTTGTTGTTGTTGTTTATTTGACGTTGTTGTTGTTGTTTATTTGACGTTGTTATTGTTGTTGTTGTTTATTTGACGTTGTTGTTGTTGTCGATGTTGTTGTTGTTTATTTGAAGTTGTTGTTGTTGACATGGTTGTTATGGTTTATTTCACGTTGTTGTTGATTTTGACGTTGTTGTTTATTTGACGTTGTTGTTGTTGTTTATTTGACGTTGTTGTTGTTGTTGACGTTGTTGTTGTTGTTGTTTATTTGACGTTGTTGTTGTTGTTTATTTAACATTGTTGTTGTTGTTGACGGTGTTGTTGTTGTTGTTGTTTATTTTAACGTTGTTGTTGTTGTTGTTTATTTGACGTTGTTGTTGTTGTTGAGTTGTTGTTGTTGTTGTTTATTTGACGTTGTTGTTGTTGTTGTTGTTGACATAGTTATTGTTGTTGTTTATTTGACGTTGTTGTTGTTGTTGTTTATTTGACATTGTTGTTGTTGTTGACGGTGTTGTTGTTGTTGTTGTTTATTTGACATTGTTGTTGTTGTTGACGTTGTTGTTGTTGTTGACGGTGTTGTTGTTGTTGTTGTTGTTGTTGTTTATTTGACATTGTTGTTGTTGTTGTTGACGTTGTTGTTGTTGTTTATTTGACGTTGTTGTTGTTGTTTATTTGACGTAGTTGTTGTTGTTGACGTTGTTGTTGTTGTTTATTTGATGTTTTTGTTGTTTTTGATGTTGTTGTTGTGTTTGTTGTTGTTTATTTGACGTTGTTGTTGTTTAATTGACGTTGTTGTTGTTTATTTGACGTTGTTGTTGTTGTTGTTGTTATTGTTGTTGTTTAATTGACGTTGTTGTTGTTTATTTGACGTTGTTGTTGTTGTTATTGTTGTTTATTTGACGTTGTTGTTGTTGTTTATTTGACATTGTTGTTGTTGTTTATTTGACGTTGTTGTTGTTGTTGTTTATTTGACGTTGTTGTTGTTGTTGACGTTGTTGTTATTGTTGTTGTTTGTTTGACGTTGTTGTTGTTGTTTATTTGACATTGTTGTTGTTGTTGTTATTGTTTATTTGATGTTGTTGTTGTTGTTTATTTGACGTTGTTGTTGTTGACGTTGTTGTTGTTGTTGTTGTTGTTGTTGTTGTTTATTTGACGTTGTTGTTGACGTTGTTTTTGTTGTTGTTTATTTGACGTTGTTGTTGTTGTTTATTTGACGTTGTTGTTGTTGCTTATTTGATGGTGTTGTTGTTGTTGTTTATTTGACGTTGTTGTTGTTGTTGTTTATTTGACGTTGTTGTTGTTGTTGACGTTGTTGTTGTTGTTGTTTATTTGACGTTGTTGTTGACATAGTTGTTGTTGTTGTTGTTTATTTGACGTTGTTGTTGTTGACATTGTTGTTGTTGTTTATTTGACGTTGTTGTTGTTGACATAGTTGTTGTTGTTGTTTATTTGACGTTGTTGTTGTTGTTGTTGACGTTGTTGTTGTTGTTGTTTATTTGACGTTGTTGTTGTTGTTTATTTGACATTGTTGTTGTTATTGTTTATTTGACGTTGTTGTTGTTGTTGTTGTTGTTGTTGTTTATTTGACGTTGTTGTTGTTGACGTTGTTGTTGTTGTTGTTGTTGTTTATTTGACGTTGTTGTTGTTGACGTTGTTCTTGTTGTTGTTTATTTGACGTTGTTGTTGTTGTTTATTTGACGTTGTTATTGTTGTTGTTGTTGTTGTTTACTTGACGTTGTTGTTATTATTGACGTTGTTGTTGTTGTTGTTTATTTGACGTTGTTGTTATTGTTGTTGTTGACATAGTTATTGTTGTTGTTTATTTGACGTTGTTGTTGTTGTTTATTTGACATTGTTGTTGTTGTTGACGGTGTTGTTGTTGTTGTTGTTTATTTGACATTGTTGTTGTTGTTGTTGTTAACGTTGTTGTTGTTGTTGACGGTGTTGTTGTTGTTGTTGTTTATTTGACATTGTTGTTGTTGTTGTTGTTGTTTATTTGACGTTGTTGTTGTTGTTGTTGTTGTTGTTGTTTACTTGACGTTGTTGTTGTTGTTTACTTGACGTTGTTGTTGTTGTTGTTGTTTATTTGACGTTGTTGTTGTTTACTTGACGTTGTTGTTGTTGTTGTTTATTTGACGTTGTTGTTGTTGTTGACGTTGATGTTGTTTATTTGACGTTGTTGTTGTTTATTTGACGTTGTTGTTGTTTATTTGACGTTGTTGTTGTTGTTTATTTGACGTTGTTGTTGTTGACGTTGTTGTTGTTGTTATTGTTTATTTGACGTTGTTGTTGTTGTTTATTTGACGTAGTTGTTGTTGTTGACGTTGTTGTTGTTGTTTATTTGATGTTTTTGTTGTTGTTGATGTTGTTGTTGTTTTTGTTGTTGTTTATTTGATGTTGTTGTTGTTTAATTGACGTTGTTGTTGTTTATTTGACGTTGTTGTTGTTGTTGTTGTTATTGTTGTTGTTTAATTGACGCTGTTGTTGTTTATTTGACGTTGTTGTTGTTATTGTTGTTGTTGTTTATTTGACGTTGTTGTTTATTTGACGTTGTTGTTGTTGTTTATTTGACATTGTTGTTGTTGTTTATTTGATGTTGTTGTTGTTGTTGTTTATTTGACGTTGTTGTTGTTGACGTTGTTGTTATTGTTGTTGTTTGTTTGACGTTGTTGTTGTTGTTTATTTGACATTGTTGTTGTTGTTGTTATTGTTTATTTGACGTTGTTGTTGTTGTTGTTGTTTATTTGACGTTGTTGTTGTTGTTGTTGTTGACGTTGTTGTTGTTGTTGTTGTTTATTTGACGGTATTGTTGACGTTGTTTTTGTTGTTGTTTATTTGACGTTGTTGTTGTTGTTTATTTGACGTTGTTGTTGTTGCTTATTTGACGGTGTTGTTGTTGTTGTTGTTTATTTGACGTTGTTGTTGTTTTTGTTTATTTGACGTTGTTGTTGTTGACGTTGTTGTTGTTGTTGTTTATTTGACGTTGTTGTTGTTGACATAGTTGTTGTTGTTGTTGTTTATTTGACGTTGTTGTTGTTGTTGACGTTGTTGTTGTTGTTTATTTGACGTTGTTGTTGTTGACATAGTTGTTGTTGTTGTTGTTTATTTGACGTTGTTGTTGTTGTTGTTGACGTTGTTGTTGTTGTTGTTGTTTATTTGACGTTGTTGTTGTTTATTTGACGTTGTTGTTGTTGTTGTTTATTTGACGTTGTTGTTGTTATTGTTTATTTGACGGTGTTGTTGTTGTTATTGTTGTTGTTTATTTAACATTGTTATTGTTGTTGTTGTTGTTTATTTGATGTTGTTGTTGTTGTTGTTTATTTGATGTTGTTGTTGTTGTTGACATAGTTGTTGTTGTTTATTTCACGTTGTTGTTGTTGTTGACGTTGTTGTTTATTTGACGTTGTTGTTGTTGTTGTTTATTTGACGTTGTTGTTGTTGTTTATTTGACGTTGTTATTGTTGTTGTTGTTTATTTGACGTTGTTGTTGTCGTCGATGTTGTTGTTGTTTATTTGATGTTGTTGTTGTTGATATGGTTGTTATGGTTTATTTCACGTTGTTGTTGATTTTGACGTTGTTGTTTATTTGACGTTGTTGTTGTTGTTTATTTGACGTTGTTGTTGTTGTTGTTGTTGACGTTGTTGTTGTTGTTGTTGTTTATTTGACGTTGTTGTTGTTGTTTATTTAACATTGTTGTTGTTGTTGACGGTGTTGTTGTTGTTGTTGTTGTTTTGACGTTGTTGTTGTTGTTTATTTGACGGTATTGTTGTTGTTGTTGTTTATTTGACATTGTTATTGTTGTTGACGTTGTTGTTGTTGTTGTTTATTTGACGTTTTTGTTGTTGTTGACATAGTTATTGTTGTTGTTGTTTATATGACGTTGTTTTTGTTGTTGAGGTTGTTGTTGTTGTTTATTTGACGTTGTTTTTGTTGTTTAGGTTACTGTTATTGTTGTTTATATGATGTTGTTGTTGTTATTTTTTATTTGACGTTGTTGTTATTGTTGTTTATTTGACGTTGTTATTGTTGTTGTTTATTTGACGGTGTTGTTGTTGTTGTTGTTGTTTATTTTACGTTGTTATTGTTGTTGTTGTTTATTTGACATTGTTGTTGTTGTTGACGTTGTTGTTGTTGTTGACGTTGATGTTGTTTATTTGACGTTGTTGTTGTTTATTTGACGTTGTTGTTGTTTATTTGACGTTGTTGTTGTTGTTTATTTGACGTTGTTGTTGTTGTTATTGTTTATTTGACGTTGTTGTTGTTGTTTATTTGACGTAGTTGTTGTTGTTGACGTTGTTGTTGTTGTTTATTTGATGTTTTTGTTGTTGTTGATGTTGTTGTTGTTTTTGTTGTTGTTTATTTGATGTTGTTGTTGTTTAATTGACGTTGTTGTTGTTTATTTGACGTTGTTGTTGTTGTTGTTGTTATTGTTGTTGTTTAATTGACGCTGTTGTTGTTTATTTGACGTTGTTGTTGTTATTGTTGTTGTTGTTTATTTGACGTTGTTGTTTATTTGACGTTGTTGCTGTTGTTTATTTGACATTGTTGTTGTTGTTGTTTATTTGATGTTGTTGTTGTTGTTGTTTATTTGACGTTGTTGTTGTTGACGTTGTTGTTATTGTTGTTGTTTGTTTGACGTTGTTGTTGTTGTTTATTTGACATTGTTGTTGTTGTTGTTATTGTTTATTTGACGTTGTTGTTGTTGTTGTTTATTTGACGTTGTTGTTGTTGTTGTTGTTGACGTTGTTGTTGTTGTTGTTTATTTGACGGTATTGTTGACGTTGTTTTTGTTGTTGTTTATTTGACGTTGTTGTTGTTGTTTATTTGACGTTGTTGTTGTTGCTTATTTGACGGTGTTGTTGTTGTTGTTGTTTATTTGACGTTGTTGTTGTTTTTGTTTATTTGACGTTGTTGTTGTTGACGTTGTTGTTGTTGTTGTTTATTTGACGTTGTTCTTGTTGACATAGTTGTTGTTGTTGTTGTTTATTTGACGTTGTTGTTGTTGTTGACGTTGTTGTTGTTGTTTATTTGACGTTGTTGTTGTTGACATAGTTGTTGTTGTTGTTGTTTATTTGACGTTGTTGTTGTTGTTGTTGACGTTGTTGTTGTTGTTGTTGTTTATTTGACGTTGTTGTTGTTTATTTGACGTTGTTGTTGTTGTTGTTTATTTGACGTTGTTGTTGTTGTTGTTTATTTGACGGTGTTGTTGTTGTTATTGTTGTTGTTTATTTAACATTGTTATTGTTGTTGTTGTTGTTGTTTATTTGATGTTGTTGTTGTTGTTGTTTATTTGATGTTGTTGTTGTTGTTGACATAGTTGTTGTTGTTTATTTCACGTTGTTGTTGTTGTTGACGTTGTTGTTTATTTGACGTTGTTGTTGTTGTTTATTTGACGTTGTTGTTGTTGTTTATTTGACGTTGTTATTGTTGTTGTTGTTTATTTGACGTTGTTGTTGTCGTCGATGTTGTTGTTGTTTATTTGATGTTGTTGTTGTTGATATGGTTGTTATGGTTTATTTCACGTTGTTGTTGATTTTGACGTTGTTGTTTATTTGACGTTGTTGTTGTTGTTTATTTGACGTTGTTGTTGTTGTTGTTGTTGACGTTGTTGTTGTTGTTGTTGTTTATTTGACGTTGTTGTTGTTGTTTATTTAACATTGTTGTTGTTGTTGACGGTGTTGTTGTTGTTGTTGTTTTGACGTTGTTGTTGTTGTTTATTTGACGGTATTGTTGTTGTTGTTGTTTATTTGACATTGTTATTGTTGTTGACGTTGTTGTTGTTGTTGTTTATTTGACGTTTTTGTTGTTGTTGACATAGTTGTTGTTGTTGTTGTTTATATGACGTTGTTTTTGTTGTTGAGGTTGTTGTTGTTGTTGTTTATTTGACGTTGTTTTTGTTGTTTAGGTTATTGTTATTGTTGTTTATATGATGTTGTTGTTGTTATTTTTTATTTGACGTTGTTGTTATTGTTGTTTATTTGACGTTGTTATTGTTGTTGTTTATTTGACGGTGTTGTTGTTGTTGTTGTTGTTTATTTTACGTTGTTATTGTTGTTGTTGTTTATTTGACATTGTTGTTGTTGTTGACGTTGTTGTTGTTGTTTTTTTGATGTTGTTGTTGTTCACATAGTTGTTGTTGTTTATTTCACGTTATTGTTGTTGTTGACGTTGTTGTTTATTTGATGTTGTTGTTGTTATTTATTTCACGTTGTTGTTGTTGACGTTGTTGTTTATTTGACGTTGTTGTTGTTGTTTATTTGACGTTGTTGTTGTTGTTGACATTGTTGTTGTTGTTGTTGTTGTTTATTTGACGTTGTTGTTGTTGGTTATTTGACATTGTTGTTGTTGTTGACGGTGTTGTTGTTGTTGTTTATTTGACATTGTTGTTGTTGTTGTTGTTGACGTTGTTGTTGTTGTTGATGTTGTTGTTGTTGTTTATTTGACGTTGTTGTTGTTTATTTGACGTTGTTGTTGTTGACGTTGTTGTTGTTGTTATTGTTTATTTGACGTTGTTGTTGTTGTTTATTTGACGTAGTTGTTGTTGTTGACGTCGTTGTTGTTGTTGTTTATTTGACGTTTTTGTTGTTGTTGTTTTTGTTGTTGTTTATTTGACGTTTTTGTTGTTGTTGTTTTTGTTGTTGTTTATTTGACGTTGTTGTTGTTATTGTTTATTTGACGTTGTTGTTGTTGTTGTTTACTTGACGTTGTTGTTGTTGTTGTTATTGTTGTTGTTGTTGTTGTTGTTGTTTATTTGACGTTGTTGTTGTTGTTGTTTATTTGACGTTGTTGTTGTTGTTGAGTTGTTGTTGTTGTTGTTTATTTGACGTTGTTGTTGTTGTTGTTGTTTATTTGACATTGTTGTTGTTGTTGACGGTGTTGTTGTTGTTTATTTGACATTGTTGTTGTTATTGTTGTTGTTGTTGTTTATTTGACATTGTTGTTGTTGTTGTTGTTGTTTATTTGACGTTGTTGTTGTTGTTGTTGACGTTGTTGTTGTTTATTTGACGTTGTTGTTGTTTATTTGACGTTGTTGTTGTTGTTGTTGTTTATTTGACGTTGTTGTTGTTGTTGTTTATTTGACGATGTTGTTATTGTTATTGTTGGTGTTAATTTAACGTTGTTATTGTTGTTGTTGACATAGTTGTTGTTTTTTATTTCACGTTGTTGTTGTTGTTGACGTTGTTGTTTATTTGACGTTGTTGTTGTTGTTTATTTGACGTTGTTGTTGTTGTTTATTTGACGTTGTTGTTGTTGTTTATTTGACGTTGTTATTGTTGTTGTTGTTTATTTGACGTTGTTGTTGTTGTCGATGTTGTTGTTGTTTATTTGATGTTGTTGTTGTTGACATGGTTGTTGTGGTTTATTTCACGTTGTTGTTGATTTTGACGTTTTGGTTTATTTGACGTTGTTGTTGTTGTTTATTTGACGTTGTTGTTGTTGTTGTTGATGTTGTTGTTGTTGTTGTTGTTTATTTGATGTTGTTGTTGTTGTTTATTTAACATTGTTGTTGTTGTTGACGGTGTTGTTGTTGTTGTTGTTTATTTGACGTTGTTGTTGTTGTTTATTTGACGGTATTGTTGTTGTTGTTGTTTATTTGACGTTGTTGTTGTTGTTTACTTGACGTTGTTGTTGTTGTTGACGTTGTTGTTGTTGTTGTTTATTTGACGTTTTTGTTGTTGTTGACATAGTTGTTGTTGTTGTTGTTGTTGTTTATTTGACGTTGTTATTGTTGTTGAGGTTGTTGTTGTTGTTGTTGTTTATTTGACGTTGTTGTTGTTGTTGTTGTTTATTTGACGTTGTTGTTGTTTATTTGACGTTGTTGTTGTTGTTGTTTATTTGACAGTGTTGTTGTTGTTGTTGTTGTTGTTTATTTGACGTTGTTATTGTTGTTGTTGTTTATTTGACGTTGTTGTTGTTGTTGTTTATTTGACGTAGTTGTTGTTGTTGACGTTGTTGTTTTTGTTGTTGTTTATTTGACGTTGTTGTTGTTATTGTTTGTTTAACGTTGTTGTTGTTGTTTATTTGACGTTGTTGTTGTTGTTGTTGTTGTTGTTTATTTGACGTTTTTGTTGTTGTTGTTTATTTGACGTTGTTGTTATTGTTGTTTATTTGACGTTGTTGTTGTTGTTGTTGTTTATTTGACGGTGTTGTTGTTGTTGTTGTTGTTTATTTTACGTTGTTATTGTTGTTGTTGTATATTTCACGTTGTTATTGTTGTTGACGTTGTTGTTTATTTGACGTTGTTGTTGTTTATTTGACGTTGTTATTGTTGTTGTTGTTTATTTGACGTTGTTGTTGTTGTCGATGTTGTTGTTGTTTATTTGATGTTGTTGTTGTTGACATGGTTGTTGTGGTTTATTTCATGTTGTTGTTGATTTTGACGTTGTTGTTGTTGTTTATTTGACGTTGTTATTGTTGTTGTTGACGTTGTTGTTGTTGTTTATTTGACGTTGTTGTTGTTGTTTATTTAACATTGTAGTTGTTGTTGACGGTGTTGTTGTTGTTGTGGTTGTTGTTGTTTATTTGACGTTATTGTTATTGTTGACGTTGTTGTTGTTGTTGTTTATTTGACATTTTTGTTGTTGTTGACATAGTTGTTGTTGTTGTTGTTTATTTGACGTTGTTGTTGTTGTTGAGGTTGTTGTTGTTGTTGTTTATTTGACGTTGTTGTTGTTGTTATTTTTTATTTGACATTGTTATTATTGTTGTTTATTTGACGTTGTTGTTGTTGTTGTTGTTTATTTGACGGTGTAGTTGTTGTTGTTGTTGTTGTTTATTTTACGTTGTTATTGTTGTTGTTGTTTATTTCACGTTGTTGTTGTTGTTGACGTTGTTGTTTATTTGACGTTGTTGTTGTTGTTTATTTGACGTTGTTGTTGTTGTTTATTTGACGTTGTTATTGTTGTTGTTGTTTATTTGACGTTGTTGTTGTTGTCGATGTTGTTGTGGTTTATTTGATGTTGTTGTTGTTGACATGGTTGTTATGGTTTATTTCACGTTGTTGTTGATGTTGACGTTGTTGTTTATTTGACGTTGTTGTTGTTATTGTTTATTTGACGTTGTTGTTGTTGACGTTGTTGTTGTTGTTTATTTGACGTTGTTGTTGTTGTTTATTTAACATTATTGTTGTTGTTGACGGTGTTGTTGTTGTTGTTGTTGTTGTTGTTTATTTGACGTTGTTGTTGTTGTTGTTTATTTGACGTTTTTGTTGTTGTTGACATAGTTGTTATTGTTGTTGTTTATTTGACGTTGTTGTTGTTGTTGAGGTTGTTGTTGTTGTTGTTTATTTGACGTTGTTGTTGTTATTTTTTATTTGACGTTGTTGTTATTGTTGTTTATTTAACGTTGTTGTTGTTGTTGTTGTTTATTTGACGGTGTTGTTGTTGTTGTTGTTGTTTTTTATTTTACGTTGTTATTGTTGTTGTTGTTGTTTATTTGACGTTGTTGTTGTTGTTGACGTTGTTGTTGTTGTTTATTTGATGTTGTTGTTGTTGTTCACATAGTTGTTGTTGTTTATTTCACGTTGTTGTTGTTGTTGACGTTGTTGTTTATTTGACGTTGTTGTTATTGTTGTTTATTTGACGTTGTTGTTGTTGTTGACGTTGTTGTTGTTGTTGTTTATTTGACGTTGTTGTTGTTGGTTATTTGACATTGTTGTTGTTGTTGACGGTGTTGTTGTTGTTGTTGTTTATTTGACATTGTTGTTGTTGTTGTTGTTTATTTGACATTGTTGTTGTTGTTGTTGTTGTTGTTGTTGTTGTTGACGTTGTTGTTGTTTATTTGACATTGTTGTTGTTGATGTTGTTGTTGTTGTTTATTTGACGTTGTTGTTGTTGACGTTGTTGTTGTTGTTATTGTTTATTTGACGTTGTTGTTGTTGTTTATTTGACATTTTTGTTGTTGTTGAGTTGTTGTTGTTGTTGTTGTTGTTTATTTGACGTTGTTGTTGTTGTTGTTGTTTATTTGACATTGTTGTTGTTGTTGACGGTGTTGTTGTTGTTGTTGTTGTTTATTTGACATTATTGTTGTTATTGTTGTTGTTGTTGTTTATTTGACATTGTTGTTGTTGTTGTTTATTTGACGTTGTTGTTGTTGTTGTTGACGTTGTTGTTGTTGTTGTTGTTTATTTGACGTTGTTGTTGTTTATTTGACGTTGTTGCTGTTGTTGTTTTTTTGACGTTGTTGTTGTTGTTTATTTGACGGTGTTGTTGTTGTTATTGTTGTTGTTTATTTAACGTTGTTATTTTTGTTGTTGTTGTTTATTTGACGTTGTTGTTATTGTTGACGTTGTTGTTGTTGTTGTTTATTTGATGTTGTTGTTGTTGTTGACATAGTTGTTGTTGTTTATTTCACTTTGTTGTTGTTGTTGACGTTGTTGTTGTTGTTTATTTGACGTTGCTGTTGTTGTTTATTTGACGTTGTTATTGTTGTTGTTGTTTATTTAACGTTGTTGTTGTTGTTGTCGATGTTGTTGTTGTTTATTTGATGTTGTTGTTGTTGACATGGTTGTTGTGGTTTACTTCACGTTGTTGTTGATTTTGAGGTTGTTGTTTATTTGACGTTGTTGTTGTTGTTTATTTGACGTTGTTGTTGTTGTTATTGACGTTGTTGTTGTTGTTGTTTATTTGACGTTGTTGTTGTTGTTTATTTAACATTGTTGTTGTTGTTGACGGTGTTGTTGTTGTTGTTGTTTATTTGACGTTGTTGTTGTTGTTTATTTGACGGTATTGTTGTTGTTGTTGTTGTTGTTGTTGTTGTTGTTTATTTGACGTTTTTGTTGTTGTTGACATAGTTGTTGTTGTTGTTGTTGTTTATTTGACGTTGTTGTTGTTGTTGAGGTTGTTGTTGTTGTTTATTTGACGTTGTTGTTGTTGTTATTTTTTATTTGACGTTGTTGTTATTGTTGTTTATTTGACGTTGTTGTTGTTGTTGTTTATTTGACGGTGTTGTTGTTGTTGTTGTTTATTTTACATTGTTATTGTTGTTGTTGTTTATTTGACGTTGTTGTTGACGTTGTTGTTGTTTATTTGATGTTGTTGTTGTTCACATAGTTGTTGTTGTTTATTTCACGTTGTTGTTGTTTATTTGACGTTGTTGTTTATTTGACGTTGTTGTTGTTGTTTATTTGACGTTGTTGTTGTTGTTGACGTTGTTGTTGTTGACGTTGTTGTTGTTGTTGTTGTTTATTTGACGTTTTTGTTGTTGGTTATTTGACATTGTTGTTGTTGTTGTTGACGTTGTTGTTGTTGTTGTTGTTTATTTGACATTGTTGTTGTTGTTGTTGATGTTGTTGTTGTTTATTTGACGTTGTTGTTGTTGAGGTTGTTGTTGTTGTTGTTTATTTGACGTTGTTGTTGTTGTTATTTTTTATTTGACATTGTTATTATTGTTGTTTATTTGACGTTGTTGTTGTTGTTGTTGTTTATTTGACGGTGTAGTTGTTGTTGTTGTTGTTGTTTATTTTACGTTGTTATTGTTGTTGTTGTTTATTTCACGTTGTTATTGTTGTTGACGTTGTTGTTTATTTGACGTTGTTGTTGTTGTTGTTTATTTGACGTTGTTGTTGTTGTTTATTTGACGTTGTTATTGTTGTTGTTGTTTATTTGACGTTGTTGTTGTTGTCGATGTTGTTGTGGTTTATTTGATGTTGTTGTTGTTGACATGGTTGTTATGGTTTATTTCACGTTGTTGTTGATGTTGACGTTGTTGTTTATTTGACGTTGTTGTTGTTATTGTTTATTTGACGTTGTTGTTGTTGACGTTGTTGTTGTTGTTTATTTGACGTTGTTGTTGTTGTTTATTTAACATTATTGTTGTTGTTGACGGTGTTGTTGTTGTTGTTGTTGTTGTTGTTTATTTGACGTTGTTGTTGTTGTTGTTTATTTGACGTTTTTGTTGTTGTTGACATAGTTGTTATTGTTGTTGTTTATTTGACGTTGTTGTTGTTGTTGAGGTTGTTGTTGTTGTTGTTTATTTGACGTTGTTGTTGTTATTTTTTATTTGACGTTGTTGTTATTGTTGTTTATTTGACGTTGTTGTTGTTGTTGTTGTTTATTTGATGGTGTTGCTGTTGTTGTTGTTTTTTATTTTACGTTGTTATTGTTGTTGTTGTTGTTTATTTGACGTTGTTGTTGTTGTTGACGTTGTTGTTGTTGTTTATTTGATGTTGTTGTTGTTGTTCACATAGTTGTTGTTGTTTATTTCACGTTGTTGTTGTTGTTGACGTTGTTGTTTATTTGACGTTGTTGTTATTGTTGTTTATTTGACGTTGTTGTTGTTGTTGACGTTGTTGTTGTTGTTGTTTATTTGACGTTGTTGTTGTTGGTTATTTGACATTGTTGTTGTTGTTGACGGTGTTGTTGTTGTTGTTGTTTATTTGACATTGTTGTTGTTGTTGTTGTTGTTGTTGTTGTTGACGTTGTTGTTGTTTATTTGACATTGTTGTTGTTGATGTTGTTGTTGTTGTTTATTTGACGTTGTTGTTGTTGACGTTGTTGTTGTTGTTATTGTTTATTTGACGTTGTTGTTGTTGTTTATTTGACATTTTTGTTGTTGTTGAGTTGTTGTTGTTGTTGTTGTTGTTTATTTGACGTTGTTGTTGTTGTTGTTGTTTATTTGACATTGTTGTTGTTGTTGACGGTGTTGTTGTTGTTGTTGTTGTTTATTTGACATTATTGTTGTTATTGTTGTTGTTGTTGTTTATTTGACATTGTTGTTGTTGTTGTTTATTTGACGTTGTTGTTGTTGTTGTTGTTGACGTTGTTGTTGTTTTTGTTGTTTATTTGACGTTGTTGTTGTTTATTTGACGTTGTTGCTGTTGTTGTTTTTTTGACGTTGTTGTTGTTGTTTATTTGACGGTGTTGTTGTTGTTATTGTTGTTGTTTATTTAACGTTGTTATTTTTGTTGTTGTTGTTTATTTGACGTTGTTGTTATTGTTGACGTTGTTGTTGTTGTTGTTTATTTGATGTTGTTGTTGTTGTTGACATAGTTGTTGTTGTTTATTTCACTTTGTTGTTGTTGTTGACGTTGTTGTTGTTGTTTATTTGACGTTGCTGTTGTTGTTTATTTGACGTTGTTATTGTTGTTGTTGTTTATTTAACGTTGTTGTTGTTGTTGTCGATGTTGTTGTTGTTTATTTGATGTTGTTGTTGTTGACATGGTTGTTGTGGTTTACTTCACGTTGTTGTTGATTTTGAGGTTGTTGTTTATTTGACGTTGTTGTTGTTGTTTATTTGACGTTGTTGTTGTTGTTATTGACGTTGTTGTTGTTGTTGTTTATTTGACGTTGTTGTTGTTGTTTATTTAACATTGTTGTTGTTGTTGACGGTGTTGTTGTTGTTGTTGTTTATTTGACGTTGTTGTTGTTGTTTATTTGACGGTATTGTTGTTGTTGTTGTTGTTGTTGTTTATTTGACGTTTTTGTTGTTGTTGACATAGTTGTTGTTGTTGTTGTTGTTTATTTGACGTTGTTGTTGTTGTTGAGGTTGTTGTTGTTGTTTATTT
>OX451735.1:1203523890-1203556390 GCA_948472305.1 Vicia faba
TTGTTGTTTATTTGACGGTGTAGTTGTTGTTGTTGTTGTTGTTTATTTTACGTTGTTATTGTTGTTGTTGTTTATTTCACGTTGTTGTTGTTGTTGACGTTGTTGTTTATTTGACGTTGTTGTTGTTGTTTATTTGACGTTGTTGTTGTTGTTTATTTGACGTTGTTATTGTTGTTGTTGTTTATTTGACGTTGTTGTTGTTGTCGATGTTGTTGTGGTTTATTTGATGTTGTTGTTGTTGACATGGTTGTTAAGGTTTATTTCACGTTGTTGTTGATGTTGACGTTGTTGTTGTTATTGTTTATTTGACGTTGTTGTTGTTGACGTTGTTGTTGTTGTTTATTTGACGTTGTTGTTGTTGTTTATTTAACATTATTGTTGTTGTTGACGGTGTTGTTGTTGTTGTTGTTGTTGTTGTTTATTTGACGTTGTTGTTGTTTTTGTTTATTTGACGGTATTGTTGTTGTTGTTATTTATTTGACGTTGTTGTTGTTGTTGTTGTTGTTTATTTGACGTTGTTGTTGTTGTTGACGTTGTTGTTGTTGTTGTTGTTGTTTATTTGACGTTTTTGTTGTTGTTGACATAGTTGTTATTGTTGTTGTTTATTTGACGTTGTTGTTGTTGTTGAGGTTGTTGTTGTTGTTGTTTATTTGACGTTGTTGTTGTTATTTTTTATTTGACGTTGTTGTTATTGTTGTTTATTTGACGTTGTTGTTGTTGTTTATTTGACGGTGTTATTGTTGTTGTTGTTGTTTTTTATTTTACGTTGTTATTGTTGTTGTTGTTGTTTATTTGACGTTGTTGTTGTTGTTGACGTTGTTGTTGTTGTTTATTTGATGTTGTTGTTGTTCACATAGTTGTTGTTGTTTATTTCACGTTGTTGTTGTTGTTGACGTTGTTGTTTATTTGACGTTGTTGTTGTTGTTGTTTATTTGACGTTGTTGTTGTTGTTGACGTTGTTGTTGTTGTTGTTTATTTGACGTTGTTGTTGTTGGTTATTTGACATTGTTGTTGTTGTTGACGGTGTTGTTGTTGTTGTTGTTTATTTGACATTGTTGTTGTTGTTGTTGTTGACGTTGTTGTTGTTTATTTGACATTGTTGTTGTTGATGTTGTTGTTGTTGTTTATTTGACGTTGTTGTTGTTGACGTTGTTGTTGTTGTTATTGTTTATTTGACGTTGTTGTTGTTGTTTATTTGACATTTTTGTTGTTGTTGAGTTGTTGTTGTTGTTGTTGTTTATTTGACGTTGTTGTTGTTGTTGTTTATTTGACATTGTTGTTGTTGTTGACGGTGTTGTTGTTGTTGTTTATTTGACATTATTGTTGTTATTGTTGTTGTTGTTGTTTATTTGACATTGTTGTTGTTGTTGTTTATTTGACGTTGTTGTTGTTGTTGTTGTTGACGTTGTTGTTGTTGTTATTTATTTGACGTTGTTGTTGTTTATTTGACGTTGTTGCTGTTGTTGTTTATTTGACGTTGTTGTTGTTGTTTATTTGACGGTGTTGTTGTTGTTATTGTTGTTGTTTATTTAACGTTGTTATTTTTGTTGTTGTTGTTTATTTGACTTTGTTGTTATTGTTGACGTTGTTGTTATTGTTGTTTATTTGATGTTGTTGTTGTTGTTGACATAGTTGTTGTTGTTTATTTCACGTTGTTGTTGTTGTTGACGTTGTTGTTGTTGTTTATTTGACGTTGCTGTTGTTGTTTATTTGACGTTGTTGTTGTTGTTTATTTGACGTTGTTGTTGTTGTTGTTTATTTGACGTTGTTGTTGTTGTTGTTGAGTTGTTGTTGTTGTTGTTTATTTGACGTTGTTGTTGTTGTTGTTGGCGGTGTTGTTGTTGACGGTGTTGTTGTTGTTGTTGTTTATTTGACATTGTTGTTGTTATTGTTGTTGTTGTTGTTGTTTATTTGACATTGTTGTTGTTGTTGTTTATTTGACATTGTTGTTGTTGTTGTTTATTTGACGTTCTTGTTGTTGTTTATTTGACGTTGTTGTTGTTGTTGTTTATTTGACGTTGTTGTTTTTGTTTACTTTGTTGTTATTGTTGTTTATTTGACGTCGTTGTTGTTGTTGTTTATTTGACGTTGTTGTTGTTGTTTACTTGACGTTGTTGTTGTTGTTGACGTTGTTGTTGTTGTTGTTTATTTGACGTTGTTGTTGTTGAGGTTGTTGTTGTTGTTGTTTATTTGACGTTGTTGTTGTTGTTATTTTTTATTTGACATTGTTGTTATTGTTGTTTATTTGACGTTGTTGTTGTTGTTGTTGTTTATTTGACGGTGTAGTTGTTGTTGTTGTTGTTGTTTATTTTACGTTGTTATTGTTGTTGTTGTTTATTTCACGTTGTTGTTGTTGTTGACGTTGTTGTTTATTTGACGTTGTTGTTGTTGTTTATTTGACGTTGTTGTTGTTGTTTATTTGACGTTGTTATTGTTGTTGTTGTTTATTTGACGTTGTTGTTGTTGTCGATGTTGTTGTGGTTTATTTGATGTTGTTGTTGTTGACATGGTTGTTATGGTTTATTTCACGTTGTTGTTGATGTTGATGTTGTTGTTGTTATTGTTTATTTGACGTTGTTGTTGTTGACGTTGTTGTTGTTGTTTATTTGACGTTGTTGTTGTTGTTTATTTAACATTATTGTTGTTGTTGACGGTGTTGTTGTTGTTGTTGTTGTTGTTGTTTATTTGACGTTGTTGTTGTTTTTGTTTATTTGACGGTATTGTTGTTGTTGTTATTTATTTGACGTTGTTGTTGTTGTTGTTTATTTGACGTTGTTGTTGTTGTTGACGTTGTTGTTGTTGTTGTTGTTTATTTGACGTTTTTGTTGTTGTTGACATAGTTGTTATTGTTGTTGTTTATTTGACGTTGTTGTTGTTGTTGAGGTTGTTGTTGTTGTTGTTTATTTGACGTTGTTGTTGTTATTTTTTATTTGACGTTGTTGTTATTGTTGTTTATTTGACGTTGTTGTTGTTGTTGTTGTTTATTTGACGGTGTTATTGTTGTTATTGTTGTTTTTTATTTTACGTTGTTATTGTTGTTGTTGTTGTTTATTTGACGTTGTTGTTGTTGTTGACGTTGTTGTTGTTGTTTATTTGATGTTGTTGTTGTTCACATAGTTGTTGTTGTTTATTTCACGTTGTTGTTGTTGTTGACGTTGTTGTTTATTTGACGTTGTTGTTGTTGTTGTTTATTTGACGTTGTTGTTGTTGTTGACGTTGTTGTTGTTGTTGTTTATTTGACGTTGTTGTTGTTGGTTATTTGACATTGTTGTTGTTGTTGACGGTGTTGTTGTTGTTGTTGTTTATTTGACATTGTTGTTGTTGTTGTTGTTGACGTTGTTGTTGTTTATTTGACATTGTTGTTGTTGATGTTGTTGTTGTTGTTTATTTGACGTTGTTGTTGTTGACGTTGTTGTTGTTGTTATTGTTTATTTGACGTTGTTGTTGTTGTTTACTTGACATTTTTGTTGTTGTTGAGTTGTTGTTGTTGTTGTTGTTTATTTGACGTTGTTGTTGTTGTTGTTTATTTGACATTGTTGTTGTTGTTGACGGTGTTGTTGTTGTTGTTGTTGTTTATTTGACATTATTGTTGTTATTGTTGTTGTTGTTGTTTATTTGACATTGTTGTTGTTGTTGTTTATTTGACGTTGTTGTTGTTGTTGTTGACGTTGTTGTTGTTGTTATTTATTTGACGTTGTTGTTGTTTATTTGACGTTGTTGCTGTTGTTGTTTATTTGACGTTGTTGTTGTTGTTTATTTGACGGTGTTGTTGTTGTTATTGTTGTTGTTTATTTAACGTTGTTATTTTTGTTGTTGTTGTTTATTTGACGTTGTTGTTATTGTTGACGTTGTTGTTGTTGTTGTTTATTTGATGTTGTTGTTGTTGTTGACATAGTTGTTGTTGTTTATTTCACGTTGTTGTTGTTGTTGACGTTGTTGTTGTTGTTTATTTGACGTTGCTGTTGTTGTTTATTTGACGTTGTTATTGTTGTTGTTGTTTATTTGACGTTGTTGTTGTTGTTGTCGATGTTGTTGTTGTTTATTTGATGTTGTTGTTGTTGACATGGTTGTTGTGGTTTACTTCACGTTGTTGTTGATTTTGACGTTGTTGTTTATTTGACGTTGTTGTTGTTGTTTATTTGACGTTGTTGTTGTTGTTATTGACGTTGTTGTTGTTGTTGTTTATTTGACGTTGTTGTTGTTGTTTATTTAACATTGTTGTTGTTGTTGACGGTGTTGTTGTTGTTGTTGTTTATTTGACGTTGTTGTTGTTGTTGTTTATTTGACGGTATTGTTGTTGTTGTTATTTATTTGACGTTGTTGTTGTTGTTGTTGTTGTTTATTTGACGTTGTTGACGTTGTTGTTGTTGTTGTTGTTTATTTGACGTTTTTGTTGTTGTTGACATAGTTGTTGTTGTTGTTGTTGTTTATTTGACGTTGTTGTGGTTGTTGAGGTTGTTGTTGTTGTTGTTTATTTGACGTTGTTGTTGTTGTTATTTTTTATTTGACGTTGTTGTTATTGTTGTTTATTTGACGTTGTTGTTGTTGTTGTTTATTTGACGGTGTTGTTGTTGTTGTTGTTGTTTATTTTACGTTGTTATTGTTGTTGTTGTTTATTTGACGTTGTTGTTGTTGTTGACGTTGTTGTTGTTTATTTGATGTTGTTGTTGTTCACATAGTTGTTGTTGTTTATTTCACGTTGTTGTTGTTTATTTGACGTTGTTGTTTATTTGACGTTGTCGTTGTTGTATATTTGACGTTGTTGTTGTTGTTGTTGACGTTGTTGTTGTTGTTGTTGTTTATTTGACGTTGTTGTTGTTGGTTATTTGACATTTTTGTTGTTGTTGTTGACGTTGTTGTTGTTGTTGTTGTTGTTTATTTGACATTGTTGTTGTTGTTGTTGATGTTGTTGTTGTTTATTTGACGTTGTTGTTGTTGATGTTGTTGTTGTTGTTTATTTGACGTTGTTGTTGTTTATTTGACGTTGTTGTTGTTGACGTTGTTGTTGTTGTTGTTATTGTTTATTTGACATTGTTGTTGTTGTTTATTTGACGTTGTTGTTGTTGTTGACGTTGTTGTTGTTGTTGTTTATTTGACGTTGTTGTTGTTATTGTTTATTTGACGTTGTTGTTGTTGTTGTTTATTTGACGTTGTTGTTGTTGTTGTTATTATTGTTGTTGTTGTTGTTGTTGTTGTTGTTTATTTGACGTTGTTGTTGTTGTTTATTTGACGTTGTTGTTGTTGTTGTTTATTTGACGTTGTTGTTGTTGTTGTTGAGTTGTTGTTGTTGTTGTTTATTTGACGTTGTTGTTGTTGTTGTTTATTTGACATTGTTGTTGTTGTTGGCGGTGTTGTTGTTGACGGTGTTGTTGTTGTTGTTTATTTGACATTGTTGTTGTTATTGTTGTTGTTGTTGTTGTTTATTTGACATTGTTGTTGTTGTTTATTTGACATTGTTGTTGTTGTTGTTTATTTGACGTTCTTGTTGTTGTTTATTTGACGTTGTTGTTGTTGTTGTTTATGTGACGTTGTTGTTTTTGTTTACTTTGTTGTTATTGTTGCTTATTTGACGTTGTTGTTGTTGTTGTTTATTTGACGTTGTTGTTGTTGTTTACTTGACGTTGTTGTTGTTGTTGACGTTGTTGTTGTTGTTGTTTATTTGACGTTGTTGTTGTTGTTGTTGAGGTTGTTGTTGTTGTTGTTTATTTGACGTTGTTGTTGTTGTTATTTTTTATTTGACATTGTTGTTATTGTTGTTTATTTGACGTTGTTGTTGTTGTTGTTTATTTGACGGTGTAGTTGTTGTTGTTGTTGTTCATTTTACGTTGTTATTGTTGTTGTTGTTTATTTCACGTTGTTGTTGTTGTTGACGTTGTTGTTTATTTGACGTTGTTGTTGTTGTTTATTTGACGTTGTTGTTGTTGTTTATTTGACGTTGTTATTGTTGTTGTTGTTTATTTGACGTTGTTGTTGTTGTCGATGTTGTTGTGGTTTATTTGATGTTGTTGTTGTTGACATGGTTGTTATGGTTTATTTCACGTTGTTGTTGATTTTGACGTTGTTGTTTATTTGACGTTGTTGTTGTTATTGTTTATTTGACGTTGTTGTTGTTGTTTATTTGACGTTGTTGTTGTTGTTTATTTAACATTATTGTTGTTGTTGACGGTGTTGTTGTTGTTGTTGTTGTTGTTTATTTGACGTTGTTGTTGTTTTTGTTTATTTGACGGTATTGTTGTTGTTGTTATTTATTTGACGTTGTTGTTGTTGTTGTTTATTTGACGTTGTTGTTGTTGTTGACGTTGTTGTTGTTGTTGTTTATTTGACGTTTTTGTTGTTGTTGACATAGTTGTTATTGTTGTTGTTTATTTGACGTTGTTGTTGTTGTTGAGGTTGTTGTTGTTGTTGTTTATTTGACGTTGTTGTTGTTATTTTTTATTTGACGTTGTTGTTATTGTTGTTTATTTTACGTTGTTGTTGTTGTTGTTGTTTATTTGACGGTGTTGTTGTTGTTGTTGTTGTTGTTTATTTTACGTTGTTATTGTTGTTGTTGTTGTTTATTTGACGTTGTTGTTGTTGTTTACGTTGTTGTTGTTGTTTATTTGATGTTGTTGTTGTTCAGATAGTTGTTGTTGTTTATTTCACGTTGTTGTTGTTGTTGACGTTGTTGTTTATTTGACGTTGTTGTTGTTGTTGTTTATTTGACGTTGTTGTTGTTGTTGACGTTGTTGTTGTTGTTGTTTATTTGACGTTGTTGTTGTTGGTTATTTGACATTGTTGTTGTTGTTGACGGTGTTGTTGTTGTTGTTGTTTATTTGACATTGTTGTTGTTGTTGTTGTTGTTGTTGTTGACGTTGTTGTTGTTTATTTGACATTGTTGTTGTTGATGTTGTTGTTGTTGTTTATTTGACGTTGTTGTTGTTGACGTTGTTGTTGTTGTTATTGTTTATTTGACGTTGTTGTTGTTGTTTATTTGACATTTTTGTTGTTGTTGAGTTGTTGTTGTTGTTGTTGTTTATTTGACGTTGTTGTTGTTGTTGTTTATTTGACATTGTTGTTGTTGTTGACGGTGTTGTTGGTGTTGTTGTTTATTTGACATTATTGTTGTTATTGTTGTTGTTGTTGTTTATTTGACATTGTTGTTGTTGTTGTTTATTTGACGTTGTTGTTGTTGTTGTTGACGTTGTTATTGTTGTTTATTTGACGTTGTTGTTGTTTATTTGACGTTGTTGCTGTTGTTGTTTATTTGACGTTGTTGTTGTTGTTTATTTGACGGTGTTGTTGTTGTTATTGTTGTTGTTTATTTAACGTTGTTATTTTTGTTGTTGTTGTTTATTTGACGTTGTTGTTATTGTTGACGTTGTTGTTGTTGTTGTTTATTTGATGTTGTTGTTGTTGTTGACATAGTTGTTGTTGTTTATTTCACGTTGTTGTTGTTGTTGACGTTGTTGTTGTTGTTTATTTGACGTTGCTGTTGTTGTTTATTTGACGTTGTTATTGTTGTTGTTGTTTATTTGACGTTGTTGTTGTTGTTGTCGATGTTGTTGTTGTTTATTTGATGTTGTTGTTGTTGACATGGTTGTTGTGGTTTACTTCACGTTGTTGTTGATTTTGACGTTGTTGTTTATTTGACGTTGTTGTTGTTGTTTATTTGACGTTGTTGTTATTGTTATTGACGTTGTTGTTGTTGTTGTTTATTTGACGTTGTTGTTGTTGTTTATTTAACATTGTTGTTGTTGTTGACGGTGTTGTTGTTGTTGTTGTTTATTTGACGTTGTTGTTGTTGTTGTTTATTTGACGGTATTGTTGTTGTTGTTATTTATTTGACGTTGTTGTTGTTGTTGTTGTTTATTTGACGTTGTTGACGTTGTTGTTGTTGTTGTTTATTTGACGTTTTTGTTGTTGTTGACATAGTTGTTGTTGTTGTTGTTTATTTGACGTTGTTGTTGTTGTTGAGGTTGTTGTTGTTGTTGTTGTTTATTTGACGTTGTTGTTGTTGTTATTTTTTATTTGACGTTGTTGTTATTGTTGTTTATTTGACGTTGTTGTTGTTGTTGTTGTTTATTTGACGGTGTTGTTGTTGTTGTTGTTGTTGTTTATTTTACGTTGTTATTATTGTTGTTGTTTATTTGACGTTGTTGTTGTTGTTGACGTTGTTGTTGTTTATTTGATGTTGTTGTTGTTCACATAGTTGTTGTTGTTTATTTCACGTTGTTGTTGTTTATTTGACGTTGTTGTTTATTTGACGTTGTTGTTGTTGTTTATTTGATGTTGTTGTTGTTGTTGTTGACGTTGTTGTTGTTGTTGTTGTTTATTTGACGTTGTTGTTGTTGGTTATTTGACATTGTTGTTGTTGTTGACGTTGTTGTTGTTGTTGTTGTTGTTTATTTGACATTGTTGTTGTTGTTGTTGATGTTGTTGTTGTTTATTTGACGTTGTTGTTGTTGATGTTGTTGTTGTTGTTTATTTGACGTTGTTGTTGTTTATTTGACGTTGTTGTTGTTGACGTTGTTGTTGTTGTTATTGTTTATTTGACGTTGTTGTTGTTGTTTATTTGACGCAGTTGTTGTTGTTGACGTTGTTGTTGTTGTTGTTTATTTGACGTTGTTGTTGTTATTGTTTATTTGACGTTGTTGTTGTTGTTGTTTATTTGACGTTGTTGTTGTTGTTTTTATTATTGTTGTTGTTGTTGTTGTTGTTGTTGTTGTTTATTTGACGTTGTTGTTGTTGTTTATTTGACGTTGTTGTTGTTGTTGTTTATTTGACGTTGTTGTTGTTGTTGTTGAGTTGTTGTTGTTGTTGTTTATTTGACGTTGTTGTTGTTGTTGTTTATTTGACATTGTTGTTGTTGTTGGCAGTGTTGTTGTTGACGGTGTTGTTGTTGTTGTTTATTTGACATTGTTGTTGTTATTGTTGTTGTTGTTGTTTATTTGACATTGTTGTTGTTGTTGTTTATTTGACATTGTTGTTGTTGTTGTTTATTTGACGTTCTTGTTGTTGTTTATTTGACGTTGTTGTTGTTGTTGTTTATTTGACGTTGTTGTTTTTGTTTACTTTGTTCTAATTGTTGTTTATTTGACGTTGTTGTTGTTGTTGTTTATTTGACGTTGTTGTTGTTGTTTACTTGACGTTGTTGTTGTTGTTGACGTTGTTGTTGTTGTTGTTTATTTGACGTTGTTGTTGTTGTTGAGGTTGTTGTTGTTGTTGTTTATTTGAAGTTGTTGTTGTTATTTTTTATTTGACATTGTTCTTATTGTTGTTTATTTGACGTTGTTGTTGTTGTTGTTTATTTGACGGTGTAGTTGTTGTTGTTGTTGTTGTTTATTTTACGTTGTTATTGTTGTTGTTGTTTATTTCACGTTGTTGTTGTTGTTGACGTTGTTGTTTATTTGACGTTGTTGTTGTTGTTTATTTGACGTTGTTGTTGTTGTTTATTTGACGTTGTTATTGTTGTTGTTGTTTATTTGACGCTGTTGTTGTTGTCGATGTTGTTGTGGTTTATTTGATGTTGTTGTTGTTGACATGATTGTTATGGTTTATTTCACGTTGTTGTTGATTTTGACGTTGTTGTTTATTTGACGTTGTTGTTGTTATTGTTTATTTGACGTTGTTGTTGTTGACGTTGTTGTTGTTGTTTATTTGACGTTGTTGTTGTTGTTTATTTAACATTATTGTTGTTGTTGACGGTGTTGTTGTTGTTGTTGTTGTTTATTTGACGTTGTTGTTGTTTTTGTTTATTTGACGGTATTGTTGTTGTTGTTATTTATTTGACGTTGTTGTTGTTGTTGTTTATTTGACGTTGTTGTTGTTGTTGACGTTGTTGTTGTTGTTGTTTATTTGACGTTTTTGTTGTTGTTGACATAGTTGTTATTGTTGTTGTTTATTTGACGTTGTTGTTGTTGTTGAGGTTGTTGTTGTTGTTGTTTATTTGACGTTGTTGTTGTTATTTTTTATTTGACGTTGTTGTTATTGTTGTTTATTTTACGTTGTTGTTGTTGTTGTTGTTTATTTGACGGTGTTGTTGTTGTTGTTGTTGTTGTTTATTTTACGTTGTTATTGTTGTTGTTGTTGTTTATTTGACGTTGTTGTTGTTGTTTACGTTGTTGTTGTTGTTTATTTGATGTTGTTGTTGTTCACATAGTTGTTGTTGTTGTTGACGTTGTTGTTTATTTGACGTTGTTGTTGTTGTTGTTTATTTGACGTTGTTGTTGTTGTTGATGTTGTTGTTGTTGTTGTTTATTTGACGTTGTTGTTGTTGGTTATTTGACATTGTTGTAGTTGTTGACGGTGTTGTTGTTGTTGTTGTTTATTTGACGTTGTTGTTGTTGTTGTTTATTTGACGGTATTGTTGTTGTTGTTATTTATTTGACGTTGTTGTTGTTGTTGTTGTTTATTTGACGTTGTTGACGTTGTTGTTGTTGTTGTTGTTTATTTGACGTTTTTGTTGTTGTTGACATAGTTGTTGTTGTTGTTGTTGTTTATTTGACGTTGTTGTTGTTGTTGAGGTTGTTGTTGTTGTTGTTTATTTGACGTTGTTGTTGTTGTTATTTTTTATTTGACGTTGTTGTTATTGTTGTTTATTTGACGTTGTTGTTGTTGTTGTTTATTTGACGGTGTTGTTGTTGTTGTTGTTGTTGTTGTTGTTTATTTTACGTTGTTATTGTTGTTGTTGTTTATTTGACGTTGTTGTTGTTGTTGACGTTGTTGTTGTTTATTTGATGTTGTTGTTGTTCACATAGTTGTTGTTGTTTATTTCACGTTGTTGTTGTTTATTTGACGTTGTTGTTTATTTGACGTTGTCGTTGTTGTATATTTGACGTTGTTGTTGTTGTTGTTGACGTTGTTGTTGTTGTTGTTGTTTATTTGACGTTGTTGTTGTTGGTTATTTGACATTGTTGTTGTTGTTGACGTTGTTGTTGTTGTTGTTGATGTTGTTGTTGTTTATTTGACGTTGTTGTTGTTGATGTTGTTGTTGTTGTTTATTTGACGTTGTTGTTGTTTATTTGACGTTGTTGTTGTTGACGTTGTTGTTGTTGTTGTTATTGTTTATTTGACATTGTTGTTGTTGTTTATTTGACGTTGTTGTTGTTGTTGACGTTGTTGTTGTTGTTGTTTATTTGACGTTGTTGTTGTTATTGTTTATTTGACGTTGTTGTTGTTGTTGTTTATTTGACGTTGTTGTTGTTGTTGTTATTATTGTTGTTGTTGTTGTTGTTGTTGTTGTTTATTTGACGTTGTTGTTGTTGTTTATTTGACGTTGTTGTTGTTGTTGTTTATTTGACGTTGTTGTTGTTGTTGTTGAGTTGTTGTTGTTGTTGTTTATTTGACGTTGTTGTTGTTGTTGTTTATTTGACATTGTTGTTGTTGTTGGCGGTGTTGTTGTTGACGGTGTTGTTGTTGTTGTTTATTTGACATTGTTGTTGTTATTGTTGTTGTTGTTGTTGTTTATTTGACATTGTTGTTGTTGTTTATTTGACATTGTTGTTGTTGTTGTTTATTTGACGTTCTTGTTGTTGTTTATTTGACGTTGTTGTTGTTGTTTATGTGACGTTGTTGTTTTTGTTTACTTTGTTGTTATTGTTGTTTATTTGACGTTGTTGTTGTTGTTGTTTATTTGACGTTGTTGTTGTTGTTTACTTGACGTTGTTGTTGTTGTTGACGTTGTTGTTGTTGTTGTTTATTTGACGTTGTTGTTGTTGTTGAGGTTGTTGTTGTTGTTGTTTATTTGACGTTGTTGTTGTTGTTATTTTTTATTTGACATTGTTGTTATTGTTGTTTATTTGACGTTGTTGTTGTTGTTGTTTATTTGACGGTGTAGTTGTTGTTGTTGTTGTTCATTTTACGTTGTTATTGTTGTTGTTGTTTATTTCACGTTGTTGTTGTTGTTGACGTTGTTATTTATTTGACGTTGTTGTTGTTGTTTATTTGACGTTGTTGTTGTTGTTTATTTGACGTTGTTATTGTTGTTGTTGTTTATTTGACGTTGTTGTTGTTGTCGATGTTGTTGTGGTTTATTTGATGTTGTTGTTGTTGACATGGTTGTTATGGTTTATTTCACGTTGTTGTTGATTTTGACGTTGTTGTTTATTTGACGTTGTTGTTGTTATTGTTTATTTGACGTTGTTGTTGTTGACGTTGTTGTTGTTGTTTATTTGACGTTGTTGTTGTTGTTTATTTAACATTATTGTTGTTGTTGACGGTGTTGTTGTTGTTGTTGTTGTTTATTTGACGTTGTTGTTTTTTTTGTTTATTTGACGGTATTGTTGTTGTTGTTATTTATTTGACGTTGTTGTTGTTGTTGTTTATTTGACGTTGTTGTTGTTGTTGACGTTGTTGTTGTTGTTGTTGTTTATTTGACGTTTTTGTTGTTGTTGACATAGTTGTTATTGTTGTTGTTTATTTGACGTTGTTGTTGTTGTTGAGGTTGTTGTTGTTGTTGTTTATTTGACGTTGTTGTTGTTATTTTTTATTTGACGTTGTTGTTATTGTTGTTTATTTTACGTTGTTGTTGTTGTTGTTGTTTATTTGACGGTGTTGTTGTTGTTGTTGTTGTTGTTTATTTTACGTTGTTATTGTTGTTGTTGTTGTTTATTTGACGTTGTTGTTGTTGTTTACGTTGTTGTTGTTGTTTATTTGATGTTGTTGTTGTTCACATAGTTGTTGTTGTTTATTTCACGTTGTTGTTGTTGTTGACGTTGTTGTTTATTTGACGTTGTTGTTGTTGTTGTTTATTTGACGTTGTTGTTGTTGTTGACGTTGTTGTTGTTGTTGTTTATTTGACGTTGTTGTTGTTGGTTATTTGACATTGTTGTTGTTGTTGACGGTGTTGTTGTTGTTGTTGTTTATTTGACATTGTTGTTGTTGTTGTTGTTGTTGTTGTTGTTGTTGACGTTGTTGTTGTTTATTTGACATTGTTGTTGTTGATGTTGTTGTTGTTGTTTATTTGACGTTGTTGTTGTTGACGTTGTTGTTGTTGTTATTGTTTATTTGACGTTGTTGTTGTTGTTTATTTGACATTTTTGTTGTTGTTGAGTTGTTGTTGTTGTTGTTGTTTATTTGACGTTGTTGTTGTTGTTGTTTATTTGACATTGTTGTTGTTGTTGACGGTGTTGTTGTTGTTGTTGTTGTTTATTTGACATTATTGTTGTTATTGTTGTTGTTGTTGTTTATTTGACATTGTTGTTGTTGTTGTTTATTTGACGTTGTTGTTGTTGTTGTTGTTGACGTTGTTGTTGTTGTTTATTTGACGTTGTTGTTGTTTATTTGACGTTGTTGCTGTTGTTGTTTATTTGACGTTGTTGTTGTTGTTTATTTGACGGTGTTGTTGTTGTTATTGTTGTTGTTTATTTAACGTTGTTATTTTTGTTGTTGTTGTTTATTTGACGTTGTTGTTATTGTTGACGTTGTTGTTGTTGTTGTTTATTTGATGTTGTTGTTGTTGTTGACATAGTTGTTGTTGTTTATTTCACGTTGTTGTTGTTGTTGACGTTGTTGTTGTTGTTTATTTGACGTTGCTGTTGTTGTTTATTTGACGTTGTTATTGTTGTTGTTGTTTATTTGACGTTGTTGTTGTTGTTGTCGATGTTGTTGTTGTTTATTTGATGTTGTTGTTGTTGACATGGTTGTTGTGGTTTACTTCACGTTGTTGTTGATTTTGACGTTGTTGTTTATTTGACGTTGTTGTTGTTGTTTATTTGACGTTGTTGTTATTGTTATTGACGTTGTTGTTGTTGTTGTTTATTTGACGTTGTTGTTGTTGTTTATTTAACATTGTTGTTGTTGTTGACGGTGTTGTTGTTGTTGTTGTTTATTTGACGTTGTTGTTGTTGTTGTTTATTTGACGGTATTGTTGTTGTTGTTATTTATTTGACGTTGTTGTTGTTGTTGTTGTTTATTTGACGTTGTTGACGTTGTTGTTGTTGTTGTTTATTTGACGTTTTTGTTGTTGTTGACATAGTTGTTGTTGTTGTTGTTTATTTGACGTTGTTGTTGTTGTTGAGGTTGTTGTTGTTGTTGTTTATTTGACGTTGTTGTTGTTGTTATTTTTTATTTGACGTTGTTGTTATTGTTGTTTATTTGACGTTGTTGTTGTTGTTGTTTATTTGACGGTGTTGTTGTTGTTGTTGTTGTTTATTTTACGTTGTTATTGTTGTTGTTGTTTATTTGACGTTGTTGTTGTTGTTGACGTTGTTGTTGTTTATTTGATGTTGTTGTTGTTCACATAGTTGTTGTTGTTTATTTCACGTTGTTGTTGTTTATTTGACGTTGTTGTTTATTTGACGTTGTTGTTGTTGTTTATTTGACGTTGTTGTTGTTGTTGTTGACGTTGTTGTTGTTGTTGTTGTTTATTTGACGTTGTTGTTGTTGGTTATTTGACATTGTTGTTGTTGTTGACGTTGTTGTTGTTGTTGTTGTTTATTTGACATTGTTGTTGTTGTTGTTGATGTTGTTGTTGTTTATTTGACGTTGTTGTTGTTGATGTTGTTGTTGTTGTTTATTTGACGTTGTTGTTGTTTATTTGACGTTGTTGTTGTTGACGTTGTTGTTGTTGTTATTGTTTATTTGACGTTGTTGTTGTTGTTTATTTGACGTAGTTGTTGTTGTTGACGTTGTTGTTGTTGTTGTTTATTTGACGTTGTTGTTGTTATTGTTTATTTGACGTTGTTGTTGTTGTTGTTTATTTGACGTTGTTGTTGTTGTTTTTATTATTGTTGTTGTTGTTGTTGTTGTTGTTGTTTATTTGACGTTGTTGTTGTTGTTTATTTGACGTTGTTGTTGTTGTTGTTTATTTGACGTTGTTGTTGTTGTTGTTGAGTTGTTGTTGTTGTTGTTGTTTATTTGACGTTGTTGTTGTTGTTGTTTATTTGACATTGTTGTTGTTGTTGGCAGTGTTGTTGTTGACGGTGTTGTTGTTGTTGTTTATTTGACATTGTTGTTGTTATTGTTGTTGTTGTTGTTTATTTGACATTGTTGTTGTTGTTGTTTATTTGACATTGTTGTTGTTGTTGTTTATTTGACGTTCTTGTTGTTGTTTATTTGACGTTGTTGTTGTTGTTGTTTATTTGACGTTGTTGTTTTTGTTTACTTTGTTCTAATTGTTGTTTATTTGACGTTGTTGTTGTTGTTGTTTATTTGACGTTGTTGTTGTTGTTTACTTGACGTTGTTGTTGTTGTTGACGTTGTTGTTGTTGTTGTTTATTTGACGTTGTTGTTGTTGTTGAGGTTGTTGTTGTTGTTGTTTATTTGACGTTGTTGTTGTTGTTATTTTTTATTTGACATTGTTCT
Organism: Vicia faba; assembly: GCA_948472305.1. Classification (NCBI taxonomy): domain Eukaryota; kingdom Viridiplantae; phylum Streptophyta; class Magnoliopsida; order Fabales; family Fabaceae; genus Vicia; species Vicia faba. The sequence goes on from OX451735.1 coordinate 1,203,539,173, forward strand.
TATTGTTGTTTATTTGACGTTGTTGTTGTTGTTGTTTATTTGACGGTGTAGTTGTTGTTGTTGTTGTTGTTTATTTTACGTTGTTATTGTTGTTGTTGTTTATTTCACGTTGTTGTTGTTGTTAACGTTGTTGTTTATTTGACGTTGTTGTTGTTGTTTATTTGACGTTGTTGTTGTTGTTTATTTGACGTTGTTATTGTTGTTGTTGTTTATTTGACGTTGTTGTTGTTGTCGATGTTGTTGTGGTTTATTTGATGTTGTTGTTGTTGACATGGTTGTTATGGTTTATTTCACGTTGTTGTTGATTTTGACGTTGTTGTTTATTTGACATTGTTGTTGTTATTGTTTATTTGACGTTGTTGTTGTTGACGTTGTTGTTGTTGTTTATTTGACGTTGTTGTTGTTGTTTATTTAACATTATTGTTGTTGTTGACGGTGTTGTTGTTGTTGTTGTTGTTGTTTATTTGACGTTGTTGTTGTTTTTGTTTATTTGACGGTATTGTTGTTGTTGTTATTTATTTGACGTTGTTGTTGTTGTTGTTTATTTGACGTTGTTGTTGTTGTTGACGTTGTTGTTGTTGTTGTTTATTTGACGTTTTTGTTGTTGTTGACATAGTTGTTATTGTTGTTGTTTATTTGACGTTGTTGTTGTTGTTGAGGTTGTTGTTGTTGTTGTTTATTTGACGTTGTTGTTGTTATTTTTTATTTGACGTTGTTGTTATTGTTGTTTATTTTACGTTGTTGTTGTTGTTGTTGTTTATTTGACGGTGTTGTTGTTGTTGTTGTTGTTGTTTATTTTACGTTGTTATTGTTGTTGTTGTTGTTTATTTGGCGTTGTTGTTGTTGTTTACGTTGTTGTTGTTGTTTATTTGATGTTGTTGTTGTTCACATAGTTGTTGTTGTTGTTGACGTTGTTGTTTATTTGACGTTGTTGTTGTTGTTTATTTGACGTTGTTGTTGTTGTTGACGTTGTTGTTGTTGTTGTTTATTTGACGTTGTTGTTGTTGGTTATTTGACATTGTTGTTGTTGTTGACGGTGTTGTTGTTGTTGTTGTTTATTTGATATTGTTGTTGTTGTTGTTGTTGTTGTTGACGTTGTTGTTGTTTATTTGACATTGTTGTTGTTGATGTTGTTGTTGTTGTTTATTTGACGTTGTTGTTGTTGACGTTGTTGTTGTTGTTATTGTTTATTTGACGTTGTTGTTGTTGTTTATTTGACATTTTTGTTGTTGTTGAGTTGTTGTTGTTGTTGTTGTTTATTTGACGTTGTTGTTGTTGTTGTTTATTTGACATTGTTGTTGTTGTTGACGGTGTTGTTGTTGTTGTTGTTGTTGTTTATTTGACATTATTGTTGTTATTGTTGTTGTTGTTGTTTATTTGACATTGTTGTTGTTGTTGTTTATTTGACGTTGTTGTTGTTGTTGTTGACGTTGTTGTTGTTGTTTATTTGACGTTGTTGTTGTTTATTTGACGTTGTTGCTGTTGTTGTTTATTTGACGTTGTTGTTGTTGTTTATTTGACGGTGTTGTTGTTGTTATTGTTGTTGTTTATTTAACGTTGTTATTTTTGTTGTTGTTGTTTATTTGACGTTGTTGTTATTGTTGACGTTGTTGTTGTTGTTGTTTATTTGATGTTGTTGTTGTTGTTGACATAGTTGTTGTTGTTTATTTCACGTTGTTGTTGTTGTTGACGTTGTTGTTGTTGTTTATTTGACGTTGCTGTTGTTGTTTATTTGACGTTGTTATTGTTGTTGTTGTTTATTTGACGTTGTTGTTGTTGTTGTCGATGTTGTTGTTGTTTATTTGATGTTGTTGTTGTTGACATGGTTGTTGTGGTTTACTTCACGTTGTTGTTGATTTTGACGTTGTTGTTTATTTGACGTTGTTGTTGTTGTTTATTTGACGTTGTTGTTGTTGTTATTGACGTTGTTGTTGTTGTTGTTTATTTGACGTTGTTGTTGTTGTTTATTTAACATTGTTGTTGTTGTTGACGGTGTTGTTGTTGTTGTTGTTTATTTGACGTTGTTGTTGTTGTTGTTTATTTGACGGTATTGTTGTTGTTGTTATTTATTTGACGTTGTTGTTGTTGTTGTTTATTTGACGTTGTTGACGTTGTTGTTGTTGTTGTTTATTTGACGTTTTTGTTGTTGTTGACATAGTTGTTGTTGTTGTTGTTGTTTATTTGACGTTGTTGTTGTTGTTGAGGTTGTTGTTGTTGTTGTTGTTTATTTGACGTTGTTGTTGTTGTTATTTTTTATTTGACGTTGTTGTTATTGTTGTTTATTTGACGTTGTTGTTGTTGTTGTTTATTTGACGGTGTTGTTGTTGTTGTTGTTGTTGTTTATTTTACGTTGTTATTGTTGTTGTTGTTTATTTGACGTTGTTGTTGTTGTTGACGTTGTTGTTGTTTATTTGATGTTGTTGTTGTTCACATAGTTGTTGTTGTTTATTTCACGTTGTTGTTGTTTATTTGACGTTGTTGTTTATTTGACGTTGTTGTTGTTGTTTATTTGACGTTGTTGTTGTTGTTGTTGTTGACGTTGTTGTTGTTGTTGTTGTTTATTTGACGTTGTTGTTGTTGGTTATTTGACATTGTTGTTGTTGTTGACGTTGTTGTTGTTGTTGTTGTTTATTTGACATTGTTGTTGTTGTTGTTGATGTTGTTGTTGTTTATTTGACGTTGTTGTTGTTGATGTTGTTGTTGTTGTTTATTTGACGTTGTTGTTGTTTATTTGACGTTGTTGTTGTTGACGTTGTTGTTGTTGTTATTGTTTATTTGACGTTGTTGTTGTTGTTTATTTGACATAGTTGTTGTTGTTGACGTTGTTGTTGTTGTTGTTTATTTGACGTTGTTGTTGTTATTGTTTATTTGACGTTGTTGTTGTTGTTGTTTATTTGACGTTGTTGTTGTTGTTTTTATTATTGTTGTTGTTGTTGTTGTTGTTGTTTATTTGACGTTGTTGTTGTTGTTTATTTGACGTTGTTGTTGTTGTTGTTTATTTGACGTTGTTGTTGTTGTTGTTGAGTTGTTGTTGTTGTTGGTTATTTGACGTTGTTGTTGTTGTTGTTTATTTGACATTGTTGTTGTTGTTGGCGGTGTTGTTGTTGACGGTGTTGTTGTTGTTGTTTATTTGACATTGTTGTTGTTATTGTTGTTGTTGTTGTTGTTTATTTGACATTGTTGTTGTTGTTGTTTATTTGACATTGTTGTTGTTGTTGTTTATTTGACGTTCTTGTTGTTGTTTATTTGACGTTGTTGTTGTTGTTGTTTATTTGACGTTGTTGTTTTTGTTTACTTTGTTCTAATTGTTTTTTATTTGACGTTGTTGTTGTTGTTGTTTATTTGACGTTGTTGTTGTTGTTTACTTGACGTTGTTGTTGTTGACGTTGTTGTTGTTGTTGTTTATTTGACGTTGTTGTTGTTGTTGAGGTTGTTGTTGTTGTTGTTTATTTGACGTTGTTGTTGTTGTTATTTTTTATTTGACATTGTTGTTATTGTTGTTTATTTGACGTTGTTGTTGTTGTTGTTGTTTATTTGACGGTGTAGATGTTGTTGTTGTTGTTGTTTATTTTACGTTGTTATTGTTGTTGTTGTTTATTTCACGTTGTTGTTGTTGTTGACGTTGTTGTTTATTTGACGTTGTTGTTGTTGTTTATTTGACGTTGTTGTTGTTGTTGTTTATTTGACGTTGTTATTGTTGTTGTTGTTTATTTGACGTTGTTGTTGTTGTCGATGTTGTTGTGGTTTATTTGATGTTGTTGTTGTTGACATGGTTGTTATGGTTTATTTCACGTTGTTGTTGATTTTGACGTTGTTGTTTATTTGACGTTGTTGTTGTTATTGTTTATTTGACGTTGTTGTTGTTGACGTTGTTGTTGTTGTTTATTTGACGTTGTTGTTGTTGTTTATTTAACATTATTGTTGTTGTTGACGGTGTTGTTGTTGTTGTTGTTTATTTGACGTTGTTGTTGTTTTTGTTTATTTGAAGGTATTGTTGTTGTTGTTATTTATTTGACGTTGTTGTTGTTGTTGTTTATTTGACGTTGTTGTTGTTGTTGACGTTGTTGTTGTTGTTGTTTATTTGACGTTTTTGTTGTTGTTGACATAGTTGTTATTGTTGTTGTTTATTTGACGTTGTTGTTGTTGTTGAGGTTGTTGTTGTTGTTGTTTATTTGACGTTGTTGTTGTTATTTTTTATTTGACGTTGTTGTTATTGTTGTTTATTTTACGTTGTTGTTTTTGTTGTTGTTTATTTGACGGTGTTGTTGTTGTTGTTGTTGTTGTTTATTTTACGTTGTTATTGTTGTTGTTGTTGTTTATTTGACGTTGTTGTTGTTGTTGACGTTGTTGTTGTTGTTTATTTGATGTTGTTGTTGTTCACATAGTTGTTGTTGTTTATTTCACGTTGTTGTTGTTGTTGACGTTGTTGTTTATTTGACGTTGTTGTTGTTGTTGTTTATTTGACGTTGTTGTTGTTGTTGACGTTGTTGTTGTTGTTGTTGTTTATTTGACGTTGTTGTTGTTGGTTATTTGACATTGTTGTTGTTGTTGACAGTGTTGTTGTTGTTGTTGTTTATTTGACATTGTTGTTGTTGTTGTTGTTGTTGACGTTGTTGTTGTTTATTTGACATTGTTGTTGTTGATGTTGTTGTTGTTGTTTATTTGACGTTGTTGTTGTTGACGTTGTTGTTGTTGTTATTGTTTATTTGACGTTGTTGTTGTTGTTTATTTGACATTTTTGTTGTTGTTGAGTTGTTGTTGTTGTTGTTGTTTATTTGACGTTGTTGTTGTTGTTGTTTATTTGACATTGTTGTTGTTGTTGACGGTGTTGTTGTTTATTTGACATTATTGTTGTTATTGTTGTTGTTGTTGTTTATTTGACATTGTTGTTGTTGTTGTTTATTTGACGTTGTTGTTGTTGTTGACGTTGTTGTTGTTGTTGTTTATTTGACGTTGTTGTTGTTTATTTGACGTTGTTGCTGTTGTTGTTTATTTGACGTTGTTGTTGTTGTTTATTTGACGGTGTTGTTGTTGTTATTGTTGTTGTTTATTTAACGTTGTTATTTTTGTTGTTGTTGTTTATTTGACGTTGTTGTTATTGTTGACGTTGTTGTTGTTGTTGTTTATTTGATGTTGTTGTTGTTGTTGACATAGTTGTTGTTGTTTATTTCACGTTGTTGTTGTTGTTGACGTTGTTGTTGTTGTTTATTTGACGTTGCTGTTGTTGTTTATTTGACGTTGTTGTTGCTGTTGTTGTTTATTTGACGTTGTTGTTGTTGTTGTCGATGTTGTTGTTGTTTATTTGATGTTGTTGTTGTTGACATGGTTGTTGTGGTTTACTTCACGTTGTTGTTGATTTTGACGTTGTTGTTTATTTGACGTTGTTGTTGTTGTTTATTTGACGTTGTTGTTGTTGTTATTGACGTTGTTGTTGTTGTTGTTTATTTGACGTTGTTGTTGTTGTTTATTTAACATTGTTGTTGTTGTTGACGGTGTTGTTGTTGTTGTTTATTTGACGTTGTTGTTGTTGTTGTTTATTTGACGGTATTGTTGTTGTTGTTATTTATTTGACGTTGTTGTTGTTGTTGTTTATTTGACGTTGTTGACGTTGTTGTTGTTGTTGTTTATTTGACGTTTTTGTTGTTGTTGACATAGTTGTTGTTGTTGTTGTTGTTTATTTGACGTTGTTGTTGTTGTTGAGGTTGTTGTTGTTGTTGTTGTTGTTTATTTGACATTGTTGTTGTTGTTATTTTTTATTTGACGTTGTTGTTATTGTTGTTTATTTGACGTTGTTGTTGTTGTTGTTTATTTGACGGTGTTGTTGTTGTTGTTGTTGTTTATTTTACGTTGTTATTGTTGTTGTTGTTTATTTGACGTTGTTGTTGTTGTTGACGTTGTTGTTGTTTATTTGATGTTGTTGTTGTTCACATAGTTGTTGTTGTTTATTTCACGTTGTTGTTGTTTATTTGACGTTGTTGTTTATTTGACGTTGTTGTTGTTGTTTATTTGACGTTGTTGTTGTTGTTGTTGACGTTGTTGTTGTTGTTGTTGTTTATTTGACGTTGTTGTTGTTGGTTATTTGACATTGTTGTTGTTGTTGACGGTGTTGTTGTTGTTGTTGTTGTTTATTTGACATTGTTGTTGTTGTTGTTGATGTTGTTGTTGTTTATTTGACGTTGTTGTTGTTGATGTTGTTGTTGTTGTTGTTTATTTGACGTTGTTGTTGTTTATTTGACGTTGTTGTTGTTGACGTTGTTGTTATTGTTATTGTTTATTTGACGTTGTTGTTGTTGTTTATTTGACGTAGTTGTTGTTGTTGACGTTGTTGTTGTTGTTGTTTATTTGACGTTGTTGTTGTTATTGTTTATTTGACGTTGTTGTTGTTGTTTATTTGACGTTGTTGTTGTTGTTGTTATTATTGTTGTTGTTGTTGTTGTTGTTGTTGTTGTTGTTGTTTATTTGACGTTGTTGTTGTTGTTTATTTGACGTTGTTGTTGTTGTTGTTTATTTGACGTTGTTGTTGTTGTTGTTGAGTTGTTGTTGTTGTTGTTTATTTGACGTTGTTGTTGTTGTTGTTTATTTGACATTGTTGTTGTTGTTGGCGGTGTTGTTGTTGACGGTGTTGTTGTTGTTGTTTATTTGACATTGTTGTTGTTATTGTTGTTGTTGTTGTTGTTTATTTGACATTGTTGTTGTTGTTGTTGTTTATTTGACATTGTTGTTGTTGTTGTTTATTTGACGTTCTTGTTGTTGTTTATTTGACGTTGTTGTTGTTGTTGTTGTTTATTTGACGTTGTTGTTTTTGTTTACTTTGTTGTTATTGTTGTTTATTTGACGTTGTTGTTGTTGTTTATTTGACGTTGTTGTTGTTGTTTACTTGACGTTGTTGTTGTTGTTGACGTTGTTGTTGTTGTTGTTGTTGTTTATTTGACGTTTTTGTTGTTGTTGACATAGTTGTTGTTGTTGTTGTTGTTTATTTGACGTTGTTGTTGTTGTTGAGGTTATTGTTGTTGTTGTTTATTTGACGTTGTTGTTGTTGTTATTTTTTATTTGACGTTGTTGTTATTGTTGTTTATTTGACGTTGTTGTTGTTATTGTTTATTTGACAGTGTTGTTGTTGTTGTTGTTGTTTATTTTACGTTGTTATTGTTGTTGTTGTATATTTCACGTTGTTATTGTTGTTGACGTTGTTGTTTATTTGACGTTGTTGTTGTTGTTGTTTATTTGACGGTGTTGTTGTTGTTGTTATTGTTGTTTATTTTACGTTGTTATTGTTGTTGTTGTTTATTTGACGTTGTTGTTGTTGTTGACGTTGTTGTTGTTTATTTGATGTTGTTGTTGTTCACATAGTTGTTGTTGTTTATTTCACGTTGTTGTTGTTTATTTGACGTTGTTGTTTATTTGACGTTGTTGTTGTTGTTTATTTGACGTTGTTGTTGTTGTTGTTGACGTTGTTGTTGTTGTTGTTGTTTATTTGACGTTGTTGTTGTTGGTTATTTGACATTGTTGTTGTTGTTGACGGTGTTGTTGTTGTTGTTGTTGTTTATTTGACATTGTTGTTGTTGTTGTTGATGTTGTTGTTGTTTATTTGACGTTGTTGTTGTTGATGTTGTTGTTGTTGTTTATTTGACGTTGTTGTTGTTTATTTGACGTTGTTGTTGTTGACGTTGTTGTTATTGTTATTGTTTATTTGACGTTGTTGTTGTTGTTTATTTGACGTAGTTGTTGTTGTTGACGTTGTTGTTGTTGTTGTTTATTTGACGTTGTTGTTGTTATTGTTTATTTGACGTTGTTGTTGTTGTTTATTTGACGTTGTTGTTGTTGTTGTTATTATTGTTGTTGTTGTTGTTGTTGTTGTTGTTGTTGTTGTTGTTTATTTGACGTTGTTGTTGTTGTTTATTTGACGTTGTTGTTGTTGTTGTTTATTTGACGTTGTTGTTGTTGTTGTTGAGTTGTTGTTGTTGTTGTTTATTTGACGTTGTTGTTGTTGTTGTTTATTTGACATTGTTGTTGTTGTTGGCGGTGTTGTTGTTGACGGTGTTGTTGTTGTTGTTTATTTGACATTGTTGTTGTTATTGTTGTTGTTGTTGTTGTTTATTTGACATTGTTGTTGTTGTTGTTTATTTGACATTGTTGTTGTTGTTGTTTATTTGACGTTCTTGTTGTTGTTTATTTGACGTTGTTGTTGTTGTTGTTGTTTATTTGACGTTGTTGTTTTTGTTTACTTTGTTGTTATTGTTGTTTATTTGACGTTGTTGTTGTTGTTTATTTGACGTTGTTGTTGTTGTTTACTTGACGTTGTTGTTGTTGTTGACGTTGTTGTTGTTGTTGTTGTTGTTTATTTGACGTTTTTGTTGTTGTTGACATAGTTGTTGTTGTTGTTGTTGTTTATTTGACGTTGTTGTTGTTGTTGAGGTTATTGTTGTTGTTGTTTATTTGACGTTGTTGTTGTTGTTATTTTTTATTTGACGTTGTTGTTATTGTTGTTTATTTGACGTTGTTGTTGTTATTGTTTATTTGAAAGTGTTGTTGTTGTTGTTGTTGTTTATTTTACGTTGTTATTGTTGTTGTTGTATATTTCACGTTGTTATTGTTGTTGACGTTGTTGTTTATTTGACGTTGTTGTTGTTGTTGTTTATTTGACGTTGTTATTGTTGTTGTTGTTTATTTGACGTTGTTGTTGTTGTTGTTTATTTGATGTTGTTGTTGTTGACATGGTTGTTGTGGTTTATTTCATGTTGTTGTTGATTTTGACGTTGTTGTTTATTTGACGTTGTTGTTGTTGTTTATTTGACGTTGTTGTTGTTGTTGTTGACGTTGTTGTTGTTGTTGTTTATTTGACGTTGTTGTTGTTATTTATTTAACATTGTAGTTGTTGTTGACGGTGTTGTTGTTGTTGTGGTTGTTGTTGTTTATTTGACGTTATTGTTGTTGTTGACGTTGTTGTTGTTGTTGTTTATTTGACGTTTTTGTTGTTGTTGACATAGTTGTTGTTGTTGTTGTTTATTTGACGTTGTTGTTGTTGTTGAGGTTGTTGTTGTTGTTGTTTATTTGACGTTGTTGTTGTTGTTATTTTTTATTTGACGTTGTTGTTATTGTTGTTTATTTGACGTTGTTGTTGTTGTTGTTTATTTGACGGTGTAGTTGTTGTTGTTGTTGTTGTTTATTTTACGTTGTTATTGTTGTTGTTGTTTATTTCACGTTGTTGTTGTTGTTGACGTTGTTGTTTATTTGACGTTGTTGTTGTTGTTTATTTGACGTTGTTGTTGTTGTTTATTTGACGTTGTTATTGTTGTTGTTGTTTATTTGACATTGTTGTTGTTGTCGATGTTGTTGTGGTTTATTTGATGTTGTTGTTGTTGACATGGTTGTTATGGTTTATTTCACGTTGTTGTTGATTTTGACGTTGTTGTTTATTTGACGTTGTTATTGTTATTGTTTATTTGACGTTGTTGTTGTTGTTGACGTTGTTGTTGTTGTTTATTTGACGTTGTTGTTGTTGTTTATTTAACATTATTGTTGTTGTTGACGGTGTTGTTGTTGTTGTTGTTGTTGTTGTTTATTTGACGTTGTTGTTGTTTTTGTTTATTTGACGGTATTGTTGTTGTTGTTATTTATTTGACGTTGTTGTTGTTGTTGTTGTTGTTTATTTGACGTTGTTGTTGTTGTTGACGTTGTTGTTGTTGTTGTTTATTTGACGTTTTTGTTGTTGTTGACATAGTTGTTGTTGTTGTTGTTTATTTGACGTTGTTGTTGTTGTTGATGTTGTTGTTGTTGTTGTTTATTTGACGTTGTTGTTGTTGTTATTTTTTATTTGAAGTTGTTGTTATTGTTGTTTATTTGACGTTCTTGTTGTTGTTGTTTATTTGACGGTGTTGTTGTTGTTGTTGTTTATTTTACGTTGTTATTGTTGTTGTTGTTTATTTGACGTTGTTGTTGTTGTTGACGTTGTTGTTGTTTATTTGATGTTGTTGTTGTTCACATAGTTGTTGTTGTTTATTTCACGTTGTTGTTGTTTATTTGACGTTGTTGTTTATTTGACGTTGTTGTTGTTGTTTATTTGACGTTGTTGTTGTTGTTGTTGTTGACGTTGTTGTTGTTGTTGTTGTTTATTTGACGTTGTTGTTGTTGGTTATTTGACATTGTTGTTGTTGTTGACGTTGTTGTTGTTGTTGTTGTTTATTTGACATTGTTGTTGTTGTTGTTGATGTTGTTGTTGTTTATTTGACGTTGTTGTTGTTGATGTTGTTGTTGTTGTTTATTTGACGTTGTTGTTGTTTATTTGACGTTGTTGTTGTTGACGTTGTTGTTGTTGTTATTGTTTATTTGACGTTGTTGTTGTTGTTTATTTGACATAGTTGTTGTTGTTGACGTTGTTGTTGTTGTTGTTTATTTGACGTTGTTGTTGTTATTGTTTATTTGACGTTGTTGTTGTTGTTGTTTATTTGACGTTGTTGTTGTTGTTTTTATTATTGTTGTTGTTGTTGTTGTTGTTTATTTGACGTTGTTGTTGTTGTTTATTTGACGTTGTTGTTGTTGTTGTTTATTTGACGTTGTTGTTGTTGTTGTTGAGTTGTTGTTGTTGTTGGTTATTTGACGTTGTTGTTGTTGTTGTTTATTTGACATTGTTGTTGTTGTTGGCGGTGTTGTTGTTGACGGTGTTGTTGTTGTTGTTTATTTGACATTGTTGTTGTTATTGTTGTTGTTGTTGTTGTTTATTTGACATTGTTGTTGTTGTTGTTTATTTGACATTGTTGTTGTTGTTGTTTATTTGACGTTCTTGTTGTTGTTTATTTGACGTTGTTGTTGTTGTTGTTTATTTGACGTTGTTGTTTTTGTTTACTTTGTTCTAATTGTTTTTTATTTGACGTTGTTGTTGTTGTTGTTTATTTGACGTTGTTGTTGTTGTTTACTTGACGTTGTTGTTGTTGACGTTGTTGTTGTTGTTGTTTATTTGACGTTGTTGTTGTTGTTGAGGTTGTTGTTGTTGTTGTTTATTTGACGTTGTTGTTGTTGTTATTTTTTATTTGACATTGTTGTTATTGTTGTTTATTTGACGTTGTTGTTGTTGTTGTTGTTTATTTGACGGTGTAGATGTTGTTGTTGTTGTTGTTTATTTTACGTTGTTATTGTTGTTGTTGTTTATTTCACGTTGTTGTTGTTGTTGACGTTGTTGTTTATTTGACGTTGTTGTTGTTGTTTATTTGACGTTGTTGTTGTTGTTGTTTATTTGACGTTGTTATTGTTGTTGTTGTTTATTTGACGTTGTTGTTGTTGTCGATGTTGTTGTGGTTTATTTGATGTTGTTGTTGTTGACATGGTTGTTATGGTTTATTTCACGTTGTTGTTGATTTTGACGTTGTTGTTTATTTGACGTTGTTGTTGTTATTGTTTATTTGACGTTGTTGTTGTTGACGTTGTTGTTGTTGTTTATTTGACGTTGTTGTTGTTGTTTATTTAACATTATTGTTGTTGTTGACGGTGTTGTTGTTGTTGTTGTTGTTTATTTGACGTTGTTGTTGTTTTTGTTTATTTGAAGGTATTGTTGTTGTTGTTATTTATTTGACGTTGTTGTTGTTGTTGTTTATTTGACGTTGTTGTTGTTGTTGACGTTGTTGTTGTTGTTGTTTATTTGACGTTTTTGTTGTTGTTGACATAGTTGTTATTGTTGTTGTTTATTTGACGTTGTTGTTGTTGTTGAGGTTGTTGTTGTTGTTGTTTATTTGACGTTGTTGTTGTTATTTTTTATTTGACGTTGTTGTTATTGTTGTTTATTTTACGTTGTTGTTTTTGTTGTTGTTTATTTGACGGTGTTGTTGTTGTTGTTGTTGTTGTTTATTTTACGTTGTTATTGTTGTTGTTGTTGTTTATTTGACGTTGTTGTTGTTGTTGACGTTGTTGTTGTTGTTTATTTGATGTTGTTGTTGTTCACATAGTTGTTGTTGTTTATTTCACGTTGTTGTTGTTGTTGACGTTGTTGTTTATTTGACGTTGTTGTTGTTGTTGTTTATTTGACGTTGTTGTTGTTGTTGACGTTGTTGTTGTTGTTGTTGTTTATTTGACGTTGTTGTTGTTGGTTATTTGACATTGTTGTTGTTGTTGACAGTGTTGTTGTTGTTGTTGTTTATTTGACATTGTTGTTGTTGTTGTTGTTGTTGACGTTGTTGTTGTTTATTTGACATTGTTGTTGTTGATGTTGTTGTTGTTGTTTATTTGACGTTGTTGTTGTTGACGTTGTTGTTGTTGTTATTGTTTATTTGACGTTGTTGTTGTTGTTTATTTGACATTTTTGTTGTTGTTGAGTTGTTGTTGTTGTTGTTGTTTATTTGACGTTGTTGTTGTTGTTGTTTATTTGACATTGTTGTTGTTGTTGACGGTGTTGTTGTTTATTTGACATTATTGTTGTTATTGTTGTTGTTGTTGTTTATTTGACATTGTTGTTGTTGTTGTTTATTTGACGTTGTTGTTGTTGTTGACGTTGTTGTTGTTGTTGTTTATTTGACGTTGTTGTTGTTTATTTGACGTTGTTGCTGTTGTTGTTTATTTGACGTTGTTGTTGTTGTTTATTTGACGGTGTTGTTGTTGTTATTGTTGTTGTTTATTTAACGTTGTTATTTTTGTTGTTGTTGTTTATTTGACGTTGTTGTTATTGTTGACGTTGTTGTTGTTGTTGTTTATTTGATGTTGTTGTTGTTGTTGACATAGTTGTTGTTGTTTATTTCACGTTGTTGTTGTTGTTGACGTTGTTGTTGTTGTTTATTTGACGTTGCTGTTGTTGTTTATTTGACGTTGTTGTTGCTGTTGTTGTTTATTTGACGTTGTTGTTGTTGTTGTCGATGTTGTTGTTGTTTATTTGATGTTGTTGTTGTTGACATGGTTGTTGTGGTTTACTTCACGTTGTTGTTGATTTTGACGTTGTTGTTTATTTGACGTTGTTGTTGTTGTTTATTTGACGTTGTTGTTGTTGTTATTGACGTTGTTGTTGTTGTTGTTTATTTGACGTTGTTGTTGTTGTTTATTTAACATTGTTGTTGTTGTTGACGGTGTTGTTGTTGTTGTTTATTTGACGTTGTTGTTGTTGTTGTTTATTTGACGGTATTGTTGTTGTTGTTATTTATTTGACGTTGTTGTTGTTGTTGTTTATTTGACGTTGTTGACGTTGTTGTTGTTGTTGTTTATTTGACGTTTTTGTTGTTGTTGACATAGTTGTTGTTGTTGTTGTTGTTTATTTGACGTTGTTGTTGTTGTTGAGGTTGTTGTTGTTGTTGTTGTTGTTTATTTGACATTGTTGTTGTTGTTATTTTTTATTTGACGTTGTTGTTATTGTTGTTTATTTGACGTTGTTGTTGTTGTTGTTTATTTGACGGTGTTGTTGTTGTTGTTGTTGTTGTTTATTTTACGTTGTTATTGTTGTTGTTGTTTATTTGACGTTGTTGTTGTTGTTGACGTTGTTGTTGTTTATTTGATGTTGTTGTTGTTCACATAGTTGTTGTTGTTTATTTCACGTTGTTGTTGTTTATTTGACGTTGTTGTTTATTTGACGTTGTTGTTGTTGTTTATTTGACGTTGTTGTTGTTGTTGTTGACGTTGTTGTTGTTGTTGTTGTTTATTTGACGTTGTTGTTGTTGGTTATTTGACATTGTTGTTGTTGTTGACGGTGTTGTTGTTGTTGTTGTTGTTTATTTGACATTGTTGTTGTTGTTGTTGATGTTGTTGTTGTTTATTTGACGTTGTTGTTGTTGATGTTGTTGTTGTTGTTGTTTATTTGACGTTGTTGTTGTTTATTTGACGTTGTTGTTGTTGACGTTGTTGTTATTGTTATTGTTTATTTGACGTTGTTGTTGTTGTTTATTTGACGTAGTTGTTGTTGTTGACGTTGTTGTTGTTGTTGTTTATTTGACGTTGTTGTTGTTATTGTTTATTTGACGTTGTTGTTGTTGTTTATTTGACGTTGTTGTTGTTGTTGTTATTATTGTTGTTGTTGTTGTTGTTGTTGTTGTTGTTGTTGTTTATTTGACGTTGTTGTTGTTGTTTATTTGACGTTGTTGTTGTTGTTGTTTATTTGACGTTGTTGTTGTTGTTGTTGAGTTGTTGTTGTTGTTGTTTATTTGACGTTGTTGTTGTTGTTGTTTATTTGACATTGTTGTTGTTGTTGGCGGTGTTGTTGTTGACGGTGTTGTTGTTGTTGTTTATTTGACATTGTTGTTGTTATTGTTGTTGTTGTTGTTGTTTATTTGACATTGTTGTTGTTGTTGTTTATTTGACATTGTTGTTGTTGTTGTTTATTTGACGTTCTTGTTGTTGTTTATTTGACGTTGTTGTTGTTGTTGTTGTTTATTTGACGTTGTTGTTTTTGTTTACTTTGTTGTTATTGTTGTTTATTTGACGTTGTTGTTGTTGTTTATTTGACGTTGTTGTTGTTGTTTACTTGACGTTGTTGTTGTTGTTGACGTTGTTGTTGTTGTTGTTGTTTATTTGACGTTTTTGTTGTTGTTGACATAGTTGTTGTTGTTGTTGTTGTTTATTTGACGTTGTTGTTGTTGTTGAGGTTATTGTTGTTGTTGTTTATTTGACGTTGTTGTTGTTGTTATTTTTTATTTGACGTTGTTGTTATTGTTGTTTATTTGACGTTGTTGTTGTTATTGTTTATTTGACAGTGTTGTTGTTGTTGTTGTTGTTTATTTTACGTTGTTATTGTTGTTGTTGTATATTTCACGTTGTTATTGTTGTTGACGTTGTTGTTTATTTGACGTTGTTGTTGTTGTTGTTTATTTGACGGTGTTGTTGTTGTTGTTATTGTTGTTTATTTTACGTTGTTATTGTTGTTGTTGTTTATTTGACGTTGTTGTTGTTGTTGACGTTGTTGTTGTTTATTTGATGTTGTTGTTGTTCACATAGTTGTTGTTGTTTATTTCACGTTGTTGTTGTTTATTTGACGTTGTTGTTTATTTGACGTTGTTGTTGTTGTTTATTTGACGTTGTTGTTGTTGTTGTTGACGTTGTTGTTGTTGTTGTTGTTTATTTGACGTTGTTGTTGTTGGTTATTTGACATTGTTGTTGTTGTTGACGGTGTTGTTGTTGTTGTTGTTGTTTATTTGACATTGTTGTTGTTGTTGTTGATGTTGTTGTTGTTTATTTGACGTTGTTGTTGTTGATGTTGTTGTTGTTGTTTATTTGACGTTGTTGTTGTTTATTTGACGTTGTTGTTGTTGACGTTGTTGTTATTGTTATTGTTTATTTGACGTTGTTGTTGTTGTTTATTTGACGTAGTTGTTGTTGTTGACGTTGTTGTTGTTGTTGTTTATTTGACGTTGTTGTTGTTATTGTTTATTTGACGTTGTTGTTGTTGTTTATTTGACGTTGTTGTTGTTGTTGTTATTATTGTTGTTGTTGTTGTTGTTGTTGTTGTTGTTGTTGTTGTTGTTTATTTGACGTTGTTGTTGTTGTTTATTTGACGTTGTTGTTGTTGTTGTTTATTTGACGTTGTTGTTGTTGTTGTTGAGTTGTTGTTGTTGTTGTTTATTTGACGTTGTTGTTGTTGTTGTTTATTTGACATTGTTGTTGTTGTTGGCGGTGTTGTTGTTGACGGTGTTGTTGTTGTTGTTTATTTGACATTGTTGTTGTTATTGTTGTTGTTGTTGTTGTTTATTTGACATTGTTGTTGTTGTTGTTTATTTGACATTGTTGTTGTTGTTGTTTATTTGACGTTCTTGTTGTTGTTTATTTGACGTTGTTGTTGTTGTTGTTGTTTATTTGACGTTGTTGTTTTTGTTTACTTTGTTGTTATTGTTGTTTATTTGACGTTGTTGTTGTTGTTTATTTGACGTTGTTGTTGTTGTTTACTTGACGTTGTTGTTGTTGTTGACGTTGTTGTTGTTGTTGTTGTTGTTTATTTGACGTTTTTGTTGTTGTTGACATAGTTGTTGTTGTTGTTGTTGTTTATTTGACGTTGTTGTTGTTGTTGAGGTTATTGTTGTTGTTGTTTATTTGACGTTGTTGTTGTTGTTATTTTTTATTTGACGTTGTTGTTATTGTTGTTTATTTGACGTTGTTGTTGTTATTGTTTATTTGAAAGTGTTGTTGTTGTTGTTGTTGTTTATTTTACGTTGTTATTGTTGTTGTTGTATATTTCACGTTGTTATTGTTGTTGACGTTGTTGTTTATTTGACGTTGTTGTTGTTGTTGTTTATTTGACGTTGTTATTGTTGTTGTTGTTTATTTGACGTTGTTGTTGTTGTTGTTTATTTGATGTTGTTGTTGTTGACATGGTTGTTGTGGTTTATTTCATGTTGTTGTTGATTTTGACGTTGTTGTTTATTTGACGTTGTTGTTGTTGTTTATTTGACGTTGTTGTTGTTGTTGTTGACGTTGTTGTTGTTGTTGTTTATTTGACGTTGTTGTTGTTATTTATTTAACATTGTAGTTGTTGTTGACGGTGTTGTTGTTGTTGTGGTTGTTGTTGTTTATTTGACGTTATTGTTGTTGTTGACGTTGTTGTTGTTGTTGTTTATTTGACGTTTTTGTTGTTGTTGACATAGTTGTTGTTGTTGTTGTTTATTTGACGTTGTTGTTGTTGTTGAGGTTGTTGTTGTTGTTGTTTATTTGACGTTGTTGTTGTTGTTATTTTTTATTTGACGTTGTTGTTATTGTTGTTTATTTGACGTTGTTGTTGTTGTTGTTTATTTGACGGTGTAGTTGTTGTTGTTGTTGTTGTTTATTTTACGTTGTTATTGTTGTTGTTGTTTATTTCACGTTGTTGTTGTTGTTGACGTTGTTGTTTATTTGACGTTGTTGTTGTTGTTTATTTGACGTTGTTGTTGTTGTTTATTTGACGTTGTTATTGTTGTTGTTGTTTATTTGACATTGTTGTTGTTGTCGATGTTGTTGTGGTTTATTTGATGTTGTTGTTGTTGACATGGTTGTTATGGTTTATTTCACGTTGTTGTTGATTTTGACGTTGTTGTTTATTTGACGTTGTTATTGTTATTGTTTATTTGACGTTGTTGTTGTTGTTGACGTTGTTGTTGTTGTTTATTTGACGTTGTTGTTGTTGTTTATTTAACATTATTGTTGTTGTTGACGGTGTTGTTGTTGTTGTTGTTGTTGTTGTTTATTTGACGTTGTTGTTGTTTTTGTTTATTTGACGGTATTGTTGTTGTTGTTATTTATTTGACGTTGTTGTTGTTGTTGTTGTTGTTTATTTGACGTTGTTGTTGTT
>OX451735.1:1203558890-1203593890 GCA_948472305.1 Vicia faba
TTGTTGTTGTTTATTTGACGTTGTTGTTGTTGTTGACGTTGTTGTTGTTGTTGTTTATTTGACGTTTTTGTTGTTGTTGACATAGTTGTTATTGTTGTTGTTTATTTGACGTTGTTGTTGTTGTTGAGGTTGTTGTTGTTGTTGTTTATTTGACGTTGTTGTTGTTATTTTTTATTTGACGTTGTTGTTATTGTTGTTTATTTGACGTTGTTGTTGTTGTTGTTGTTTATTTGACGGTGTTATTGTTGTTGTTGTTGTTTTTTATTTTACGTTGTTATTGTTGTTGTTGTTGTTTATTTGACGTTGTTGTTGTTGTTGTTGACGTTGTTGTTGTTGTTTATTTGATGTTGTTGTTGTTCACATAGTTGTTGTTGTTTATTTCACGTTGTTGTTGTTGTTGACGTTGTTGTTTATTTTACGTTGTTGTTGTTGTTGTTTATTTGACGTTGTTGTTGTTGTTGACGTTGTTGTTGTTGTTGTTTATTTGACGTTGTTGTTGTTGGTTATTTGACATTATTGTTGTTGTTGACGGTGTTGTTGTTGTTGTTGTTGTTGTTTATTTGACATTGTTGTTGTTGTTGTTGTTGTTGACGTTGTTGTTGTTTATTTGACATTGTTGTTGTTGATGTTGTTGTTGTTGTTTATTTGACGTTGTTGTTGTTGACGTTGTTGTTGTTGTTATTGTTTATTTGACGTTGTTGTTGTTGTTTATTTGACATTTTTGTTGTTGTTGAGTTGTTGTTGTTGTTGTTTATTTGACGTTGTTGTTGTTGTTGTTTATTTGACATTGTTGTTGTTGTTGACGGTGTTGTTGTTGTTGTTGTTGTTTATTTGACATTATTGTTGTTATTGTTGTTGTTGTTGTTTATTTGACATTGTTGTTGTTGTTGTTTATTTGACGTTGTTGTTGTTGTTGTTGTTGACGTTGTTGTTGTTGTTGTTGTTTATTTGACGTTGTTGTTGTTTATTTGACGTTGTTGTTTATTTGACGTTGTTGTTGTTGTTTATTTGACGGTGTTGTTGTTGTTATTGTTGTTGTTTATTTAACGTTGTTATTTTTGTTGTTGTTGTTTATTTGACGTTGTTGTTATTGTTGACGTTGTTGTTGTTGTTGTTTATTTGATGTTGTTGTTGTTGTTGACATAGTTGTTGTTGTTTATTTCACGTTGTTGTTGTTGTTGACGTTGTTGTTGTTGTTTATTTGACGTTGCTGTTGTTGTTTATTTGACGTTGTTATTGTTGTTGTTGTTTATTTGACGTTGTTGTTGTTGTTGTCGATGTTGTTGTTGTTTATTTGATGTTGTTGTTGTTGACATGGTTGTTGTGGTTTACTTCACGTTGTTGTTGATTTTGACGTTGTTGTTTATTTGACGTTGTTGTTGTTGTTTATTTGACGTTGTTGTTGTTGTTATTGACGTTGTTGTTGTTGTTGTTTATTTGACGTTGTTGTTGTTTTTTATTTAACATTGTTGTTGTTGTTGACGGTGTTGTTGTTGTTGTTGTTTATTTGACGTTGTTGTTGTTGTTGTTGTTTATTTGACGGTATTGTTGTTGTTGTGATTTATTTGACGTTGTTGTTGTTGTTGTTTATTTGACGTTGTTGACGTTGTTGTTGTTGTTGTTGTTGTTTATTTGACGTTTTTGTTGTTGTTGACATAGTTGTTGTTGTTGTTGTTGTTGTTTATTTGACGTTGTTGTTGTTGTTGTTTATTTGACGTTGTTGTTGTTGTTATTTTTTATTTGACGTTGTTGTTATTGTTGTTTATTTGACGTTGTTGTTGTTGTTGTTGTTTATTTGACGGTGTTGTTGTTGTTGTTGTTGTTTATTTTACGTTGTTATTGTTGTTGTTGTTTATTTGACGTTGTTGTTGTTGTTGACGTTGTTGTTGTTTATTTGATGTTGTTGTTGTTCACATAGTTGTTGTTGTTTATTTCACGTTGTTGTTGTTTATTTGACGTTGTTGTTTATTTGACGTTGTTGTTGTTGTATATTTGACGTTGTTGTTGTTGTTGTTGTTGACGTTGTTGTTGTTGTTGTTGTTTATTTGACGTTGTTGTTGTTGGTTATTTGACATTGTTGTTGTTGTTGACGTTGTTGTTGTTGTTGTTGTTTATTTGACATTGTTGTTGTTGTTGTTGATGTTGTTGTTGTTTATTTGACGTTGTTGTTGTTGATGTTGTTGTTGTTGTTTATTTGACGTTGTTGTTGTTTATTTGACGTTGTTGTTGTTGACGTTGTTGTTGTTGTTATTGTTTATTTGACGTTGTTGTTGTTGTTTATTTGACGTAGTTGTTGTTGTTGACGTTGTTGTTGTTGTTTATTTGACGTTGTTGTTGTTATTGTTTATTTGACGTTGTTGTTGTTGTTGTTTATTTGACGTTGTTGTTGTTGTTGTTGTTATTATTGTTGTTGTTGTTGTTGTTGTTGTTTATTTGACGTTGTTGTTGTTGTTTATTTGACGTTGTTGTTGTTGTTGTTTATTTGACGTTGTTGTTGTTGTTGTTGAGTTGTTGTTGTTGTTGTTTATTTGACGTTGTTGTTGTTGTTGTTTATTTGACATTGTTGTTGTTGTTGGCGGTGTTGTTGTTGACGGTGTTGTTGTTGTTGTTTATTTGACATTGTTGTTGTTATTGTTGTTGTTGTTGTTGTTTATTTGACATTGTTGTTGTTGTTGTTTATTTGACATTGTTGTTGTTGTTGTTTATTTGACGTTCTTGTTGTTGTTTATTTGACGTTGTTGTTGTTGTTGTTTATTTGACGTTGTTGTTTTTGTTTACTTTGTTGTTATTGTTGTTTATTTGACGTTGTTGTTGTTGTTGTTTATTTGACGTTGTTGTTGTTGTTTACTTGACGTTGTTGTTGTTGTTGACGTTGTTGTTGTTGTTGTTGTTTATTTGACGTTGTTGTTGTTGTTGAGGTTGTTGTTGTTGTTGTTTATTTGACGTTGTTGTTGTTGTTATTTTTTATTTGACATTGTTGTTATTGTTGTTTATTTGACGTTGTTGTTGTTGTTGTTGTTTATTTGACGGTGTAGTTGTTGTTGTTGTTGTTGTTTATTTTACGTTGTTATTGTTGTTGTTGTTTATTTCACGTTGTTGTTGTTGTTGACGTTGTTGTTTATTTGACGTTGTTGTTGTTGTTTATTTGACGTTGTTGTTGTTGTTTATTTGACATTGTTGTTGTTGTTGTTGACGTTGTTGTTGTTGTTGTTGTTTATTTGACGTTTTTGTTGTTGGTTATTTGACATTGTTGTTGTTGTTGACGTTGTTGTTGTTGTTGTTGTTTATTTGACATTGTTGTTGTTGTTGTTGATGTTGTTGTTGTTTATTTGACGTTGTTGTTGTTGATGTTGTTGTTGTTGTTTATTTGACGTTGTTGTTGTTGACGTTGTTGTTGTTGTTATTGTTTATTTGACGTTGTTGTTGTTGTTTAGTTGACGTTGTTGTTGTTGTTGACGTTGTTGTTGTTGTTGTTTATTTGACGTTGTTGTTGTTATTGTTTATTTGACGTTGTTGTTGTTGTTGTTTATTTGACGTTGTTGTTGTTGTTGTTATTATTATTGTTGTTGTTGTTGTTGTTGTTGTTGTTGTTTATTTGACGTTGTTGTTGTTGTTTATTTGACGTTGTTGTTGTTGTTGTTTATTTGACGTTGTTGTTGTCGTTGTTGAGTTGTTGTTGTTGTTGTTTATTTGACGTTGTTGTTGTTGTTGTTTATTTGACATTGTTGTTGTTGTTGGCGGTGTTGTTGTTGACGGTGTTGTTGTTGTTTATGTGACATTGTTGTTGTTATTGTTGTTGTTGTTGTTGTTTATTTGACATTGTTGTTGTTGTTGTTTATTTGACATTGTTGTTGTTGTTGTTTATTTGACGTTCTTGTTGTTGTTTATTTGACGTTGTTGTTGTTGTTGTTTATTTGACGTTGTTGTTTTTGTTTACTTTGTTGTTATTGTTGTTTATTTGACGTTGTTGTTGTTGTTGTTTATTTGACGTTGTTGTTGTTGTTTACTTGACGTTGTTGTTGTTGTTGACGTTGTTGTTGTTGTTTATTTGACGTTGTTGTTGTTGAGGTTGTTGTTGTTGTTGTTTATTTGACGTTGTTGTTGTTGTTATTTTTTATTTGACATTGTTGTTATTGTTGTTTATTTGACGTTGTTGTTGTTGTTGTTGTTTATTTGACGGTGTAGTTGTTGTTGTTGTTGTTGTTTATTTTACGTTGTTATTGTTGTTGTTGTTTATTTCACGTTGTTGTTGTTGACGTTGTTGTTTATTTGACGTTGTTGTTGTTGTTTATTTGACGTTGTTGTTGTTGTTTATTTGACGTTGTTATTGTTGTTGTTGTTTATTTGACGTTGTTGTTGTTGTCGATGTTGTTGTGGTTTATTTGATGTTGTTGTTGTTGACATGGTTGTTATGGTTTATTTCACGTTGTTGTTGATGTTGACGTTGTTGTTTATTTGACGTTGTTGTTGTTATTGTTTATTTGACGTTGTTGTTGTTGACGTTGTTGTTGTTGTTGTTTATTTGACGTTGTTGTTGTTGTTTATTTAACATTATTGTTGTTGTTGACGGTGTTGTTGTTGTTGTTGTTGTTGTTTATTTGACGTTGTTGTTGTTTTTGTTTATTTGACGGTATTGTTGTTGTTGTTATTTATTTGACGTTGTTGTTGTTGTTGTTTATTTGACGTTGTTGTTGTTGTTGACGTTGTTGTTGTTGTTGTTTATTTGACGTTTTTGTTGTTGTTGACATAGTTGTTATTGTTGTTGTTTATTTGACGTTGTTGTTGTTGTTGAGGTTGTTGTTGTTGTTGTTTATTTGACGTTGTTGTTGTTATTTTTTATTTGACGTTGTTGTTATTGTTGTTTATTTGACGTTGTTGTTGTTGTTGTTGTTTATTTGACGGTGTTATTGTTGTTGTTGTTGTTTTTTATTTTACGTTGTTATTGTTGTTGTTGTTGTTTATTTGACGTTGTTGTTGTTGTTGTTGACGTTGTTGTTGTTGTTTATTTGATGTTGTTGTTGTTCACATAGTTGTTGTTGTTTATTTCACGTTGTTGTTGTTGTTGACGTTGTTGTTTATTTTACGTTGTTGTTGTTGTTGTTTATTTGACGTTGTTGTTGTTGTTGACGTTGTTGTTGTTGTTGTTTATTTGACGTTGTTGTTGTTGGTTATTTGACATTATTGTTGTTGTTGACGGTGTTGTTGTTGTTGTTGTTGTTGTTTATTTGACATTGTTGTTGTTGTTGTTGTTGTTGACGTTGTTGTTGTTTATTTGACATTGTTGTTGTTGATGTTGTTGTTGTTGTTTATTTGACGTTGTTGTTGTTGACGTTGTTGTTGTTGTTATTGTTTATTTGACGTTGTTGTTGTTGTTTATTTGACATTTTTGTTGTTGTTGAGTTGTTGTTGTTGTTGTTTATTTGACGTTGTTGTTGTTGTTGTTTATTTGACATTGTTGTTGTTGTTGACGGTGTTGTTGTTGTTGTTGTTGTTTATTTGACATTATTGTTGTTATTGTTGTTGTTGTTGTTTATTTGACATTGTTGTTGTTGTTGTTTATTTGACGTTGTTGTTGTTGTTGTTGTTGACGTTGTTGTTGTTGTTGTTGTTTATTTGACGTTGTTGTTGTTTATTTGACGTTGTTGTTTATTTGACGTTGTTGTTGTTGTTTATTTGACGGTGTTGTTGTTGTTATTGTTGTTGTTTATTTAACGTTGTTATTTTTGTTGTTGTTGTTTATTTGACGTTGTTGTTATTGTTGACGTTGTTGTTGTTGTTGTTTATTTGATGTTGTTGTTGTTGTTGACATAGTTGTTGTTGTTTATTTCACGTTGTTGTTGTTGTTGACGTTGTTGTTGTTGTTTATTTGACGTTGCTGTTGTTGTTTATTTGACGTTGTTATTGTTGTTGTTGTTTATTTGACGTTGTTGTTGTTGTTGTCGATGTTGTTGTTGTTTATTTGATGTTGTTGTTGTTGACATGGTTGTTGTGGTTTACTTCACGTTGTTGTTGATTTTGACGTTGTTGTTTATTTGACGTTGTTGTTGTTGTTTATTTGACGTTGTTGTTGTTGTTATTGACGTTGTTGTTGTTGTTGTTTATTTGACGTTGTTGTTGTTTTTTATTTAACATTGTTGTTGTTGTTGACGGTGTTGTTGTTGTTGTTGTTTATTTGACGTTGTTGTTGTTGTTGTTGTTTATTTGACGGTATTGTTGTTGTTGTGATTTATTTGACGTTGTTGTTGTTGTTGTTTATTTGACGTTGTTGACGTTGTTGTTGTTGTTGTTGTTGTTTATTTGACGTTTTTGTTGTTGTTGACATAGTTGTTGTTGTTGTTGTTGTTGTTTATTTGACGTTGTTGTTGTTGTTGTTTATTTGACGTTGTTGTTGTTGTTATTTTTTATTTGACGTTGTTGTTATTGTTGTTTATTTGACGTTGTTGTTGTTGTTGTTGTTTATTTGACGGTGTTGTTGTTGTTGTTGTTGTTTATTTTACGTTGTTATTGTTGTTGTTGTTTATTTGACGTTGTTGTTGTTGTTGACGTTGTTGTTGTTTATTTGATGTTGTTGTTGTTCACATAGTTGTTGTTGTTTATTTCACGTTGTTGTTGTTTATTTGACGTTGTTGTTTATTTGACGTTGTTGTTGTTGTATATTTGACGTTGTTGTTGTTGTTGTTGTTGACGTTGTTGTTGTTGTTGTTGTTTATTTGACGTTGTTGTTGTTGGTTATTTGACATTGTTGTTGTTGTTGACGTTGTTGTTGTTGTTGTTGTTTATTTGACATTGTTGTTGTTGTTGTTGATGTTGTTGTTGTTTATTTGACGTTGTTGTTGTTGATGTTGTTGTTGTTGTTTATTTGACGTTGTTGTTGTTTATTTGACGTTGTTGTTGTTGACGTTGTTGTTGTTGTTATTGTTTATTTGACGTTGTTGTTGTTGTTTATTTGACGTAGTTGTTGTTGTTGACGTTGTTGTTGTTGTTTATTTGACGTTGTTGTTGTTATTGTTTATTTGACGTTGTTGTTGTTGTTGTTTATTTGACGTTGTTGTTGTTGTTGTTGTTATTATTGTTGTTGTTGTTGTTGTTGTTGTTTATTTGACGTTGTTGTTGTTGTTTATTTGACGTTGTTGTTGTTGTTGTTTATTTGACGTTGTTGTTGTTGTTGTTGAGTTGTTGTTGTTGTTGTTTATTTGACGTTGTTGTTGTTGTTGTTTATTTGACATTGTTGTTGTTGTTGGCGGTGTTGTTGTTGACGGTGTTGTTGTTGTTGTTTATTTGACATTGTTGTTGTTATTGTTGTTGTTGTTGTTGTTTATTTGACATTGTTGTTGTTGTTGTTTATTTGACATTGTTGTTGTTGTTGTTTATTTGACGTTCTTGTTGTTGTTTATTTGACGTTGTTGTTGTTGTTGTTTATTTGACGTTGTTGTTTTTGTTTACTTTGTTGTTATTGTTGTTTATTTGACGTTGTTGTTGTTGTTGTTTATTTGACGTTGTTGTTGTTGTTTACTTGACGTTGTTGTTGTTGTTGACGTTGTTGTTGTTGTTGTTGTTTATTTGACGTTGTTGTTGTTGTTGAGGTTGTTGTTGTTGTTGTTTATTTGACGTTGTTGTTGTTGTTATTTTTTATTTGACATTGTTGTTATTGTTGTTTATTTGACGTTGTTGTTGTTGTTGTTGTTTATTTGACGGTGTAGTTGTTGTTGTTGTTGTTGTTTATTTTACGTTGTTATTGTTGTTGTTGTTTATTTCACGTTGTTGTTGTTGTTGACGTTGTTGTTTATTTGACGTTGTTGTTGTTGTTTATTTGACGTTGTTGTTGTTGTTTATTTGACATTGTTGTTGTTGTTGTTGACGTTGTTGTTGTTGTTGTTGTTTATTTGACGTTTTTGTTGTTGGTTATTTGACATTGTTGTTGTTGTTGACGTTGTTGTTGTTGTTGTTGTTTATTTGACATTGTTGTTGTTGTTGTTGATGTTGTTGTTGTTTATTTGACGTTGTTGTTGTTGATGTTGTTGTTGTTGTTTATTTGACGTTGTTGTTGTTGACGTTGTTGTTGTTGTTATTGTTTATTTGACGTTGTTGTTGTTGTTTAGTTGACGTTGTTGTTGTTGTTGACGTTGTTGTTGTTGTTGTTTATTTGACGTTGTTGTTGTTATTGTTTATTTGACGTTGTTGTTGTTGTTGTTTATTTGACGTTGTTGTTGTTGTTGTTATTATTATTGTTGTTGTTGTTGTTGTTGTTGTTGTTGTTTATTTGACGTTGTTGTTGTTGTTTATTTGACGTTGTTGTTGTTGTTGTTTATTTGACGTTGTTGTTGTCGTTGTTGAGTTGTTGTTGTTGTTGTTTATTTGACGTTGTTGTTGTTGTTGTTTATTTGACATTGTTGTTGTTGTTGGCGGTGTTGTTGTTGACGGTGTTGTTGTTGTTTATGTGACATTGTTGTTGTTATTGTTGTTGTTGTTGTTGTTTATTTGACATTGTTGTTGTTGTTGTTTATTTGACATTGTTGTTGTTGTTGTTTATTTGACGTTCTTGTTGTTGTTTATTTGACGTTGTTGTTGTTGTTGTTTATTTGACGTTGTTGTTTTTGTTTACTTTGTTGTTATTGTTGTTTATTTGACGTTGTTGTTGTTGTTGTTTATTTGACGTTGTTGTTGTTGTTTACTTGACGTTGTTGTTGTTGTTGACGTTGTTGTTGTTGTTTATTTGACGTTGTTGTTGTTGAGGTTGTTGTTGTTGTTGTTTATTTGACGTTGTTGTTGTTGTTATTTTTTATTTGACATTGTTGTTATTGTTGTTTATTTGACGTTGTTGTTGTTGTTGTTGTTTATTTGACGGTGTAGTTGTTGTTGTTGTTGTTGTTTATTTTACGTTGTTATTGTTGTTGTTGTTTATTTCACGTTGTTGTTGTTGACGTTGTTGTTTATTTGACGTTGTTGTTGTTGTTTATTTGACGTTGTTGTTGTTGTTTATTTGACGTTGTTATTGTTGTTGTTGTTTATTTGACGTTGTTGTTGTTGTCGATGTTGTTGTGGTTTATTTGATGTTGTTGTTGTTGACATGGTTGTTATGGTTTATTTCACGTTGTTGTTGATGTTGACGTTGTTGTTTATTTGACGTTGTTGTTGTTATTGTTTATTTGACGTTGTTGTTGTTGACGTTGTTGTTGTTGTTGTTTATTTGACGTTGTTGTTGTTGTTTATTTAACATTATTGTTGTTGTTGACGGTGTTGTTGTTGTTGTTGTTGTTGTTTATTTGACGTTGTTGTTGTTTTTGTTTATTTGACGGTATTGTTGTTGTTGTTATTTATTTGACGTTGTTGTTGTTGTTGTTTATTTGACGTTGTTGTTGTTGTTGACGTTGTTGTTGTTGTTGTTTATTTGACGTTTTTGTTGTTGTTGACAT
The DNA here is from genome assembly GCA_948472305.1 of Vicia faba. Classification (NCBI taxonomy): domain Eukaryota; kingdom Viridiplantae; phylum Streptophyta; class Magnoliopsida; order Fabales; family Fabaceae; genus Vicia; species Vicia faba. Next base: position 1,203,568,304 of record OX451735.1, read on the forward strand.
AGTTGTTATTGTTGTTGTTTATTTGACGTTGTTGTTGTTGTTGAGGTTGTTGTTGTTGTTGTTTATTTGACGTTGTTGTTGTTATTTTTTATTTGACGTTGTTGTTATTGTTGTTTATTTGACGTTGTTGTTGTTGTTGTTGTTTATTTGACGGTGTTATTGTTGTTGTTGTTGTTTTTTATTTTACGTTGTTATTGTTGTTGTTGTTGTTTATTTGACGTTGTTGTTGTTGTTGTTGACGTTCTTGTTGTTGTTTATTTGATGTTGTTGTTGTTCACATAGTTGTTGTTGTTTATTTCACGTTGTTGTTGTTGTTGACGTTGTTGTTTATTTTACGTTGTTGTTGTTGTTGTTTATTTGACGTTGTTGTTGTTGTTGACGTTGTTGTTGTTGTTGTTTATTTGACGTTGTTGTTGTTGGTTATTTGACATTATTGTTGTTGTTGACGGTGTTGTTGTTGTTGTTGTTGTTGTTTATTTGACATTGTTGTTGTTGTTGTTGTTGTTGACGTTGTTGTTGTTTATTTGACATTGTTGTTGTTGATGTTGTTGTTGTTGTTTATTTGACGTTGTTGTTGTTGACGTTGTTGTTGTTGTTATTGTTTATTTGACGTTGTTGTTGTTGTTTATTTGACATTTTTGTTGTTGTTGAGTTGTTGTTGTTGTTGTTGTTTATTTGACGTTGTTGTTGTTGTTGTTTATTTGACATTGTTGTTGTTGTTGACGGTGTTGTTGTTGTTGTTGTTGTTTATTTGACATTATTGTTGTTATTGTTGTTGTTGTTGTTTATTTGACATTGTTGTTGTTGTTGTTTATTTGACGTTGTTGTTGTTGTTGTTGTTGACGTTGTTGTTGTTGTTGTTGTTTATTTGACGTTGTTGTTGTTTATTTGACGTTGTTGCTGTTGTTGTTTATTTGACGTTGTTGTTGTTGTTTATTTGACGGTGTTGTTGTTGTTATTGTTGTTGTTTATTTAACGTTGTTATTTTTGTTGTTGTTGTTTATTTGACGTTGTTGTTATTGTTGACGTTGTTGTTGTTGTTGTTTATTTGATGTTGTTGTTGTTGTTGACATAGTTGTTGTTGTTTATTTCACGTTGTTGTTGTTGTTGACGTTGTTGTTGTTGTTTATTTGACGTTGCTGTTGTTGTTTATTTGACGTTGTTATTGTTGTTGTTGTTTATTTGACGTTGTTGTTGTTGTTGTCGATGTTGTTGTTGTTTATTTGATGTTGTTGTTGTTGACATGGTTGTTGTGGTTTACTTCACGTTGTTGTTGATTTTGACGTTGTTGTTTATTTGACGTTGTTGTTGTTGTTTATTTGACGTTGTTGTTGTTGTTATTGACGTTGTTGTTGTTGTTGTTTATTTGACGTTGTTGTTGTTTTTTATTTAACATTGTTGTTGTTGTTGACGGTGTTGTTGTTGTTGTTTATTTGACGTTGTTGTTGTTGTTGTTGTTGTTTATTTGACGGTATTGTTGTTGTTGTGATTTATTTGACGTTGTTGTTGTTGTTGTTTATTTGACGTTGTTGACGTTGTTGTTGTTGTTGTTGTTTATTTGACGTTTTTGTTGTTGTTGACATAGTTGTTGTTGTTGTTGTTGTTGTTTATTTGACGTTGTTGTTGTTGTTGTTTATTTGACGTTGTTGTTGTTGTTATTTTTTATTTGACGTTGTTGTTATTGTTGTTTATTTGACGTTGTTGTTGTTGTTGTTTATTTGACGGTGTTGTTGTTGTTGTTGTTGTTTATTTTACGTTGTTATTGTTGTTGTTGTTTATTTGACGTTGTTGTTGTTGTTGACGTTGTTGTTGTTTATTTGATGTTGTTGTTGTTCACATAGTTGTTGTTGTTTATTTCACGTTGTTGTTGTTTATTTGACGTTGTTGTTTATTTGACGTTGTTGTTGTTGTATATTTGACGTTGTTGTTGTTGTTGTTGACGTTGTTGTTGTTGTTGTTTATTTGACGTTGTTGTTGTTGGTTATTTGACATTGTTGTTGTTGTTGACGTTGTTGTTGTTGTTGTTGTTTATTTGACATTGTTGTTGTTGTTGTTGATGTTGTTGTTGTTTATTTGACGTTGTTGTTGTTGATGTTGTTGTTGTTGTTTATTTGACGTTGTTGTTGTTTATTTGACGTTGTTGTTGTTGACGTTGTTGTTGTTGTTATTGTTTATTTGACGTTGTTGTTGTTGTTTATTTGACGTAGTTGTTGTTGTTGACGTTGTTGTTGTTGTTTATTTGACGTTGTTGTTGTTATTGTTTATTTGACGTTGTTGTTGTTGTTGTTTATTTGACGTTGTTGTTGTTGTTGTTGTTATTATTGTTGTTGTTGTTGTTGTTGTTGTTTATTTGACGTTGTTGTTGTTGTTTATTTGACGTTGTTGTTGTTGTTGTTTATTTGACGTTGTTGTTGTTGTTGTTGAGTTGTTGTTGTTGTTGTTTATTTGACGTTGTTGTTGTTGTTGTTTATTTGACATTGTTGTTGTTGTTGGCGGTGTTGTTGTTGACGGTGTTGTTGTTGTTGTTTATTTGACATTGTTGTTGTTATTGTTGTTGTTGTTGTTGTTTATTTGACATTGTTGTTGTTGTTGTTTATTTGACATTGTTGTTGTTGTTGTTTATTTGACGTTCTTGTTGTTGTTTATTTGACGTTGTTGTTGTTATTGTTTATTTGACGTTGTTGTTTTTGTTTACTTTGTTGTTATTGTTGTTTATTTGACGTTGTTGTTGTTGTTGTTTATTTGACGTTGTTGTTGTTGTTTACTTGACGTTGTTGTTGTTGTTGACGTTGTTGTTGTTGTTGTTGTTTATTTGACGTTGTTGTTGTTGTTGAGGTTGTTGTTGTTGTTGTTTATTTGACGTTGTTGTTGTTGTTATTTTTTATTTGACATTGTTGTTATTGTTGTTTATTTGACGTTGTTGTTGTTGTTGTTGTTTATTTGACGGTGTAGTTGTTGTTGTTGTTGTTGTTTATTTTACGTTGTTATTGTTGTTGTTGTTTATTTCACGTTGTTGTTGTTGTTGACGTTGTTGTTTATTTGACGTTGTTGTTGTTGTTTATTTGACGTTGTTGTTGTTGTTTATTTGACGTTGTTATTGTTGTTGTTGTTTATTTGACGTTGTTGTTGTTGTCGATGTTGTTGTGGTTTATTTGATGTTGTTGTTGTTGACATGGTTGTTATGGTTTATTTCACGTTGTTGTTGATTTTGACGTTGTTGTTGTTATTGTTTATTTGACGTTGTTGTTGTTGACGTTGTTGTTGTTGTTTATTTGACGTTGTTGTTGTTGTTTATTTAACATTATTGTTGTTGTTGACGGGGTTGTTGTTGTTGTTGTTGTTTATTTGACGTTGTTGTTGTTTTTGTTTATTTGACGGTATTGTTGTTGTTGTTATTTATTTGACGTTGTTGTTGTTGTTGTTTATTTGACGTTGTTGTTGTTGTTGACGTTGTTGTTGTTGTTGTTTATTTGACGTTTTTGTTGTTGTTGACATAGTTGTTATTGTTGTTGTTTATTTGACGTTGTTGTTGTTGTTGAGGTTGTTGTTGTTGTTGTTTATTTGACGTTGTTGTTGTTATTTTTTATTTGACGTTGTTGTTATTGTTGTTTATTTTACGTTGTTGTTGTTGTTGTTTATTTGACGGTGTTGTTGTTGTTGTTGTTGTTGTTTATTTTACGTTGTTATTGTTGTTGTTGTTGTTTATTTGACGTTGTTGTTGTTGTTTACGTTGTTGTTGTTGTTTATTTGATGTTGTTGTTGTTCACATAGTTGTTGTTGTTTATTTCACGTTGTTGTTGTTGTTGACGTTGTTGTTTATTTGACGTTGTTGTTGTTGTTGTTTATTTGACGTTGTTGTTGTTGACGTTGTTGTTGTTGTTGTTTATTTGACGTTGTTGTTGTTGGTTATTTGACATTGTTGTTGTTGTTGACGGTGTTGTTGTTGTTGTTTATTTGACATTGTTGTTGTTGTTGTTGTTGACGTTGTTGTTGTTTATTTGACATTGTTGTTGTTGATGTTGTTGTTGTTGTTTATTTGACGTTGTTGTTGTTGACGTTGTTGTTGTTGTTATTGTTTATTTGACGTTGTTGTTGTTTATTTGACATTTTTGTTGTTGTTGAGTTGTTGTTGTTGTTGTTGTTTATTTGACGTTGTTGTTGTTGTTGTTGTTTATTTGACATTGTTGTTGTTGTTGACGGTGTTGTTGTTGTTGTTGTTGTTTATTTGACATTATTGTTGTTATTGTTGTTGTTGTTGTTTATTTGACATTGTTGTTGTTGTTGTTTATTTGACGTTGTTGTTGTTGTTGTTGACGTTGTTGTTGTTGTTTATTTGACGTTGTTGTTGTTTATTTGACGTTGTTGCTGTTGTTGTTTATTTGACGTTGTTGTTGTTGTTTATTTGACGGTGTTGTTGTTGTTATTGTTGTTGTTTATTTAACGTTGTTATTTTTGTTGTTGTTGTTTATTTGACGTTGTTGTTATTGTTGACGTTGTTGTTGTTGTTGTTTATTTGATGTTGTTGTTGTTGTTGACATAGTTGTTGTTGTTAATTTCACGTTGTTGTTGTTGTTGTTGACGTTGTTGTTGTTGTTTATTTGACGTTGCTGTTGTTGTTTATTTGACGTTGTTATTGTTGTTGTTGTTTATTTGACGTTGTTATTGTTGTTGTCGATGTTGTTGTTGTTTATTTGATGTTGTTGTTGTTGACATGGTTGTTGTGGTTTACTTCACGTTGTTGTTGATTTTGACGTTGTTGTTTATTTGACGTTGTTGTTGTTGTTTATTTGACGTTGTTGTTGTTGTTGTTATTGACGTTGTTGTTGTTGTTGTTTATTTGACGTTGTTGTTGTTGTTTATTTAACATTGTTGTTGTTGTTGACGGTGTTGTTGTTGTTGTTGTTTATTTGACGTTGTTATTGTTGTTGTTTATTTGACGATATTGTTGTTGTTGTTATTTATTTGACGTTGTTGTTGTTGTTGTTTATTTGACGTTGTTGACGTTGTTGTTGTTGTTGTTTATTTGACGTTTTTGTTGTTGTTGACATAGTTGTTGTTGTTGTTGTTGTTGTTTATTTAACGTTGTTGTTATTGTTGAGGGTGTTGTTGTTGTTGTTGTTTATTTGACGTTGTTGTTGTTGTTATTTTTTATTTGACGTTGTTGTTATTGTTGTTTATTTGACGTTGTTGTTGTTGTTGTTTATTTGACGGTGTTGTTGTTGTTGTTGTTTATTTTACGTTGTTATTGTTTTTGTTGTTTATTTGACGTTGTTGTGGTTGTTGACGTTGTTGTTGTTTATTTGATGTTGTTGTTGTTCACATAGTTGTTGTTGTTTATTTCACGTTGTTGTTGTTTATTTGACGTTGTTGTTTATTTGACGTTGTTGTTGTTGTTTATTTGACGTTGTTGTTGTTGTTGTTGACGTTGTTGTTGTTGTTGTTGTTTATTTGACGTTGTTGTTGTTGGTTATTTGACATTGTTGTTGTTGTTGACGTTGTTGTTGTTGTTGTTGTTGTTTATTTGACATTGTTGTTGTTGTTGTTGATGTTGTTGTTGTTTATTTGACGTTGTTGCTGTTGATGTTGTTGTTGTTGTTTATTTGACGTTGTTGTTGTTTATTTGACGTTGTTGTTGTTGACGTTGTTGTTGTTGTTATTGTTTATTTGACGTTGTTGTTGTTGTTTATTTGACGTAGTTGTTGTTGTTGACGTTGTTGTTGTTGTTGTTTATTTGACGTTGTTGTTGTTATTGTTTATTTGACGTTGTTGTTGTTGTTGTTTATTTGACGTTGTTGTTGTTGTTGTTATTATTGTTGTTGTTGTTGTTGTTGTTGTTGTTGTTGTTTATTTGACGTTGTTGTTGTTGTTTATTTGACGTTGTTGTTGTTGTTGTTTATTTGACGTTGTTGTTGTTGTTGTTGAGTTGTTGTTGTTGTTTATTTGACGTTGTTGTTGTTGTTGTTTATTTGACATTGTTGTTGTTGTTGGCGGTGTTGTTGTTGACGGTGTTGTTGTTGTTGTTTATTTGACGTTGTTGTTGTTATTGTTGTTGTTGTTGTTGTTTATTTGACGTTGTTGTTTTTGTTTACTTTGTTGTTATTGTTGTTTATTTGACGTTGTTGTTGTTGTTGTTGTTTATTTGACGTTGTTGTTGTTGTTTACTTGACGTTGTTGTTGTTGTTGACGTTGTTGTTGTTGTTGTTTATTTGACGTTGTTGTTGTTGTTGAGGTTGTTGTTGTTGTTGTTTATTTGACGTTGTTGTTGTTGTTATTTTTTATTTGACATTGTTGTTATTGTTGTTTATTTGACGTTGTTGTTGTTGTTGTTGTTTATTTGACGGTGTAGTAGTTGTTGTTGTTGTTGTTTATTTTACGTTGTTATTGTTGTTGTTGTTTATTTCACGTTGTTGTTGTTGTTGACGTTGTTGTTTATTTGACGTTGTTGTTGTTGTTTATTTGACGTTGTTGTTGTTGTTTATTTGACGTTGTTATTGTTGTTGTTGTTTATTTGACGTTGTTGTTGTTGTCGATGTTGTTGTGGTTTATTTGATGTTGTTGTTTATTTGACGTGGTTGTTATGGTTTATTTCACGTTGTTGTTGATTTTGACGTTGTTGTTTATTTGACGTTGTTGTTGTTATTGTTTATTTGACGTTGTTGTTGTTGACGTTGTTGTTGTTGTTTATTTGACGTTGTTGTTGTTGTTTATTTAACATTATTGTTGTTGTTGACGGTGTTGTTGTTGTTGTTGTTGTTGTTTATTTGACGTTGTTGTTGTTTTTGTTTATTTGACGGTATTGTTGTTGTTGTTATTTATTTGACGTTGTTGTTGTTGTTGTTTATTTGACGTTGTTGTTGTTGTTGACGTTGTTGTTGTTGTTGTTTATTTGACGTTTTTGTTGTTGTTGACATAGTTGTTATTGTTGTTGTTTATTTGACGTTGTTGTTGTTGTTGAGGTTGTTGTTGTTGTTGTTTATTTGACGTTGTTGTTGTTATTTTTTATTTGACGTTGTTGTTATTGTTGTTTATTTTACGTTGTTGTTGTTGTTGTTGTTTATTTGACGGTGTTGTTGTTGTTGTTGTTGTTGTTGTTTATTTTACGTTGTTATTGTTGTTGTTGTTGTTTATTTGACGTTGTTGTTGTTGTTGACGTTGTTGTTGTTGTTTATTTGATGTTGTTGTTGTTCACATAGTTGTTGTTGTTTATTTCACGTTGTTGTTGTTGTTGTTGTTGACGTTGTTGTTTATTTGACGTTGTTGTTGTTGTTGTTTATTTGACGTTGTTGTTGTTGTTGACGTTGTTGTTGTTGTTGTTGTTTATTTGACGTTGTTGTTGTTGGTTATTTGACATTGTTGTTGTTGTTGACGGTGTTGTTGTTGTTGTTTATTTGACATTGTTGTTGTTGTTGTTGTTGTTGACGTTGTTGTTGTTTATTTGACATTGTTGTTGTTGATGTTGTTGTTGTTGTTTATTTGACGTTGTTGTTGTTGACGTTGTTGTTGTTGTTATTGTTTATGTGACGTTGTTGTTGTTGTTTATTTGACATTTTTGTTGTTGTTGAGTTGTTGTTGTTGTTGTTGTTTACTTGACGTTGTTGTTGTTGTTGACGTTGTTGTTGTTGTTGTTGTTTATTTGACGTTTTTGTTGTTGTTGACATTGTTGTTGTTGTTGTTGTTGTTTATTTGACGTTGTTGTTGTTGTTGAGGTTGAGGTTGTTGTTGTTGTTGTTTATTTGACGTTGTTGTTGTTGTTATTTTTTATTTGACGTTGTTGTTATTGTTGTTTATTTGACGTTGTTGTTGTTATTGTTTATTTGACAGTGTTGTTGTTGTTGTTGTTGTTTATTTTACGTTGTTATTGTTGTTGTTGTATATTTCACGTTGTTATTGTTGTTGACGTTGTTGTTTATTTGACGTTGTTGTTGTTGTTATTTATTTGACGTTGTTATTGTTGTTGTTGTTTATTTGACGTTGTTGTTGTTGTCGATGTTGTTGTTGTTTATTTGATGTTGTTGTTGTTGACATGGTTGTTGTGGTTTATTTCACGTTGTTGTTGATTTTGACGTTGTTGTTTATTTGACGTTGTTGTTGTTGTTTATTTGACGTTGTTGTTGTTGTTGTTGTTGTTGTTGTTGTTGTTGTTGTTTATTTGACGTTGTTGTTGTTATTTATTTAACATTGTAGTTGTTGTTGACGGTGTTGTTGTTGTTGTGGTTGTTGTTGTTTATTTGACGTTATTGTTGTTGTTGACGTTGTTGTTGTTGTTGTTTATTTGACGTTTTTGTTGTTGTTGACATAGTTGTTGTTGTTGTTGTTTATTTGACGTTGTTGTTGTTGTTGAGGTTGTTGTTGTTGTTGTTTATTTGACGTTGTTGTTGTTGTTATTTTTTATTTGACGTTGTTGTTATTGTTGTTTATTTGACGTTTTATGTTGTTGTTGTTGTTTATTTGACGGTGTAGTTGTTGTTGTTGTTGTTTATTTTACGTTGTTATTGTTGTTGTTGTTTATTTCACGTTGTTGTTGTTGTTGACGTTGTTGTTTATTTGACGTTGTTGTTGTTGTTTATTTGACGTTGTTGTTGTTGTTGTTTATTTGACGTTGTTATTGTTGTTGTTGTTTATTTGACATTGTTGTTGTTGTCGATGTTGTTGTGGTTTATTTGATGTTGTTGTTGTTGACATGGTTGTTATGGTTTATTTCACGTTGTTGTTGATTTTGACGTTGTTGTTTATTTGACGTTGTTATTGTTATTGTTTATTTGACGTTGTTGTTGTTGTTGACGTTGTTGTTGTTGTTTATTTGACGTTGTTGTTGTTGTTTATTTAACATTATTGTTGTTGTTGACGGTGTTGTTGTTGTTGTTGTTGTTGTTGTTTATTTGACGTTGTTGTTGTTTTTGTTTATTTGACGGTATTGTTGTTGTTGTTATTTATTTGACGTTGTTGTTGTTGTTGTTGTTTATTTGACGTTGTTGTTGTTGTTGACGTTGTTGTTGTTGTTGTTTATTTGACGTTTTTGTTGTTGTTGACATAGTTGTTGTTGTTGTTGTTGTTTATTTGACGTTGTTGTTGTTGTTGAGGTTGTTGTTGTTGTTGTTTATTTGACGTTGTTGTTGTTGTTATTTTTTATTTGAAGTTGTTGTTATTGTTGTTTATTTGACGTTCTTGTTGTTGTTGTTTATTTGACGGTGTTGTTGTTGTTGTTGTTGTTTATTTTACGTTGTTATTGTTGTTGTTGTTTATTTGACGTTGTTGTTGTTGTTGACGTTGTTGTTGTTGTTTATTTGATGTTGTTGTTGTTCAGATAGTTGTTGTTGTTTATTTCACGTTGTTGTTGTTGTTGACGTTGTTGTTTATTTGACGTTGTTGTTGTTGTTTATTTGACGTTGTTGTTGTTGTTGACGTTGTTGTTGTTGTTGTTGTTGTTTTTTATTTGACGTTGTTGTTGTTGGTTATTTGACATTGTTGTTGTTGTTGACGGTGTTGTTGTTGTTGTTGTTTATTTGACATTGTTGTTGTTGTTGTTGTTGACGTTGTTGTTGTTTATTTGACATTGTTGTTGTTGATGTTGTTGTTGTTGTTTATTTGACGTTGTTGTTGTTGACGTTGTTGTTGTTGTTATTGTTTATTTGACGTTGTTATTGTTGTTTATTTGACGTAGTTGTTGTTGTTGACGTTGTTGTTGTTGTTTATTTGACGTTTTTGTTGTTGTTGTTTTTGTTGTTGTTTATTTGACGTTGTTGTGGTTATTGTTTATTTGACGTTGTTGTTGTTATTGTTGTTTATTTGACATTGTTGTTGTTGTTGTTATTGTTGTTGTTGTTGTTGTTTATTTGACGTTGTTGTTGTTGTTTATTTGACATTGTTGTTGTTGTTGACGGTGTTGTTGTTGTTGTTGTTGTTGTTTATTTGACATTATTGTTGTTATTGATGTTGTTGTTGTTGTTGTTTATTTGACATTGTTGTTGTTGTTGTTTATTTGACGTTGTTGTTGTTGTTGTTGACGTTGTTGTTGTTGTTGTTGTTTATTTGACGTTGTTGTTGTTTATTTGACGTTGTTGTTGTTGTTGTTTATTTGACGTTGTTGTTGTTGTTGTTGTTTATTTGACGGTGTTGTTGTTGTTATTGTTGTTGTTTATTTAACGTTGTTATTTTTGTTGTTGTTGTTTATTTGACGTTGTTGTTGTTGTTGACGTTGTTGTTGTTGTTTATTTGATGTTGTTGTTGTTCACATAGTTGTTGTTGTTTATTTCACGTTGTTGTTGTTGTTGACGTTGTTGTTTATTTGACGTTGTTGTTGTTGTTGTTTATTTGACGTTGTTGTTGTTGTTGACGTTGTTGTTGATTTTGACGTTGTTGTTTATTTGACGTTGTTGTTGTTATTGTTTATTTGATGTTGTTGTTGTTGACGTTGTTGTTGTTGTTTATTTGACGTTGTTGTTGTTGTTTATTTAACATTATTGTTGTTGTTGACGGTGTTGTTGTTGTTGTTGTTGTTGTTTATTTGACGTTGTTGTTGTTTTTTTTTATTTGACGGTATTGTTGTTGTTGTTATTTATTTGACGTTGTTGTTGTTGTTGTTTATTTGACGTTGTTGTTGTTGTTGACGTTGTTGTTGTTGTTGTTTATTTGACGTTTTTGTTGTTGTTGACATAGTTGTTATTGTTATTGTTTATTTGACGTTGTTGTTGTTGTTGAGGTTGTTGTTGTTGTTGTTTATTTGACGTTGTTGTTGTTATTTTTTATTTGACGTTGTTGTTATTGTTGTTTATTTTACGTTGTTGTTGTTGTTGTTGTTTATTTGACGGTGTTGTTGTTGTTGTTGTTGTTGTTGTTTATTTTACGTTGTTATTGTTGTTGTTGTTGTTTATTTGACGTTGTTGTTGTTGTTGACGTTGTTGTTGTTGTTTATTTGATGTTGTTGTTGTTCACATAGTTGTTGTTGTTTATTTCACGTTGTTGTTGTTGTTGTTGTTGACGTTGTTGTTTATTTGACGTTGTTGTTGTTGTTGTTTATTTGACGTTGTTGTTGTTGTTGACGTTGTTGTTGTTGTTGTTTATTTGACATTGTTGTTGTTGGTTATTTGACATTGTTGTTGTTGTTGACGGTGTTGTTGTTGTTGTTGTTTATTTGACATTGTTGTTGTTGTTGTTGTTGTTGACGTTGTTATTGTTTATTTGACATTGTTGTTGTTGACGTTGTTGTTGTTGTTTATTTGACGTTGTTGTTGTTGACGTTGTTGTTGTTGTTATTGTTTATGTGACGTTGTTGTTGTTGTTTATTTGACATTTTTGTTGTTGTTGAGTTGTTGTTGTTGTTGTTGTTTACTTGACGTTGTTGTTGTTGTTGACGTTGTTGTTGTTGTTGTTGTTTATTTGACGTTTTTGTTGTTGTTGACATAGTTGTTGTTGTTGTTGTTGTTTATTTGACGTTGTTGTTGTTGTTGAGGTTGTTGTTGTTGTTGTTTATTTGACGTTGTTGTTGTTGTTATTTTTTATTTGACGTTGTTGTTATTGTTGTTTATTTGACGTTGTTGTTGTTATTGTTTATTTGACAGTGTTGTTGTTGTTGTTGTTGTTTATTTTACGTTGTTATTGTTGTTGTTGTATATTTCACGTTGTTATTGTTGTTGACGTTGTTGTTTATTTGACGTTGTTGTTGTTGTTTATTTGACGTTGTTATTGTTGTTGTTGTTTATTTGACGTTGTTGTTGTTGTCGATGTTGTTGTTGTTTATTTGATGTTGTTGTTGTTGACATGGTTGTTGTGGTTTATTTCACGTTGTTGTTGATTTTGACGTTGTTGTTTATTTGACGTTGTTGTTGTTTATTTGACGTTGTTGTTGTTGTTGTTGTTGTTGTTGTTGTTTATTTGACGTTGTTGTTGTTATTTATTTAACATTGTAGTTGTTGTTGACGGTGTTGTTGTTGTTGTGGTTGTTGTTGTTTATTTGACGTTATTGTTGTTGTTGACGTTGTTGTTGTTGTTGTTTATTTGACGTTTTTGTTGTTGTTGACATAGTTGTTGTTGTTGTTGTTTATTTGACGTTGTTGTTGTTGTTGTTGAGGTTGTTGTTGTTGTTGTTTATTTGACGTTGTTGTTGTTGTTATTTTTTATTTGACGTTGTTGTTATTGTTGTTTATTTGACGTTGTTGTTGTTGTTGTTGTTTATTTGACGGTGTAGTTGTTGTTGTTGTTGTTTATTTTACGTTGTTATTGTTGTTGTTGTTTATTTGACGTTGTTGTTGTTGTTGACGTTGTTGTTTATTTGACGTTGTTGTTGTTGTTTATTTGACGTTGTTGTTGTTGTTTATTTGACGTTGTTATTGTTGTTGTTGTTTATTTGACATTGTTGTTGTTGTCGATGTTGTTGTGGTTTATTTGATGTTGTTGTTGTTGACATGGTTGTTATGGTTTATTTCACGTTGTTGTTGATTTTGACGTTGTTGTTTATTTGACGTTGTTATTGTTATTGTTTATTTGACGTTGTTGTTGTTGTTGACGTTGTTGTTGTTGTTTATTTGACGTTGTTGTTGTTGTTTATTTAACATTATTGTTGTTGTTGACGGTGTTGTTGTTGTTGTTGTTGTTTATTTGACGTTGTTGTTGTTTTTGTTTATTTGACGGTATTGTTGTTGTTGTTATTTATTTGACGTTGTTGTTGTTGTTGTTGTTGTTTATTTGACGTTGTTGTTGTTGTTGACGTTGTTGTTGTTGTTGTTTATTTGACGTTTTTGTTGTTGTTGACATAGTTGTTGTTGTTGTTGTTGTTTATTTGACGTTGTTGTTGTTGTTGAGGTTGTTGTTGTTGTTGTTTATTTGACGTTGTTGTTGTTGTTATTTTTTATTTGAAGTTGTTGTTATTGTTGTTTATTTGACGTTCTTGTTGTTGTTGTTTATTTGACGGTGTTGTTGTTGTTGTTGTTGTTTATTTTACGTTGTTATTGTTGTTGTTGTTTATTTGACGTTGTTGTTGTTGTTGACGTTGTTGTTGTTGTTTATTTGATGTTGTTGTTGTTCAGATAGTTGTTGTTGTTTATTTCACGTTGTTGTTGTTGTTGACGTTGTTGTTTATTTGACGTTGTTGTTGTTGTTGTTTATTTGACGTTGTTGTTGTTGTTGACGTTGTTTTTTATTTGACGTTGTTGTTGTTGGTTATTTGACATTGTTGTTGTTGTTGACGGTGTTGTTGTTGTTGTTGTTTATTTGACATTGTTGTTGTTGTTGTTGTTGACGTTGTTGTTGTTTATTTGACATTGTTGTTGTTGATGTTGTTGTTGTTGTTTATTTGACGTTGTTGTTGTTGACGTTGTTGTTGTTGTTATTGTTTATTTGACGTTGTTATTGTTGTTTATTTGACGTAGTTGTTGTTGTTGACGTTGTTGTTGTTGTTTATTTGACGTTTTTGTTGTTGTTGTTTTTGTTGTTGTTTATTTGACGTTGTTGTGGTTATTGTTTATTTGACGTTGTTGTTGTTATTGTTGTTTATTTGACATTGTTGTTGTTGTTGTTATTGTTGTTGTTGTTGTTTATTTGACGTTGTTGTTGTTGTTTATTTGACATTGTTGTTGTTGTTGACGGTGTTGTTGTTGTTGTTGTTGTTTATTTGACATTATTGTTGTTATTGATGTTGTTGTTGTTGTTTATTTGACATTGTTGTTGTTGTTGTTGTTTATTTGACGTTGTTGTTGTTGTTGTTGACGTTGTTGTTGTTGTTGTTGTTGTTTATTTGACGTTGTTGTTGTTTATTTGACGTTGTTGTTGTTGTTGTTTATTTGACGTTGTTGTTGTTGTTGTTGTTTATTTGACGGTGTTGTTGTTGTTATTGTTGTTGTTTATTTAACGTTGTTATTTTTGTTGTTGTTGTTTATTTGACGTTGTTGTTGTTGTTGACGTTGTTGTTGTTGTTTATTTGATGTTGTTGTTGTTCACATAGTTGTTGTTGTTTATTTCACGTTGTTGTTGTTGTTGACGTTGTTGTTTATTTGACGTTGTTGTTGTTGTTGTTTATTTGACGTTGTTGTTGTTGTTGACGTTGTTGTTGTTGTTGTTTATTTGACGTTGTTGTTGTTGGTTATTTGACATTGTTGTTGTTGTTGACGGTGTTGTTGTTGTTGTTGTTTATTTGACATTGTTGTTGTTGTTGTTGACGTTGTTGTTGTTTATTTGACATTGTTGTTGTTGATGTTGTTGTTGTTGTTTATTTGACGTTGTTGTTGTTGACGTTGTTGTTGTTGTTATTGTTTATGTGACGTTGTTGTTGTTGTTTATTTGACATTTTTGTTGTTGTTGAGTTGTTGTTGTTGTTGTTGTTTATTTGACGTTGTTGTTGTTGTTGTTTATTTGACATTGTTGATGTTGTTGACGGTGTTGTTGTTGTTGTTGTTTATTTGACATTATTGTTGTTATTGTTGTTGTTGTTGTTTATTTGACATTGTTGTTGTTGTTGTTTATTTGACGTTGTTGTTGTTGTTGTTGACGTTGTTGTTGTTGTTGTTTATTTGACGTTGTTGTTGTTTATTTGACGTTGTTGCTGTTGTTGTTTATTTGACGTTGTTGTTGTTGTTTATTTGACGGTGTTGTTGTTGTTATTGTTGTTGTTTATTTAACGTTGTTATTTTTGTTGTTGTTGTTTATTTGACGTTGTTGTTATTGTTGACGTTGTTGTTGTTGTTGTTTATTTGATGTTGTTGTTGTTGTTGACATAGTTGTTGTTGTTTATTTCACGTTGTTGTTGTTGTTGACGTTGTTGTTGTTGTTTATTTGACGTTGCTGTTGTTGTTTATTTGACGTTGTTATTGTTGTTGTTGTTTATTTGACGTTGTTGTTGTTGTTGTCGATGTTGTTGTTGTTTATTTGATGTTGTTGTTGTTGACATGGTTGTTGTGGTTTACTTCACGTTGTTGTTGATTTTGACGTTGTTGTTTATTTGACGTTGTTGTTGTTGTTTATTTGACGTTGTTGTTGTTGTTATTGACGTTGTTGTTGTTGTTGTTTATTTGACGTTGTTGTTGTTGTTTATTTAACATTGTTGTTGTTGTTGACGGTGTTGTTGTTGTTGTTGTTTATTTGACGTTGTTGTTGTTGTTGTTTATTTGACGGTATTGTTGTTGTTGTTATTTATTTGACGTTGTTGTTGTTGTTGTTTATTTGACGTTGTTGACGTTGTTGTTGTTGTTGTTTATTTGACGTTTTTGTTGTTGTTGACATAGTTGTTGTTGTTGTTGTTTATTTGACGTTGTTGTTGTTGAGGTTGTTGTTGTTGTTGTTGTTTATTTGACGTTGTTGTTGTTGTTATTTTTTATTTGACGTTGTTGTTATTGTTGTTTATTTGACGTTGTTGTTGTTGTTGTTGTTTATTTGACGTTGTTGTTGTTTATTTGACGTTGTTGTTGTTGTTGTTTATTTGACGTTGTTGTTGTTGTTGTTTATTTGACGGTGTTGTTGTTGTTATTGTTGTTGTTTATTTAACGTTGTTATTTTTGTTGTTGTTGTTTATTTGACGTTGTTGTTGTTGTTGACGTTGTTGTTGTTGTTTATTTGATGTTGTTGTTGTTCACATAGTTGTTGTTGTTTATTTCACGTTGTTGTTGTTGTTGACGTTGTTGTTTATTTGACGTTGTTGTTGTTGTTGTTTATTTGACGTTGTTGTTGTTGTTGACGTTGTTGTTGTTGTTGTTTATTTGACGTTGTTGTTGTTGGTTATTTGACATTGTTGTTGTTGTTGACGGTGTTGTTGTTGTTGTTTATTTGACATTGTTGTTGTTGTTGTTGTTGACGTTGTTGTTGTTTATTTGACATTGTTGTTGTTGATGTTGTTGTTGTTGTTTATTTGACGTTGTTGTTGTTGACGTTGTTGTTGTTGTTATTGTTTATGTGACGTTGTTGTTGTTGTTTATTTGACATTTTTGTTGTTGTTGAGTTGTTGTTGTTGTTGTTGTTTATTTGACGTTGTTGTTGTTGTTGTTTATTTGACATTGTTGTTGTTGTTGACGGTGTTGTTGTTGTTGTTGTTTATTTGACATTATTGTTGTTATTGTTGTTGTTGTTGTTTATTTGACATTGTTGTTGTTGTTGTTTATTTGACGTTGTTGTTGTTGTTGTTGACGTTGTTGTTGTTGTTGTTTATTTGACGTTGTTGTTGTTTATTTGACGTTGTTGCTGTTGTTGTTTATTTGACGTTGTTGTTGTTGTTTATTTGACGGTGTTGTTGTTGTTATTGTTGTTGTTTATTTAACGTTGTTATTTTTGTTGTTGTTGTTTATTTGACGTTGTTGTTATTGTTGACGTTGTTGTTGTTGTTGTTTATTTGATGTTGTTGTTGTTGTTGACATAGTTGTTGTTGTTTATTTCACGTTGTTGTTGTTGTTGACGTTGTTGTTGTTGTTTATTTGACGTTGCTGTTGTTGTTTATTTGACGTTGTTATTGTTGTTGTTGTTTATTTGACGTTGTTGTTGTTGTTGTCGATGTTGTTGTTGTTTATTTGATGTTGTTGTTGTTGACATGGTTGTTGTGGTTTACTTCACGTTGTTGTTGATTTTGACGTTGTTGTTTATTTGACGTTGTTGTTGTTGTTTATTTGACGTTGTTGTTGTTGTTATTGACGTTGTTGTTGTTGTTGTTTATTTGACGTTGTTGTTGTTGTTTATTTAACATTGTTGTTGTTGTTGACGGTGTTGTTGTTGTTGTTGTTTATTTGACGTTGTTGTTGTTGTTGTTTATTTGACGGTATTGTTGTTGTTGTTATTTATTTGACGTTGTTGTTGTTGTTGTTTATTTGACGTTGTTGTTGTTGTTGTTTATTTGACGTTTTTGTTGTTGTTGACATAGTTGTTGTTGTTGTTTATTTGACGTTGTTGTTGTTGTTGAGGTTGTTGTTGTTGTTGTTGTTGTTTATTTGACGTTGTTGTTGTTGTTATTTTTTATTTGACGTTGTTGTTATTGTTGTTTATTTGACGTTGTTGTTGTTGTTGTTTATTTGACGGTGTTGTTGTTGTTGTTGTTGTTGTTTATTTTACGTTGTTATTGTTGTTGTTGTTTATTTGACGTTGTTGTTGTTGTTGACGTTGTTGTTGTTTATTTGATGTTGTTGTTGTTCACATAGTTGTTGTTGTTTATTTCACGTTGTTGTTGTTTATTTGACGTTGTTGTTTATTTGACGTTGTTGTTGTTGTTTATTTGACGTTGTTGTTGTTGTTGTTGACGTTGTTGTTGTTGTTGTTGTTTATTTGACGTTGTTGTTGTTGGTTATTTGACATTGTTGTTGTTGTTGACGGTGTTGATGTTGTTGTTGTTGTTTATTTGACATTGTTGTTGTTGTTGTTGTTGATGTTGTTGTTGTTTATTTGATGTTGTTGTTGTTGATGTTGTTGTTGTTGTTTATTTGACGTTGTTGTTGTTTATTTGACGTTGTTGTTGTTGACGTTGTTGTTGTTGTTATTGTTTATTTGACGTTGTTGTTGTTGTTTATTTGACGTAGTTGTTGTTGTTGACGTTGTTGTTGTTGTTGTTTATTTGACGTTGTTGTTGTTATTGTTTATTTGACGTTGTTGTTGTTGTTGTTTATTTGACGTTGTTGTTGTTGTTGTTATTATTGTTGTTGTTGTTGTTGTTGTTGTTGTTTATTTGACGTTGTTGTTGTTGTTTATTTGACGTTGTTGTTGTTGTTGTTTATTTGACGTTGTTGTTGTTGTTATTGAGTTGTTGTTGTTGTTGTTTATTTGACGTTGTTGTTGTTGTTGTTTATTTGACATTGTTGTTGTTGTTGGCGGTGTTGTTGTTGACGGTGTTGTTGTTGTTGTTTATTTGACATTGTTGTTGTTATTGTTGTTGTTGTTGTTGTTTATTTGACATTGTTGTTGTTGTTGTTTATTTGACATTGTTGTTGTTGTTGTTTATTTGACGTTCTTGTTGTTGTTTATTTGACGTTGTTGTTGTTGTTGTTGTTTATTTGACGTTGTTGTTTTTGTTTACTTTGTTGTTATTGTTGTTTATTTGACGTTGTTGTTGTTGTTTATTTGACGTTGTTGTTGTTGTTTACTTGACGTTGTTGTTGTTGTTGACGTTGTTGTTGTTGTTGTTGTTTATTTGACGTTTTTGTTGTTGTTGACATAGTTGTTTTTGTTGTTGTTGTTTATTTGACGTTGTTGTTGTTGTTGAGGTTGTTGTTGTTGTTGTTTATTTGACGTTGTTGTTGTTGTTATTTTTTATTTGACGTTGTTGTTATTGTTGTTTATTTGACGTTGTTGTTGTTATTGTTTATTTGACAGTGTTGTTGTTGTTGTTGTTGTTTATTTTACGTTGTTATTGTTGTTGTTGTATATTTCACGTTGTTATTGTTGTTGACGTTGTTGTTTATTTGACGTTGTTGTTGTTGTTGTTTATTTGAGGTTGTTATTGTTGTTGTTGTTTATTTGACGTTGTTGTTGTTGTCGATGTTGTTGTTGTTTATTTGATGTTGTTGTTGTTGACATGGTTGTTGTGGTTTATTTCACGTTGTTGTTGATTTTGACGTTGTTCTTTATTTGACGTTGTTGTTGTTGTTTATTTGACGTTGTTGTTGTTGTTATTGACGTTGTTGTTGTTGTTGTTTATTTGACGTTGTTGTTGTTGTTTATTTAACATTGTTGTTGTTGTTGACGGTGTTGTTGTTGTTGTTGTTTATTTGACGTTGTTGTTGTTGTTGTTGTTTATTTGACGGTATTGTTGTTGTTGTTATTTATTTGACGTTGTTGTTGTTGTTGTTTATTTGACGTTGTTGACGTTGTTGTTGTTTATTTGACGGTATTGTTGTTGTTGTTATTTATTTGACGTTGTTGTTGTTGTTGTTTATTTGACGTTGTTGACGTTGTTGTTGTTGTTGTTTATTTGACGTTTTTGTTGTTGTTGACATAGTTGTTGTTGTTGTTGTTGTTTATTTGACGTTGTTGTTGTTGTTGAGGTTGTTGTTGTTGTTGTTGTTTATTTGACGTTGTTGTTGTTGTTATTTTTTATTTGACGTTGTTGTTATTGTTGTTTATTTGACGTTGTTGTTGTTGTTGTTTATTTGACGGTGTTGTTGTTGTTGTTGTTGTTGTTTATTTTACGTTGTTATTGTTGTTGTTGTTTATTTGACGTTGTTGTTGTTGTTGACGTTGTTGTTGTTTATTTGATGTTGTTGTTGTTCACATAGTTGTTGTTGTTTATTTCACGTTGTTGTTGTTTATTTGACGTTGTTGTTTATTTGACGTTGTTGTTGTTGTTTATTTGACGTTGTTGTTGTTGTTGTTGACGTTGTTGTTGTTGTTGTTGTTTATTTGACGTTGTTGTTGTTGGTTATTTGACATTGTTGTTGTTGTTGACGGTGTTGTTGTTGTTGTTGTTTATTTGACATTGTTGTTGTTGTTGTTGTTGATGTTGTTGTTGTTTATTTGATGTTGTTGTTGTTGATGTTGTTGTTGTTGTTTATTTGACGTTGTTGTTGTTTATTTGACGTTGTTGTTGTTGACGTTGTTGTTGTTGTTATTGTTTATTTGACGTTGTTGTTGTTGTTTATTTGACGTAGTTGTTGTTGTTGACGTTGTTGTTGTTGTTGTTTATTTGACGTTGTTGTTGTTATTGTTTATTTGACGTTGTTGTTGTTGTTGTTTATTTGACGTTGTTGTTGTTGTTGTTATTATTGTTGTTGTTGTTGTTGTTGTTGTTGTTTATTTGACGTTGTTGTTGTTGTTTATTTGACGTTGTTGTTGTTGTTGTTTATTTGACGTTGTTGTTGTTGTTATTGAGTTGTTGTTGTTGTTGTTTATTTGACGTTGTTGTTGTTGTTGTTTATTTGACATTGTTGTTGTTGTTGGCGGTGTTGTTGTTGACGGTGTTGTTGTTGTTGTTTATTTGACATTGTTGTTGTTATTGTTGTTGTTGTTGTTGTTTATTTGACATTGTTGTTGTTGTTGTTTATTTGACATTGTTGTTGTTGTTGTTTATTTGACGTTCTTGTTGTTGTTTATTTGACGTTGTTGTTGTTGTTGTTGTTTATTTGACGTTGTTGTTTTTGTTTACTTTGTTGTTATTGTTGTTTATTTGACGTTGTTGTTGTTGTTTATTTGACGTTGTTGTTGTTGTTTACTTGACGTTGTTGTTGTTGTTGACGTTGTTGTTGTTGTTGTAGTTTATTTGACGTTTTTGTTGTTGTTGACATAATTGTTGTTGTTGTTGTTGTTTATTTGACGTTGTTGTTGTTGTTGAGGTTGTTGTTGTTGTTGTTTATTTGACGTTGTTGTTGTTGTTATTTTTTATTTGACGTTGTTGTTATTGTTGTTTATTTGACGTTGTTGTTGTTATTGTTTATTTGACAGTGTTGTTGTTGTTGTTGTTGTTTATTTTACGTTGTTATTGTTGTTGTTGTATATTTCACGTTGTTATTGTTGTTGACGTTGTTGTTTATTTGACGTTGTTGTTGTTGTTGTTTATTTGAGGTTGTTATTGTTGTTGTTGTTTATTTGACGTTGTTGTTGTTGTCGATGTTGTTGTTGTTTATTTGATGTTGTTGTTGTTGACATGGTTGTTGTGGTTTATTTCACGTTGTTGTTGATTTTGACGTTGTTGTTTATTTGACGTTGTTGTTGTTGTTTATTTGACGTTGTTGTTGTTGTTGTTGTTGTTGTTGTTGTTGTTTATTTGACGTTGTTGTTGTTATTTATTTAACATTGTAGTTGTTGTTGACGGTGTTGTTGTTGTTGTGGTTGTTGTTGTTTATTTGATGTTATTGTTGTTGTTGTTGTTGTTGTTTATTTGACGTTTTTGTTGTTGTTGACATAGTTGTTGTTGTTATTGTTTATTTGACGTTGTTGTTGTTGTTGAGGTTGTTGTTGTTGTTGTTTATTTGACGTTGTTGTTGTTGTTATTTTTTATTTGACGTTGTTGTTATTGTTGTTTATTTGACGTTGTTGTTGTTGTTGTTGTTTATTTGACGGTGTAGTTGTTGTTGTTGTTGTTTATTTTACGTTGTTATTGTTGTTGTTGTTTATTTCACGTTGTTGTTGTTGTTGACGTTGTTGTTTATTTGACGTTGTTGTTGTTGTTTATTTGACGTTGTTGTTGTTGTTGTTGTTTATTTGACGTTGTTATTGTTGTTGTTGTTTATTTGACATTGTTGTTGTTGTCGATGTTGTTGTGGTTTATTTGATGTTGTTGTTGTTGACATGGTTGTTATGGTTTATTTCACGTTGTTGTTGATTTTGACGTTGTTGTTTATTTGACGTTGTTATTGTTATTGTTTATTTGACGTTGTTGTTGTTGACGTTGTTGTTGTTGTTTATTTGACGTTGTTGTTGTTGTTTATTTAACATTATTGTTGTTGTTGACGGTGTTGTTGTTGTTGTTGTTGTTGTTGTTTATTTGACGTTGTTGTTGTTTTTGTTTATTTGACGGTATTGTTGTTGTTGTTATTTATTTGACGTTGTTGTTGTTGTTGTTGTTGTTTATTTGACGTTGTTGTTGTTGTTGACGTTGTTGTTGTTGTTGTTTATTTGACGTTTTTGTTGTTGTTGACATAGTTGTTGTTGTTGTTGTTTATTTGACGTTGTTGTTGTTGTTGAGGTTGTTGTTGTTGTTGTTTATTTGACGTTGTTGTTGTTGTTATTTTTTATTTGAAGTTGTTGTTATTGTTGTTTATTTGACGTTCTTGTTGTTGTTGTTTATTTGACGGTGTTGTTGTTGTTGTTGTTGTTTATTTTACGTTGTTATTGTTGTTGTTGTTTATTTGACGTTGTTGTTGTTGTTGACGTTGTTGTTGTTGTTTATTTGATGTTGTTGTTGTTCAGATAGTTGTTGTTGTTTATTTCACGTTGTTGTTGTTGTTGACGTTGTTGTTTATTTGACGTTGTTGTTGTTGTTTATTTGACGTTGTTGTTGTTGTTGACATTGTTGTTGTTGTTGTTGTTGTTTTTTATTTGACGTTGTTGTTGTTGGTTATTTGACATTGTTGTTGTTGTTGACGGTGTTGTTGTTGTTGTTGTTTATTTGACATTGTTGTTGTTGTTGTTGTTGTTTATTTGACATTGTTGTTGTTGATGTTGTTGTTGTTGTTTATTTGACGTTGTTGTTGTTGACGTTGTTGTTGTTGTTATTGTTTATTTGACGTTGTTATTGTTGTTTATTTGACGTAGTTGTTGTTGTTGACGTTGTTGTTGTTGTTTATTTGACGTTTTTGTTGTTGTTGTTTTTGTTGTTGTTTATTTGACGTTGTTGTGGTTATTGTTTATTTGACGTTGTTGTTGTTATTGTTGTTTATTTGACATTGTTGTTGTTGTTGTTATTGTTGTTGTTGTTGTTGTTTATTTGACGTTGTTGGTTTTGTTTATTTGACATTGTTGTTGTTGTTGACGGTGTTGTTGTTGTTGTTGTTGTTTATTTGACATTATTGTTGTTATTGATGTTGTTGTTGTTATTTATTTGACATTGTTGTTGTTGTTGTTTATTTGACGTTGTTGTTGTTGTTGTTGACGTTGTTGTTGTTGTTGTTGTTGTTTATTTGACGTTGTTGTTGTTTATTTGACGTTGTTGTTGTTGTTGTTTATTTGACGTTGTTGTTGTTGTTGTTGTTTATTTGACGGTGTTGTTGTTGTTATTGTTGTTGTTTATTTAACGTTGTTATTTTTTTTGTTGTTGTTTATTTGACGTTGTTGTTATTGTTGACGTTGTTGTTGTTGTTGTTGTTGTTTATTTGATGTTGTTGTTGTTGTTGACATAGTTGTTGTTGTTTATTTCACGTTGTTGTTGTTGTTGACGTTGTTGTTGTTGTTTATTTGACATTGCTGTTGTTGTTTATTTGACGTTGTTATTGTTGTTGTTGTTTATTTGACGTTGTTGTTGTTGTTGTCGATGTTGTTGTTGTTTATTTGATGTTGTTGTTGTTGACATGGTTGTTGTGGTTTACTTCACGTTGTTGTTGATTTTGACGTTGTTGTTTATTTGACGTTGTTGTTGTTGTTTATTTGACGTTGTTGTTGTTGTTATTGACGTTGTTGTTGTTGTTTATTTGACGTTGTTGTTGTTGTTTATTTAACATTGTTGTTGTTGTTGACGGTGTTGTTGTTGTTGTTGTTGTTTATTTGACGTTGTTGACGTTGTTGTTTATTTGACGGTATTGTTGTTGTTGTTATTTATTTGACGTTGTTGTTGTTGTTGTTTATTTGACGTTGTTGACGTTGTTGTTGTTGTTTATTTGACGTTTTTGTTGTTGTTGACATAGTTGTTGTTGTTGTTTATTTGACGTTGTTGTTGTTGTTGAGGTTGTTGTTGTTTTTGTTTATTTGATGTTGTTGTTGTTGTTATTTTTTATTTGACGTTGTTGTTATTGTTGTTTATTTAATGTTGTTGTTGTTGTTTATTTTTTATTTGATGTTGTTGTTTATTTGATGTTGTTGTTTATTTTTTATTTGATGTTGTTGTTGTTGTTTATTTGACGTTGTTGTTGTTGTTGTTGTTTATTTGACGGTGTTGTTGTTGTTGTTGTTGTTGTTTATTTTACGTTGTTATTGTTGTTGTTGTTTATTTGACGTTGTTGTTGTTGTTGACGTTGTTGTTGTTTATTTGATGTTGTTGTTGTTCACATAGTTGTTGTTGTTTATTTCAAGTTGTTTTTGTTTATTTGACGTTGTTGTTTATTTGACGTTGTTGTTGTTGTTTATTTGACGTTGTTGTTGTTGTTGTTGACGTTGTTGTTGTTGTTGTTGTTGTTTATTTGACGTTGTTGTTGTTGGTTATTTGACATTGTTGTTGTTGTTGACAGTGTTGTTGTTGTTGTTGTTGTTTATTTGACATTGTTGTTGTTGTTGTTGTTGATGTTGTTGTTGTTTATTTGATGTTGTTGTTGTTGATGTTGTTGTTGTTGTTTATTTGACGTTGTTGTTGTTTATTTGACGTTGTTGTTGTTGACGTTGTTGTTGTTGTTATTGTTTATTTGACGTTGTTGTTGTTGTTTATTTGACGTAGTTGTTGTTGTTGACGTTGTTGTTGTTGTTGTTATTTATTTGACGTTGTTGTTGTTATTGTTTATTTGACGTTGTTGTTGTTGTTGTTGTTTATTTGACGTTGTTGTTGTTGTTGTTATTATTGTTGTTGTTGTTGTTGTTTATTTGACGTTGTTGTTGTTGTTTATTTGACGTTGTTGTTGTTGTTGTTGTTTATTTGACGTTGTTGTTGTTGTTGTTGTTGTTGTTGAGTTGTTGTTGTTGTTGTTTATTTGACGTTGTTGTTGTTGTTGTTTATTTGACATTGTTGTTGTTGTTGGCGGTGTTGTTGTTGACGGTGTTGTTGTTGTTGTTTATTTGACATTGTTGTTGTTATTGTTGTTGTTGTTGTTGTTTATTTGACATTGTTGTTGTTGTTGTTTATTTGACGTTGTTGTTGTTGTTGTTTATTTGACGTTCGTGTTGTTGTTTATTTGACGTTGTTGTTGTTGTTGTTTATTTGACGTTGTTGTTGTTGTTTACTTTGTTGTTGTTGTTGTTTATTTGACGTTGTTGTTGTTGTTGTTTATTTGACATTGTTGTTGTTGTTATTTATTTGACGTTGTTGTTGTTGTTGTTTATTTGACGTTGTTGACGTTGTTGTTGTTGTTTATTTGACGTTTTTGTTGTTGTTGACATAGTTGTTGTTGTTGTTTATTTGACGTTGTTGTTGTTGTTGAGGTTGTTGTTGTTGTTGTTGTTTATTTGACGTTGTTGTTGTTGTTATTTTTTATTTGACGTTGTTGTTATTGTTGTTTATTTGACGTTGTTGTTGTTGTTGTTTATTTGACGGTGTTGTTGTTGTTGTTGTTGTTGTTTATTTTACGTTGTTATTGTTGTTGTTGTTTATTTGACGTTGTTGTTGTTGTTGACGTTGTTGTTGTTTATTTGATGTTGTTGTTGTTCACATAGTTGTTGTTGTTTATTTCACGTTGTTGTTGTTTATTTGACGTTGTTGTTTATTTGACGTTGTTGTTGTTGTTTATTTGACGTTGTTGTTGTTGTTGTTGACGTTGTTGTTGTTGTTGTTGTTTATTTGACGTTGTTGTTGTTGGTTATTTGACATTGTTGTTGTTGTTGACGGTGTTGTTGTTGTTGTTGTTGTTTATTTGACATTGTTGTTGTTGTTGTTGTTGATGTTGTTGTTGTTTATTTGATGTTGTTGTTGTTGATGTTGTTGTTGTTGTTTATTTGACGTTGTTGTTGTTTATTTGACGTTGTTGTTGTTGACGTTGTTGTTGTTGTTATTGTTTATTTGACGTTGTTGTTGTTGTTTATTTGACGTAGTTGTTGTTGTTGACGTTGTTGTTGTTGTTGTTTATTTGACGTTGTTGTTGTTATTGTTTATTTGACGTTGTTGTTGTTGTTGTTTATTTGACGTTGTTGTTGTTGTTGTTATTATTGTTGTTGTTGTTGTTGTTGTTGTTGTTTATTTGACGTTGTTGTTGTTGTTTATTTGACGTTGTTGTTGTTGTTGTTTATTTGACGTTGTTGTTGTTGTTATTGAGTTGTTGTTGTTGTTTATTTGACGTTGTTGTTGTTGTTGTTTATTTGACATTGTTGTTGTTGTTGGCGGTGTTGTTGTTGACGGTGTTG